>CM037850.1:12134249-12296591 GCA_021234535.1 Stichopus chloronotus
ATCCAAGAATCATAATCATGAGTTATGTGTCCCGTTTCATTGTAACAGTTGGCTAATTGTAGGGGAAAGGTTGAACATACACCTGACCCCACTTTTTTACTTGTTGATAATGACCCACTTTAACCTTGACACTGCAAATGAAAATTGGGGTAAGCGGTTGAAGATTATCTAACGAAAGGAAATAACACAGAACCCAATTTGGAATTTTTTATGGTGGTTGCCTAAGTGAAACATGAGCTTGTTGCATGCACTCATGGTGAAACGCTTCCAAGTGTTTTTGAAAAATGAAAATGACATAGTAGAACTGGCATCCTTTTAAGTAATAGAATTAACATACTTTTAAATAGAAATATGACAGGATATTGGTTCAAACTGCAACAGCTTTTGTTGGCATTAACAGCCAATGCTTTTTGGGAACTTTTTTCATTTCAGCATTGGGGTTGGAAAAAAATGAGGGTCACTGTTTCTAGCATCTATGACATCATTAATATCCAAGGTTTTGATTAACTTTGCGAGGGTAATTTGTATTGGCAATACGTACTGTGTGAAATAAATATGTCAACCGTTCTGCTGCAGATTCCACCCCCTAGCCGCATTATCCCACATAGTCTTATACTGCGTATAAGCAACTGTTGCATGTATTGCCATTCAAAACCATACATCAATGATTTCACACCTTTACGAACGCCCTAATTCAATTGTGCTTTTAATCTGTTTCGTCTTAGATTATAAAGTCATAAAAAGATCACACTTGTAAAGCTTGGAAGCTTCCCCGTCTCCCAAAAGTTTCCCTAAACTCCGCCACCAACCTATCATCCCTCCCTCCTCTCTTTGTTTTTCTTCCTCTTCTTTGTTTTTCAACATCATCTATCGAGTCCCCAGCTTTTCTGTGGGGGCAATCATCATCCCCCTACCCCCTCCCCCTTACTGACTAAGCCACTGGGGTGTTCCCCAACCCTTTGCAAAATTTTTGCTCACGTAGCGTGGTTTACTTCTGATGCTAGATTTTGAACACATCTCCAGAATTTCTACTTTCTGTGATTAGCTACTTTGTGATCTTGTTTGATAAAACATTCTTAGACCTTGCCACATGCAGTGATTCAGAATGAAAATGTGCGATGTTGGTACACAGTACTGGAAAGATCAACAAACCACATTGCCCCCCCCCCCCCCCCCCTCTGTACTCTGTCACAGGAAAGAAATGACACTCGATATTTTAGCCTATGCTCCTGTTATGTGCATCCTGAGCTATGGCTAGAGTCTTATCTTCTTTTTTAAGGGGGTGTGTGAAGGTCCCAATTCTCACTGGCTGGATTTTTTTCCAACTGAGTGCATTTTGGACATAAACAATGTACTTTTATCCAGACAGGATGCAGAAGGTTATGAAGGAGGTAGTGCAGTCTTCACAATAAGGCCACTATGAGTTTTGGCGGAACGTAACAAGAAACGTTTGGCTTTTCAAATCCCCAAGATGGTCAGAAATGCCACTGTCTAGTCAATACTTGAGCTGCATGTACCTAGCGGTGAACATGCTAAAAGAACCCAGTCAAAACTCTCTTTTTAAGTGAAAGGTCTTACACGATGGCCTTCTAGGAACAATGTATAATAATTATCCAGATTTAATTCTCAGTCCAAAGGAGATAGGAGTTAAGGTAAGTAATAAAAGAAAATGCAAAAGGAGAGTCTATTTCAAAACAAAGGAAAAGTGAAAGGAACTTAACCTTCCCCCGACCCGCCACAGGAACTAATAGAGAGAGGGAGGGTGGGTTAATTTAATAATCATATCATGACATACCTCTGTATTGTTTCCTTGAACCATCTCAGTGTCATTGACCTTCTCTTTTTGTGATTCATCAATATATCGCAAGACATGCCGTCCAATCTTATCAAGGTGACAGGCCTTTAATCCTTGATATAGGCCAAACACTTTATCTGACATTATCAGTTCTCTTTCATCTAATATTTTCACCAGTTCCATTCCAGGTTCTGGATCATTCAGAATGGCATCTCTTTCAGCTGGTGTTAGTTCAAAGACTGTGGCAAGATTCTCACAGTGTTTCTTCTCCAGAAGATTCGATACAGTCATCTTTAATTCTCTATACAGACGTAAATCTGAAATTAGTCACGAGATCCACTGATGATAATGTTGACATGTTCATTTCTTGGCAAACAAACCTTTAAAGGGAATATGTAAATCTCCCAAGTAATGAAATCATAGTAGCAGAAAGCATTTTCAATAGAGATTTGCCCATTGGTCGTGTATCACAAAACATACTTCACAGGTAGCATCAGAGAAACTTGAGTCATGTCTGACGAATGTTATCCCCAATAGTTAATATTGTTCAATACAATACATGATGGTTATAATTGACTTCCGTAAAAGAAAATGAAGTTACCATAATGTTTCAGCATGAGGTAAACATCCTTTTGAAAGATTCATAGAAACATGTAAACAAAGGATTGGTTTTATTTTGTCTGTTCAACAATGGACTGTCACAACTGCGATAGGGTTTTGCCAGTAGATGTTCATATTTTGACAGAGGGGAAAGTTGTAGCTGTAGACACCTGGGTAAACTATTGCACAGAACGATTAAACTCCTGCAACTTTTAAATGCAATCATTTCATGTTGCAGTTCTTCGAATTCTCAAATAAATACCTTTGGTTAATTCCCAGTTTAATCTGTCTTGGGTTTCTCTAGAGAGATGAATATTTTTGACCTGAAAGAAACAAACCACAAAATCAAAACTGTAACTTTTGTTACCTTAATATTTCAATAGTCTTGGGACAAATTTCAATGACCACAATCATTCCCCAGCAGAATATCAATGATAGGTAGTTTACTGGGAAATAATCATGATTCACTTTTCTTTTGTTCTTAAAAGAAGCAATTCTTGCCAATTTCTCAATCTCATTGATGTTGTTCATATCAAAGATTAGTCACTGCACTGGAGGTTTATAGGTATATTGTGACAGTGACTGGAGTCGACTCCCATTATGACTCGAAACCTGGTTGAATACCTTAGACTGAAGGATCAGAGCTTTCTTATTCTTTTCTCTTTACGATACTTCTAACTTGACATCAATCATTTCACCTCTCTCTTTGCTTCTTTTGACGAGTCTGAACTGGAGAGAGACCCTGCTGGTAGCACAAAGGTGATCAATATCTACAAGCTGTTATAGAAAAGAAATAAGGGTCAAGGGTCAAGGGTCAAATGAGGGTCAAGAGGGGTAATATTTGAATCTGTGTTAATTGAAAGGAAATTGCAATGGAATATTTGACCATATATTGCATGACTTTGAGCACATAATAATATAAATTTATAAGAAGCGCAACAAGATTGTCTGAATATACTTTACTTGTTCCAATGTCAACATGTATTGCTATGACAACAATTTATGTAGACATGCAACACATTCACATGTTAAAAAAAAATCGACATATCTTCTCCTCGAGCGTTTGCAGTTTACACAGGAGGGGTCACTTTGTACATATCACTTCTACTTCTACTTGTCAACATCCAAATAAGTCCAATAGACATGTATGACAGAATGTTTTGGTTTGATACTAATGATGCAAGTTTTAGAAACACACTGTAATTACATAGACACTTTGTACTACAGCACTCAGCATGGGTCACCCCATGCATAACGTTACAACAATTAGATTGCAATTACGCTTTGTTGTAACGAATGACAACATTTAGCGTAATATTTTGAAAAAAAAAAATCTTTCAATTGAATTAAGGGGTATGTCTGACAGAGAGGTGGTGACAGGATGAATACTGTGTGACTCGTACTTGCAGCGTTTGTAAGAAAGTCTGTAGAGCCTAAAGGTAGGCCTAAATTGTTACAAAGATGACATTTACAAATGTCACTTGGGAAATGGAACTTGACATTCATACTGTCAAAACTGCTTTGGTAAGAGGCTAAGAAGGCACATCTGAGAAAATTGGATTCTTCTAAATATCCTCAAGTTCCCAAAGATCTACCTTATTTTTCTTCTTTCATTTTGCCGGTTTAGCTTTCCTTTA
Source organism: Stichopus chloronotus (assembly GCA_021234535.1). NCBI lineage: Eukaryota > Metazoa > Echinodermata > Holothuroidea > Aspidochirotida > Stichopodidae > Stichopus > Stichopus chloronotus. The sequence continues at coordinate 12,138,282 of CM037850.1, forward strand.
AACAAACTCTACCTCTGGCATTAAAGTTAGGCCTAACTATACAACTGGTAGTGCAAACGTAGTATTTCCTAACAATATGCACTTGAAATTTTGAAAGGTAGACCATGGACTGTGGTTTTACAGTTATTAGAATGATCATGTACACTACCAGTTGATTAATTGGAAACGGCAATAGAAACAGCTGACCCGTTGAAATCGGAATTTGTCTAGATTCTCTGTCGATTGTATTCGTACACCCATACGGCTTCAATCATCGTGTAGGCCATAGGTTATGTATGTTAATATTACATTTACTGTAGCTTTACAGTTATGTTTCGATGCTAATTGCGCGCGAAGGATGTTCATGTTTGATGTGTACTTTCCCCGTTTTTTGTAAGAGGGGTTATACATTTACATTTTCGGTATTGTTTAATAAATATATTGTTTAATAAATATTCGTGTTACTGATGAATGTGGGAAGGACAGATTTTCGAATTTTACTGATTAAAGGGGACTATGCATGCCAGTGTGTTGGGCTATTGTCGTTCAATCAGTGCCGTGGTTGATAGTTATTCGCATAGCTATTCTGAAGTGGTTATCTTTATTACTTTCCACATTTTCTTGAACAGATTGAGTAAAAAACCTTAATGAAATCATTAAACAAAAGTGGAGTCAATCATAATGGCAAACATGTCTTACTTCCTTGAACAGTTACAAAATTTTATCTAGATCATATTGCTGTAGTCATTCTCTGGGTGTAAGGAACAAACCATTTATTTTAAGTGTTAATTTGGTTATCTGGACTCAACTGGACTCGACATGACTATAGTGAAAGACTCTGACTCGACTCTGACTCGACTCTGACTCGACTCTGACTCGACTCTGACTCGACTCTGACTCGACTCTGACTCGACTCTGACTCGACTCTGACTCGACTCTGACTCGACTCTGACTCGACTCTGACTCGACTCTGACTCGACTCTGACTCGACTCTGACTCGACTCGAGACTCGAACTTTAGTGACTCGATTACAACACTGACAAGCAGTGGAAGGTGGTTTACTAGTAAATGTGAACCTCAGAGCGTGCAGAAGTACAAGAAAATATACTCGGAAAATCCGTCTATCCTTCCCACCTTCCCGAGGTATTGCTACATCAAAAGTAAGTTCATTTCCCCTAAAAGGTGAAAATGCTTCTAACAGGAACATGCAATAAGACAGGTATACCTCAGGGCATTCCCTGAAAAATCTCATCAGGTTCTTCGCCGTATCGTTGAGTTAGATAATGAACAAGCGTCTACCCCCACATTCACTAAAGCGGCTCAATGGAGAGCAGTGCCTCCAACACCCTGTAAAGTACTTGAAGGGATGAAATGAAAGACAGAAAAGGTGCTTTATGTAACAAGGTTCCTCGTGAAAAGTCTAGAGTAGCCTGATTGCAAAGTTAGAAAATTCGTATGCTTTTGACAGTTTCTTCTTTTTTAAATTGCTACTTTGATGCAGGAATGTCGGCTGTTAAGAATTATAATTGATGATCGAATGCGCCTGCTTTGCGCATTTGTCTGCCGCCCCCTACTTGTGGCTACCACAGACGCACTGACTGAATGAAACTCTTTCGCTACGCGGGGAAGTGAAAAATAGGCCTAGTTGGAAAACCTTACTTACCGTTTATGATATTGTTCAATATGTCTGAGAGTAACAATAGTAGGGTTTGTTAATTGTATGTCTCTGACAAGACCTGGATACGGTACTGTGTTCTCCGTTTTAAGCAAACAATGCATCAGACTGCTGTACTGCCTTGTACTGTCTGTTCTTGTGGCGCAAGACCAAAGAAACCAAGATAAATCAAGCATTCTATGGAACACATGCTACAAATCAGTCCACCAAGAATTCAGATCAAGGGCTTTACAATTTTGAGAGGCAACGTTACCAAAGTAAAAGATCCGTGATGATTCATGGTAGGCCTACATAGAAAGCCAAGAAAATTAAGATCAACATTTACCAACATTCAACTTCAGTACAAGTATTGTAGGTATCTCAATCATCATGAAATAAATATCCTCTCCTCGCTCAAAATATGAAACTTTCTTCACTGAAGAAACAGACCTAAAACTTTCTTTGTCGACAATGACAATATACTCATTCATAAGCCTATATTTGTTGATAGGAGAAGTATTGTGCCGTCATTACCAAGTTCACAATTGGACTTATCTAAAGTTGTTAATTCCAATGCCCATTGATGACAAATTGAACTTTCCTCTAGTACTTCTTATAATTCTAATTTGAAATTTCATCACAGTAATTTCCACTCTTGAGAATTTTATCTTTGATTATTAATGACCTGATTGTGACAAGATGACGATATTGTTCTGTTTGATTGTGATGTCAACAATTACGTTGTCACATATTACCCTTACTTTTCTTACCTTTTGACTTTATTTTAAAAGATTGTCAGCTAATATCTATGACAATCATGCAACTGTCGATGTTTTAGCAGAATACAATTTCGTTTACTGTGCTTCTTCACTTCAAGTAACAAAAGAACATAAACTTGCAAATGCTAGAAATCCGGCGTGAACTGTATGTATATCTTCTTTTATAGTTGATGTTAGTAATTACAGAACTGGTGGAGCTATCACACACTCAGGGGTCGTCTCCTCCCCCCCCCCCCCCCCAACTCAAATGACGGAAAAAAAAATAACGGAAAAGACTGAAGGCAATAAGAAAGATCAAAGAAATTGAGTTAAAAGATAAAAATAAAATGTAAGCGCAGTGCTCCAGTGAGCTTCGAATCCAGGAAATGATGATGGTTTTGTCCATATTCAGATTTCAAGAAAATATTCTTTTCGTCATGAAATGTGCATATTTTACCTGACTTTTACTGTTCTCTCCCAAAGTTCCGATACTGTGTGAATTTTTCCATTCAAGAAATACTGACAGTGCCATTAACTGGAGCCTGGAAAGCTAGGCTACTGCCGATCTGGGGGTTGTATTTGTACTGTTTTGGTACGCTTTGCTCCAACAAGTGTTGATACTTCACTTGTCTTCTCACGATTCACAAGTTTACCACTGATCCAAAATTCAAGATGAGTCAATGCAACAGAGGCATACTATATTTCCGTATCGCACTGTGCCACACTCGTTCGCTCTACTAACGTTTCCAGTTGCACACGTCGACTATAATGAACCACTGAATGCACGTAAAGAAAACATTTCATTGTTCTGTAAATTTTGCGATTTCCGTTTTTCTTTTTTCTTCTAGGTTTGGGTTGATTTCCAATTTACGGTAAGAGAAATCTTGCAAAGCTAGGTCAGTTACAGATCGTAATCTGAAGTAACACAAATATCTACTGTTTAAATTTTGGACATTTTAAACTTTCCCATGTATTTTCTTTTTCACTTTTTCACTCCCACCAAACGCTGCAAAACATTTTACTTATGTAAAGAGACTTCTTTTTTTCTTTTTTGGAGGGGGGGGGGGGCTGCTCAGTACGATAGGGAGTTGCCGCCGTGAAGTAGTAATGACACCGTGACATTTGTGGGGAGTGTCACCATCAAATGGTGCCTGAGGGAACAGAGAAAATTTCTGAATGAAAGTGTCTCCAATCTTGTAGGAAATGGCACTTTCAGTCTCAATGGCCTTGTAACTTTCAGCTAATACTTTCATTTTCCTCAAACTTATCCCCCCCCCACATTTCCCAGTGGGTAACGCCAGTATGGACACATTAAGTGCCAGAGGAAGTACCACGATGTCATCATCACCGAAACGCGTCAACTAAGTGGTTGTGGCAACACATCGCGACAAGCGCCACATAAGATTGTTGGACACATGAACTTCGTTGTTCAAATTCTACAAGGGACATGGGCGACATTGTGACCTCTTCATTGGATAATACCTTTACGCAAGAACCTAGGCTCATAGATCAGTCAACGATACATTTGATAAACTTATAAATATGGAAACGTATCAACAAATAGAAAACCATTCAGCACCGGTGATATTGTACAATACAATACTTATTTAAGATAAGCATACATTCCCGATTTTGTTTTTCTTGTTTGTTTTTTTTTCAAATAAATTTAGCATAGGCCAAGTGCATTAAACTTCGCGCTCAACATCTATTGGTGTATACGAAACGAAACTTTCACAAATGTAAGCTGACGGGGTACTGCGTGAACTATTTAGCCACATTCATACAGTCTCCTATGTCAGTTGAAATATGCACCCTAGATCCAAACCACAGCATCCTTTAAATTGACTAGGTTGTTTACAATCCAACAACATTGGATACAAATAGCTTTAATCATTATTAAACCATTCCGTCTCACCAGTAAGCATCTGGAAAAGATAAATCTCATCAAAGCATGCATGAGTCACACGGAAGATGCATTATTTGGATTTTTTTAAGTTCGAGTGAACAAATTAATCTTGAGCAACAGATAAGTTCATTTCATTCAATGAGGAACATTTCTTGAAATGAAGACCACCGCCTTTCCTTACATATTGAATAATCTATCACTCTGTGTCCACAAATATTAGCATTAAAAAATATGAGTTTCTCTGCAATATAACGTCATATTTCCCATTTACCATAACTGAGAGAAAAGTGTTCTTCATACTCCCCGTGGTGCACCCAAGATTATCATATCATACTATCCTGTCCCATCATCCTAAACTACAGTGCAGGGTTTTATGAGTTTCAAGGTCTTTAAAATGTGTCCTTCAGTATGCATTGACTCCAAATAACCTTCGACCCGAATTATTCGGAAACAGTCGTCTAGTCCTAATATATGGCGGGAAATAAAAAGGGAATCAGATGCCTACTGGTTTCTCAGTATAATTCTGTGGAAACTAGATCTTTTCATCTGGATCTTTATTATCTGAAAGACACGGGTTACTGTTACTACAATGAACAAGAGCTCAAGGGCACTGTGGTTCCTTGCACAGATGGAGGGTATATAATGTAAATTATGAAGTAAAAGGGAGCATATTGCATTATTTTGTACAATAGCCTATATGGTCCATTTCTGACCATGAACTCTCACTCTTGTAACATAAAATCTGTAGAGAGTAACATATTTCATGCTTTTATAAAATGGCCCATTTCAGACATTGGACCCCAAACATGGCAAACATACACCCACATGGAACCACTTCCATACCACTTATGTGATTAACAGTGTTACACACAATCTGTAAGAGAAGAAGCATTTTGCATGCTGTCACAACAGCCTATGAGCACTATGGTTCCTTGTATTTGAAATATACATACTGCTAAATGATATGCCTGAGTTCATAAATATCAAAAATGCCATTTCAATTAATGCAATGAATTGAAGATGTTGATTTCTGCAATATACAGCAATATCCCATTCATTTTACAAAACACAAATAGCTGTGAATCTTTCATTTAAAGAAGGGGCTCTGCAAATTGCAATAAGGCTTATCACATCTATGCCCCTTTAAAGTCCACCAAACTGACGACATGCCCAGGAGGGAACTCCTGGTGTCTAGTTTAAACTGTTAAGGACACCGACTGACTTACTTTCTTTCATTGTGTCCTGCTCACCTCTCTAATTGCAAAGACACTTCCATGAATGCACACATTAGCACTCGAGGACGAAGAGGTAAACTGATCCAGCCAAAACTTGTCTGTTGTGACCACCTAGAGTAGTGCAAACAGCACTGCTGCTTTTTCATTTGATAAAGAAACTGCTAACTCAAGCAGTACTTCTATGATGCACTGGAGGGGGAGTGTGGAACATATGAGCATCCATAGCATAAAAAGGTTTTCAAACTTTTGCCCCCAGTTCTCCCAGATGACCTTTGACCTCCACCAAAAGCAATAGTTCACACCTTCTCAATATGGCAAACCTACATACCAAGTTTGACTTTCATCTGACTTTCCCCTATTGAGTTAGAGCGTACCCAAGCAAAACAAGACTTTTTCCCCCAGTTCCCCAGATGACCTTTGACCTCCACCAAAAACAATAGGGCCCACCTTCTCAATATGGCAAACCTACATACCAAGTTTGACTTTCATCTGACTTTCCCCTATTGAGTTAGAGCGTACCCAAGCAAAACAAGACTTTTTCCCCCAGTTCCCCAGATGACCTTTGACCTCCACCAAAAACAATAGGGCCCACCTTCTCAATATGGCAAACCTACATACCAAGTTTGACTTTCATCTGACTTTCCCCTATTGAGTTAGAGCGTACCTGAGCAAGTGTCACAGATGCACATACACACACACACACACGCCAACCTGACTGCGTAGGTTCCTTTGCTGAGGCAAGGAACCAAAAAAAAGGGAACATTTAGGAGAAGACAGTCTTAAACAGCTTTTATTTTAAGTTTACCAACAGTAAACAGTTAGAATTTAGTTGTATTTTTAAACTTCTTTTCAAAATGTCAATAAATCAGGGTACAATTAAATATTGATATTTACATAACTTTCATTAAGTAATAATGTTGTTTCTTGTCTTCTGTATCCACCTGGGGTAATGGCTTACAAAAACTGTCAAACTGAAAATAAAATAAAATAATTAACTATGCAGCATATGTAGAACTGCAATATGCCTTTATGCACAATGAGACATTACCAAGAAGGCAGTGATCAAAAATAAGTGCTGGGTTCCCTTTGAGATATTTAATCTTATAGAAAAAAAAAACAGAACTTGTGATGAAAAGCAATATATGATACTTAAGACTACCACCGTGGACATTGTGAATCTTGAGATTTCACGCCTTCAGAATACAAATACATACAAGAGACACACAAATTATACCCACTAATACTCACAAGAGAATTGTAGTCCATCTCTGAGAACGATGTGGGTGCACAGAAATGGGGAGAGTTATGGAGTTGAAAACTGATGGAGAGGTTACTTGTTTTTTTTTCTTATAAGCTGAGATTGCTGTGCCCAGTTAAGCACATTATGGTTCATTAGTGACATGTCATTGTAAAACAATAGAAATTACTTGTTTATATCATTGTGACTTAGTCTTCTTGCTAAAAAAATGCCTGGTAATCATGTACTATTACTTGTTAAAATGCTGTAGAAAATGAAATGGAATGAAACAGACCAAACTAATGACGATGAACAGCTGATAACCATGGATATGCTTAGTGTGTATAGGAGAGATTTGGCATACTGAAATTAATAATTTATGGCAAAATCGGTCATATTCTGTTATGAAGATGTTCCAATCTTTCAAGTTGTTACTACAAACACTATCTTTCAGTACCTGTAAAATTGCTGCACTTTGACTTTCAGAAAAGAGTCACTCCAAAAGGAGTCAAATTAACCTGAGACAATTCTTCCTGCGATAAGTGAATGGAATGTCAATGTATTCAATTATCATCTCCTGGATACATACAGTATATTGTTGCATGCACTACTGGATTGTTTTTCCTGAAATCTCTGACAAATTTGGCAAATCGTTCATTTCCTATCTCTGTCAGAGCATATTCAAGTCTAGAGACATTTGATGTTGATATCACATATTTCTTGGTGAGCTTCTCGGTCAACAGGTTTCCTGGTTTCCTGTGCTTCTCAATTTCGGAAATTACGTCTTCACGTAGTTGGAAAATGTTGGCCAGTTGGATAGACTTCTCTGCATCAAGATTTTCTGACAACTTCTTCAACAGCTCTGTGAAAGATTTCACAGTGACTGCAAAGCCAAGTAAGAGAAAAAGGAATATATTAAGTAGATGAATTATGAAGCAATGAACTATATTACATGAAAATCGACTCTGCTCTGCGAAGATATTTTCACCTGTGCTTTTCGTTTTAAATATTTGAGAATGTGATTATACATGATCATGAATTTATTATTGAAACAGTGTTTGGACATCAAAATAATAATACTAATAATAACAATAAGGCACGCCTAGATTGACAGTATAATTTCCGATTACTGAAATTTCATTTAGTGTTTATCCCCTAACCCTAATCTGACAAAACATTAACATATCAGCTAAAATTGATTTCAGATGCTTCAATGGATGTTTTATTTAATTTTTGTGTTACAAATATAAAAATCGCAGCAAATCACATCGAGATCACATACGTTCTGGGGGTAATTGCTGAAAGGGAGGCTTAGCTGGCTCAAAACGATACATGTCGTCCACCTAAAACAAAAGCAAATATACATAAATTGATTTAAAGTTTTGTAATCCTGTCAATATGTGATATTTATGTGATACAATTTTTATATAATATCGCGTTTTATTCCATGTTTCAAATGCTTCCAAACTCACAAAGGAAACTTTGTTGTTGAGATGCATGATGTGCTACATAATATACTAATGCACAGAAAGGAAGTTACACATTTTGATATGGAATACTGAGTGTAAAATAAGAATTTCAGTCTCATCAGGTAAATCAAAGCACGAATGTGATACATTCTAAAAAAGGAAAAGTGAAGTTATATATGGCTTACATTATATGAAAGTATTATAAAATTGACATACTTTAAACTGAACGTTGAGCTGAAACAAAATCTTTCTGGAGACACCATATCTTGATTCTATCTCCAAATTGACATTATCTGTATTGCCCTCAGTGTGAAGATGAAACGTGACCTTGTGTCTATTCAGCAGCCAGAGAGAATTCACATCAATTTCCTTAAAAAGGTGAACAAAGACATTTTAAAACAAATTGAAACTGCGGTTAAGAAAAAAGGCATTGGAAAAAACAAGTTAAATTCAATTGCCGAAAAGGACATACATTGTCTACTTAATAACCATCCAAAATTACTAGCCTAGAATGCTAGAATCTAAAATAACCACAACTAAGCTAAAAACAGCCCCTCAAAAAGAAGAGTGGACTGAGTTTCATCCACTATAAAAGGCTTTTCGTTATTAAATGTTTTAACAATGACTATGTGCTTTTGTTCAATAGTTCAATTTCATATTGCACTTGAGTAAGACAAGAATGTATTCAGTCCTAAAGCAACAAAACAGACACACCCCATCATATAAAGACTGTGCAACATCATCAGTGGTAAATCAGGTATAAAGATCCGATTACTAAGTACATGAAAATAGGTCAGTGATATATACTATAGGCAAAATCACTCAAATTTAACGAAAAATGATGTTCCAGTTAATGCAACTGACTAACTACTCCAAAAATAAATAAGACCACACTTAGTTTTGTTTACTATGCCACACAGTACAATTAAAAGGCAGCATAAATTTTAATACAATGCAAAATGGTTCTTACTGAACACATCAGTGAGAATCATATAATGAAGATAGCCAGCAATGAATCAATTTGCTACGATTGTGGGATTGTCAATACCGTTTTCACCAATACAAGTATGAATAATGTTCATAATGAATGTGAATGTTAACTTACGACTGTTTTTGGAGTTATATTCCACTGAGAAGTGCTACTGCTAACACTGACAGGTAAAGTTGATCCCATAGTTTTGACTTGAAAAGACACTGGATTGTGAAGGACAATGCACTTGTTGTTGAAAACTTCTTCATGAACAAGACACTGAAAATATCACATATTAAAGAATGTGAATGACAAAATTGGATCAAGATAAAACTTAAGTACTTTTCCTTTGACATGTTCCAATGTACAGTAGTCCTCAAGAGAATAAACTAGAGGGTAAGAGGATAAAATATATTCCACATAATACAATATCCCATGTGTTTATAGCATGGCCTCATTTTATGCTGACATTTCTTGTCATATGTTTCTCGGGTAATAAAGTAATAGGAATATCACAACTGCAACATACGGGGTAATATTTTTCAGACTTTCACCGCATCAGACACTTAATAAGTCTCACCATAAGTCTAATCAATTGAGTTGTATAGCATATATCAGGTCCAGTTGAAAACATGCAGCAAAAATATGCCACTATCTTGAAAGCTCATAGGAACAAGAGAGAAAGATGGTATATACATACGTCATGTTCCAAGCTGTAATCATTACAAAACCAAAGGAAGATTGTCAAGTTATCCGTAGGACTAGAAGTTCTCTTCATGATTGGAATCACGCAAATATTCTTTATCATCTTTTGTTGGAAAGGAATGTGCGGACCAATGAGACTGCATGGTCTATGGATTTCAACTTGAAGATTAGTCTTGCTCATTGAGCAGCTGATATGCTTTCTGTCAAGGCTCCATTTTACATTTTTATCTGCGAGATAGAAACAGATGGACTGGTGATATATAAGTTAAGTTCTTCATCAACCTACTTGACGGTACAATTGAACTGCATCGGTAATTCAATTTACCCACTGCGACTGTGGATATGTATGTTGCGTACTGATCCGCTCAGTATATGTCCTACAAACACATTGAAAGTAACATTATTAATTCATACTGTACCAACTCACTGGTAACACAAACAAAGTAGCTTATGGACAAAGTACAATATAGGCCTTACTATGCATAGTAATGCAAACAAAACACTGAAGTATAGTCTTAGTGACCAGTACCAAACGGGACACTAAAAACTGTAACACCAGTGTATACTTCGGCAACAACTTTTGTCGCATTATAGATAGGCCTAGCCTCGTTATCTCTTCACTTGGTCATAACAACAAATAATCCAAACAATTAAAAGGACGCGAAATGAAAGGGAAGGACTCCGATTTGACTTACACCCTGTGTAATTTCATTGGTCGTGCAACTTATGTAGAAAGCAAACATATTCTGTATACTGATCGCACGGCAACCAGTACTTGTGCTGTGCATATGTCGGGACCAGTCTGAAGCTAGCACAGGATTCATTTCGTCACGGAATGCGGATCCTGTGCGGAAATCCTGTGCTGAACGTATGCTCTCGAATCATATTCTGCTAGCTTCAGGCTGGTAGTGGAAATGAACTGAATCAATAATTCATATAACTACTTTGCTCTGCATGGACATCAGTGATACCTCGAGTGGGACCCAGTACCACACTGTTGTAAAATTCAAAGGATGTTGCCAACAGGCTAAACGTGGTGATCAGCACTTAACAGAACATATCTGCGTAACTGTTCAGATTCTTGAATCGACACTCAATGTGTATGCATGAAAATGCATATAACGCAAGAATGCTTCAGGTGGGCACTAACGTAGATGAAAAAGAGGCACATGACAAGCAGTGAATAAATCTATGCTTCGAAGTTATGGGCTTTGATGCATGACTGACCTTTTTGAGGAATCCCATGATAAACATCCAGGCTTGTCTGATTACTGGTAATGTAGGCACAGTGTGGAATATTCATGATGACATGTTTGTGAAGGGCAAGATTCTCTGGACCAAAGTTTACGAATGGAGTTAGTCTCAGACTCCTGTTTGATATTGGTCCTTCAATACCAGACTCACAGGAAATGCTGAGACTAACAATTCGTCCAGACTTTAATGCACCGGCTGGCACAAGCAGATGAATACCAGCAATATCCAGCTCACCACCAAGTTCATCAATGTACTGCTCCTTGCATACAGTAGACCCAGGGAGAAGAGGAAGCCTCTCTGCAGGTTAAGTAAAGGTTGCATTTGAAAAAAATTTCAGTAATTTCCATATTCAAGTTTGCATTCATATGCAATAAATGTATCACACAGACTTATATAACAGACTTTGCACCACATCATCTTATCTCCTCAATAAGTGCTTGCCAATCCATTAAAATGGTATCTATTTGAATATTTAGAGCACTGCTTGCTACAACTCTTGCCTATAGCTTGGTATAATGCATTTTATTACATGGTAAGATACATCTACTTGATTTTGTAGTGGACCTTACCGATGCATTTCTTCCGAAAGTAATAAACATTAAATTAAACTGGCCATCTTGCTACAATCTCACCCTCATCATAGAGTTGTATCAATTACATGATTGGATGCAACTTTATGATTTCCTAAAAAAACATTTCTAATGTATATTCTTTGAGTATTTGTAAAATTGTGCCAAGTATTTGTACTTTTGTAAAATTAACTACTGCAGTTTTCACCCAGTTGAAGATACTGTATTAGTAGTATTTACCATGTTCATCCTTCGCAAGCAGCAGTAACCTTCTCCCCAAGTCTAGTTTATCACGCGACAACTTCAGTGCTCGCTGTACATCCAGTCTCTTATATCCTTCATTTGTCAGTGTTCTGGCATTTACGGACAACCTGAAGTCTTTTTCTCGAAGATCTTTCTCATTAGCCTGTGAAATAATAAAAAATCAAGCAATTTATGATATTCCGGGATCACAGACAACAAGCGAACAGAAAAATGGCTCGTGGATGAGTAATGCTCATGGGGGGGGGGGGGCTAAGGGGAAGGGGTGACAGCAGTCCGGAACTTTTTTTGGGGGGTGAAATCGACTCATCGTCCCTGTTTTTATTCACCGCACTGGGGGTGGGGTTATAGGAGAGGGGCTTCCCCATGGCTAAAGCCAGGATTTCAAATCAGTCTGTCCACAGATAGGCCTACGTGGCATGCGGAGAGGTCTAAGGGATGGAGATCCTCCTTTTCTTTGCCTAAAAGAGATCATATATTACCCTTTTTCAGTTTGCCAATCGTGATGCAAAATTGACTTTGGCACCTGCACCAATAAACCTAAAATAAAAGTTAACCAGAATGCAAAAATGCATTGTGGTTTCGATCATTCAATTACGAGCATTTTTTTTTTCTGAATGTGACACTCAGCATTTAGTATGTGTCAAACGCTACCTATGCTTTGTATGGCATATGAGACCTAAACAAGCTTCCTTTCTTGAGATCATGTACACAAGGTTTTTTTATAATTTGTTTACACAATTTGAATTCAACTTCACTAAGAAAATGAAATTCTTGTATACTTAATGAGATACACCTACATTCTCTGCCGAAGTTTTCCTTCATGAATATCGTGTGTGCAATATGTCACAATTTTACCCCCTGTTGACCACAAATGACCTTTGCCCTCAACCGAAGTCAAAACTGATCTTGTACTCAATGTGGTACGTTTGCATACCACATATGGCATTTTCCACGTTTCCCTTCTTGATCAAGATATAGTGTTTTCAATGTTTTTACAATTTGACCCTCCTTGACCCAAAGGACCTTTGACCTAAAACAAAATCAATATGGTTGTTGCACTCAAATAACTGTTGGCTTCCACCAAAATAAATAGGGATACTTTACTCAATGTAGTACACCATCATATAACATGTAGAACACCAATGTACACCATCATATAACAAGAGTAGACAATTATAAATATCTCGGGGTTCTTTTAGATAGTCGCCTTTCCTAGCACGATCACATTGACGTGATAATGAAAAAAACTTAATTTTAGGATGTATTGTCTACGTGCAATGAACAGGTTTAATGTTCAAAGCAAAATTCTTGAAATGTTTACAAATCTGTTATCTGTGGGGTCTGGCAATATAATTTGGTATCGTGGGGTGGTAATGTTAGAAAAGAAGATGAACAACGTATTGATGCAATGATAATACAAGCAGGTCGTGTAACTGGAATAAGTCAGACATCCATGGGCACATCCTACAAAGAACTTCTTGGGGACAAACTCGACAATATTCTGCGTAACGATCACATCCTCTACATACATACATACCTTGATAGGGCAGTGATACCCCGAAGTGGTAGTATGAGGTTGCCTTTGGCTAATACAAATAGACACCCCTCATCATTTATACCACAATGTATTAAACTTCACAACTTGAATTTTAAACGTTCTTAAAGCGTGCCATTGGGACCTTTTTTACCCTTTTTTCCCTTTGTCTTATTTCTTTCTATTACCTTGTATTTTTAGTGTTTTGATGTCTTACATCTGTGTATATTTTTCTGTTTTCTTACTTTGTAATTTGCACTTGTGCAATGTTGTCTGTTTTGTATGTTTTTGCTGCTTTATGTTTTTGATTTTTTTGCGAGCACTCAGTTACCACTGTGGGGTTCAATAAAGTTGATCTTATCTTATCTACATATGACATTTGTCCAAGCTTCACTTCTTGAAACATTGTGTTTACAATGTTTGCACAATCTGACCCTTGTTGACCTCAAATGACCTTTGACCTCAACCAAAGTCAATAAGCATCTTACACTCAATGTGACACACTAGCATGCCACATGTGACATTTGTCCAAACTTCCCTTCTTGAAATATCATGTTTACTAGGTATACGCGATTTGGCACGTTGATACCAAATGACCGTTGACCTACACAGAAAACAATAGGGTTCTTTTGCTTAATGTGCAATGGTACACATATGAACTGCATATGAGACCTGTCCAAGTTTCCTATCTTGAGATATTCTGTTAACAAGGTTTTCACGATTTGATCCCTGTTAACCTCAAATGATTTTTAACCTCCACCAATATCAGTACAGATTAATATATATATGATCAATATGGCACACAAACATACTAAATCTGAAATTTGTCCAAGCTTCCATTCTTGAGATACATGTTTACAACGTTTTCATGATTTTGCATCTGTCGATACCAACCATCTATTCTTGTAATCAATGTGGTACACCTATGTACTAAGTATCAGATCTGCCCAAGCTTCCCTTCGTGAGATATCCTGTTGGAATATCAGTTGGACTGAGATGATCCAAGAATCATAATCATGAGTTATGTGTCCCGTTTCATTGTAACAGTTGGCTAATTGTAGGGGAAGGGTGTTGAACATACACCAGACCCCACTTTTTTTTTTGTTGATAATGACCCACTTTAACCTTGAATTTTCAAATGAAAATTGGGGTAGGCGGTTGAAGATTATCTAACGAAAGGAAATGACACAGAACCCAGTTTGGAATTTTTGGGAAACATGAGCTTGTTGCATGTACTCATGGTGAAACGTTTCCAAGTGTTTTGAAAAATTAAAATGACATATTTTTTAATAGTAGAACTGGCAGTAATAGAATTGACATACTTTTAAATAGTAATATGACAGGACATTGGTTCGAACTAAGAACAGCTTTTGTTGGCATTAACAACCAATGCTTTTTGGGAACTTTTTTTCAATTCAGCATTGGGGTTGGAAAAAAAAAAATGAGGAACATTGTTTCTAGAATCTATGACATCATTAATATCCAAGGTTTTGATTAACTTTGCGAGGGTAATTTTTACTGGCAATACCTACTGTGTGAAATAAATATGTCAACCGTTCTGCTGCAAATTCTACCCCCTAGCCGCATTATCCCACATAGTCTTATACTGCGTATAAGGAACTGTTGCATGTATTGCCATTGAGAATCATGCATCAACGATTTCATACCTTTATAAAAGCCTTGTTTCAATTGTGCTGTTAATCTGTTTTGTCTTGGTTTACAAAGTCATGAAAAGATCACACTTGTAAAGTCTAGCAGCTTCCCAGTCTCCCAATAGTTTCCCCAGACTCCGCCGCCACCTTATCATCCCTCCCTCCTCTCTTTGTTTTTCTTCCTCTCCTTTGTTTTTCAACAACATCTATAAAGTCCATAAAACTTTCTGTAGGGGGCTCTCATCACCCCCCCCTCCCTTACTGACTAGGCCACTGGCGTGTCCACCTACCCCCTTTGTAAAACTTTTGCTAACATAGCATGGTCTACATTTGATGCTAGATTTTGAACACACCTCCAGAATTTCTACTTTTCAGTGATTACTTACTTTTTTATCTTGTCACAGGAAAGAAATGAGAGTCAATATTTTAGCCTATGCTCCTGTTACATGCATCCTGAGCTATGGCTAGAGTCTTATCTTTTTTCTTTCAAGGGGGTGTGTGAAGGTCCCAGATTCTCACTGGCTAGACTTTTTTCAACTGAGTGCATTTTGGACATAAAAAATACCTTTTATCCAAACAGGACGCAGAAGTTTATGAAGGAGGTAGCGCAGTCTTCACAAAAAGGCCACTATCAGTTTTGGCGGAACTTAACAAGAAACTTTTGGCTTTTCCAACCCCCTCAGAAGGTCAGAAACCCCACTCAATACTTGAACTGCATGTACCTAGCGGTGAACTCAGTCAAAACTCTCTTTTTAAGTGAAAGGTCTTACACGATGGCCTTCTAGGAAAAATGTGTAATAATTATCCAGATTTTATTCTCAGTCCAAAGGAGATAGGAGTTAAGGTAAGTAATAAAAGAAAAT
Source organism: Stichopus chloronotus (assembly GCA_021234535.1). Taxonomy (NCBI): domain Eukaryota; kingdom Metazoa; phylum Echinodermata; class Holothuroidea; order Aspidochirotida; family Stichopodidae; genus Stichopus; species Stichopus chloronotus. The sequence continues at coordinate 12,154,331 of CM037850.1, forward strand.
GCATAAGGGAGTTTATTTAAAAACAAAGGAACTTAACCGTCCCACGACCCGCCACAGAAACTTAATAATCATTTCATGACATACCTCTCTATTGTTCTCTTGATCCACCTTTCTGTCATTGACCTTCTCTTTCTTTGTTGCATCAATGTAATCCAAGACATGCCGTCCAATTTGATTTGGGGGACTAGCTTTTACGCCTTGGTACAAGCCAAACACTTTATCTGGCATTATCAGTTTTCTTTCATCTAATATTTTCATCAGTTCCATTCCAGGTTTTGGATCATTCAGAATGGCATCCCTTTCGGCTGGTGTTAGATCAAAGACTGTGGCAAGCTTTTCACAGTGTTTCTTCTCCAGAAGATTTGACACTTTCATCTTGAAGTCTCTATACCGACGTAAATCTAAAATTACACAAGTTACGAGATCCATTGATGACATGGGACATGCCCATTTCTTGGCAAACAAACCTTTGAAGCGAATATGTAAATCTCCCAAAATAATAAAAACATAATAGCAGAAAGCATTTTCAACAGAGATTTTCACATTGGTCGTGTATCACAAAACATACTTCACAGGTAGCATAAGAAAAACTTGAGTCATGTTTGACAAATATTATCTTCAATAGTTAATACTGTTCAACACAATACATAATGGTTATAATTGACTTCCTTAAAAGACAGAAAATGAAGTTACCATAATTTTTCAGCATGAGGTTAACATCTTTTTTAAAGATTCATAGAAACATGCAAACAAAGGATTGGTTTTATTTTGTCTGTTCAACAATGGATTGTCACAAATGCGATAGGATTTTGCCAGTAAATGTTCATATTTTGACAGAGGGGAAGTTGTAGCTGTAGACATCATGGTAAACTATTGCACAGAACGGTTAAACTCCTACAACTTTTTAATGCAATCATTTCATGTAGTTCTTAGAAACTCAACAAATAAATACCTTTGGTTAATTTACAGTTTAATTTGTCTTGGGTTTCTCTGGAGAGATGAATATTTTTGACCTGAAAGAAACAAACCACAAAATCAAAACTGTAACTTTTGTTACCTTAATATTTCAATAGTCTTGGGACAAATTTCAATGACCACAATCATTCCCCAGCAGAATATCAGTGATAGGTAAAGTTTACTGGGAAATAATCATGATTCATTTTTTTTTTTGTTCTTAAAAGAAGCAATGTCTTGTCAATTTCTCAGTCTCATTGATGTTGTTCATATCAAAGATTAGTCACTGCACTGGAGGTTTATAAGTATGTTGTGACAGTGACTGGAGTCGACTCCCATTATGACTCGAAAACTGGTTGAATACCTTAGACTGAAGGATCAGAGCTTTCTTATTCTTTTCTCCTTGAGATACTTCTAACTTGACATCAATCATTTCACCTCTCTCTTTGCTTCTTTTGAGTCTGAACTGGAGAGAGAGACTGCTGGCAGCACAAAGGTGATCAACATCCACAAGCTGTTACAGAAAGGAAATAATTGAGGGTCGTTTTGGTTTGATACTAATGATGCAAGTTTTAGAAACACACTGTAATTACATAGACACTTTGTACTACAGCACTCAGCATGGCTCACCCCATGCATCACGTTACAACAATTAGATTGCAATTACGCTTTGTTGTAACGAATGACAACATTTAGCGTAATATTTTGAAAAAAAAAGTTTCAATTGAATTAAGGGGTATGTCTGACAGAGAGGTGGTGACAGGATGAATACTGTGTGACTCGTACTTGCAGCGTAAATAAGAAAGTCTATAGAGGCTAAAGGTAGGCCTAAATTGTTACAAAGATGACACTTGCAAATGTCACTTGGGAAATGGAACTTGACATTCATACTTTAAAGAAAACTGCTTTGGTAAGAGACTAAGAAGGCACATCTGAGAAAATTGGATTCTTCTAAAATATCCTCAAGTTCCCAAAGACCTACCTCATTTTTCTTCTTTCATTTTGCCGGTTTAGCTTTCCTTTAAACAAAGTCTACCTCTGGCATTAATGTTAGGCCTAACTATACAACTGGTAGTGCAAACTTCCTATTTCCTAACAATTTGCATTTGAAATTTTGAAAGGTAGACCATGGACTGTGGTTTTACAGTTATCAGAATGATCATTAAAAGAATGTGTTTGGACTTTAATCTTAGGTTACTTGTTTCAATCATTGGTTATGTCATTAGGTCATTCTTGTTTAGTATTTCATGTGTTAATTCAAGATCATTTTAAATTCAGCTATGTAGATATTGTTCAGCATGAAGTTTTTATTCTTTTTTTTATTCTCCATTCTCTCTCTTTTGTCTTTGACGTCGATGATCACAATGGAACACCAAACAACTGCAATTGACAAATTCATTGTTATGTTTCAACACACAACCCAGATAGATAGACAATTACTCTGACAAAACACTTCTCTCATCAACACCATTTCCTCTTGACACCAGTGACATGTTATAAGTTTTTAATTTACACATCATCCCATGTGAAGATGAGGCAATTGAACTCAAAGCCAAATTAGTTAAACTCTTATGCTTTAAGTGTCAGGTAAATTGAGGTAATGTTCACAAGATTTGTAACAAACCTTTGTTGCATCTCCTTCTGTCAGACAGTAGCTATCTATCTGAGGTGACATGGTCAAAGCAAGGTCAAACACTCCGTCGTTATCTTCACTTAGACAACGGCTAACTTGAAATGTCATAAAGCTTCCCACAGATAGCTTGGACTTGTAGTCATGTAATAGCAGCTGTTTAACATAACACGTAAAAAACCAGAAAGTCAAAAGGCTTTGTGATTCCTTGGCATATGGTTATATCATAACAAACATGAATCATTCACATGACAAGTATGAGATCAACTGCAGTTATTGTTCTTGAAACACCACATTTATAAGCCTTTAATCCATAACGAGCTTTCACTTCTTCTAAACAAAGGTGCAAATATTGATAGGAATCATCTATTCATCATTGGCGATCAATAAATATACTCAGTATGAATCCCTCACAATTAACCTTCTTGGTATAAAATCTTTATTTTGAATGCTAAATACTGAATTACGGAATATGAGCAATAGATGTGCACAGTACGAGATCACTCACCGTTTCTCTTTTGAAATACAGGAGTTAACATGATTTGAACTTTTGACCTCTGGTGACTCCAAATGACCTTTGACCTCCACCAAATCAGTAGGTGTCATCTACTCAATGTGGGCAAACCACACATAAGTATGATATTCCCCCAGTGCTACCCTTCCCCACATATACTGTTTACAAATTTTCCCCTGTTAGACCTCTGGTGACCTCAAATGACCTTTGAACTCAACCACAAGAATAGGGATAATCTACTCAGTATGAACAACATACATACTAAATACGAGATCGGTCATGGTTACCGTTCTTGAGATATAGTGTTTACAAGGTTTTCACATTCTGACCTCTGGTGATCTCAAATGACCTTGAGCCAAAACACTATAAATCATCCACTCCCTACAATCAAGCCACACACTAAGTATGACATCAGTCACAGTTAGACCTCTGGAGATATTGTGTTTACAATGTTTGTAAAGTTTTACCTCTGGTGACCTCAAATGACTTTTGACCTCCACCAAAACACTAGGGACCACCTACTTAGTACGACCAATCCACACACCAGGTATGAGATCAGTAATGGTTACCCTTCTTTAGATACCGTTTTTACAAGAAGTTACACAAAGACACACACACGTCATCACCATGGCATATACTATATTCCTTCGGAATTTGGCAAGGAATCAACAATTTAAGCAAACTACAAGGACATCATAATGAAGTCTTGCAAGTGATATGTTTGATATGTTTACACAATGTTCCCTTTCATCAACTACACAAACCAAAAAGAGACCTATGTCAATTCAAAACCTTGAAGGTTTAGGTCAGAAGCAAGAGCATCAATGCAATAAGTGTCACTATACAATACTTTGAGTAACCGTATGTTTGATTTAAAATAGTTAATTCTGCACTTAACTGCAATTTTTTTAAGGTACATATCCAAGCTGTTTCTTCACACAAAGGAAATTTCCCAAGTAAAAAGCTTAGATTTCACTTTCAAAATAAGATGTAACATTAAAGCTTTAAAACAATAATATTAACAAAGGACAGAATAAAACACTTAAAAATTAATACAGGATATTTTATTACAGGGACTATGGACGTTGACAACATTTTTGTTTGGGATAAACTTTACTGCTTTCTATATCATAGACTCCATTTTGAATCTATTATTCACACTTTTTTTCTGACACTGACTGCATTCTCCTTTTAAGTACAACTCAGATTAGCTCACCTGGTATTCTGCATCATTGTCCTTACAGAAGCACACTGTAATTAAGACATCATCTTTGGTATCCGGTATGGCATCAATAAATGGAACAACACGAAACATATGCTTTTGTTCCATTTCGTGGCTCACTAAGTTAACAAAAACATAACTCAGGGTGTTAATAGCAAGACTTATAGTCTCCTGCCCTAGCCTCCACTCCACAGAATTCTCCTCTATCCAAGTAATATGACCTGAGAAAGGGAGTTTATTAACATAATATCATGTTATTCGACAAAGTTATTGACTCTTCTGGAAACAATGGGAAAGCAGTTTTACACAATCGCAAATAACTACATATTTGTAATAGTATTGGGTATAGTCCTTGCTTTCTTCTTACAGAAAATATCAACAAGTTTGTGACAACAGGTATCTTTACCTTCCTGTGACTCTCCTTGGGCTGGCTGACCAGAAAATATCATCACACTATGGCGATCTGGTTCTGGGATAATGGCTGAATGGGGGATGATCAGTCTTGCTGGCTTGTTCAACTTAAGACCTTCTGGTTCTAGTTTTATCAGAGGTGTCATCCTACCCCTCTGAGGAGTTCCAGGGAGGTGTACATCTGGATCACGGATCACAGTCACAGCAACTACATGATCACCAGACAAAGCATCGTCAGGAATTGATAAAATCACTCCCATGAGAGCAATAGTACCACCCTTATCATTTATCTTGTGTTCAATATATGGTTGCCTTATCTGCATATTTTGTGAATCTTGTCTTTGTCTTCGGTTTTCCTCTATCCCTATCCTCTCTGTCAGATTGTCTTCACCACCTTCATTTTGAGGTTCCTCCGATTGTTCTGTCCTTTCAGATTCTTGAAAATCAGAGGATTTGCTTGCTTTGGGAGATTCAGTCTCTTCATCTAAGACGAGAAAATGAAAAGTAACATAAACATCACACTTACATTACAATGAAGACTAGTAACAAATAGGGATCAAATGATAATCCGATGGGGCATCATATCAGGCTGATGTTCACAGCTATCAATAAACATTGGATAGGCGAAATTTAGATGCTGTTTTTACTGATATTTAGGAAGATAACAATGTTTTTACACTGAGGGTTGCAGTCACCCTAGAAACATAATAGGAATTGAGAAATGTAACATGAAGGCTTGGACAGGTACATTTGTGATGATCTTAGACTCTTGATAAAAGAGACTAAATACATCAGATGAAACTTTTTTAGGAGAGAACATGCTTGACAGCAAAAACATTGGATCAGATATTGGCCGATGTTGGGATAAAGACATCGGCTATCAGATCAGCATAGAGAAGCCACATCAGATAACCACTGACTACAGTAGTTAACTTCTTGGTGTTCATATTGATCAGATTCTCTAACTTGGAGAAATTATATCAGCTACACTTATAACAAGGCTTTTAAAGTTATTAGAGAGTTGAATACCCTCGTTAGTGTTGTGCATAGGAACATTCTTAATTATGTTACTGTATGTAACACATTAATTGGGAGTTGGGAGGTATGTACTCCAATAGAATTCAGTCACTCCATGTCATACGGGAGAGGGCTCTTCATATCATCTTTAAGAAGGAAAAAACATAAAGATTCTACTGGTAAGCTTTTTTTTGTAAAAGGAGAGCACTTTCATTTGTTCATATCAATCTTTTTAACATTAGCATTCCCATTTACAACTGGAATTCAGGTAAACTTCCTAATGGGTTTAATCATTTTTGTCATTTATTTTATGTGTGTTTCAGACATGGATCTTGTGATTCCCTCAATTGTTTAACCAAGCTTACAGCATATAACAACATTCATGGGTCCAATAAAACTGGCATAGTTTACACTGTAAGCGTAAGATTTCTACCACAATCAATGATTTTAAGAAGTCATTAAAGAATCACTTCTTGAATTGTTGACTCGTCTTCTAATTCTTGAATCACAATTAACTGATGCTTTAATTTTGCCTCATTGATTGTTTTCCATTGTTTTTTGGTTTGGGTTTTTTTTTTGCTCATGTCTCTGGTTTCAGATTTTTCAGATTCTATTTTCTCTTTTTCCTTGGATACCTCACATTTTCATTAATGACTTTTCATTAATGACTATTACCTTTACTTATTGTGGGTTATCACCACTTTAAAAATCAATCATTTATGTTGTACATTACCGTCATTACCGAGACTGGAATAAAAAATGAAAGAAATTCAATGTAGGTTCTTTATAGATCTCATATTAATGTCATTATGGTTTACTCAATTTTGTTGTGAATAAAACCAATGTCTCAGAGTAGACACTATTATCATCATATCAATTGACACAGCATGTAATGATCCTGCACATTATCAACGAACACTTTAATATATATTTTTAACATCTGATTATTCGGGGTTTTTTTTCATATTCAATATTTCTTTTTTATGCATTCTTTATATTGATGAATCTTTGCAGAAACATCTTTAAAGAAATAAAGCTATGATCAATACCTTACCATGCATTCTTTATATTGACGAATCTTTGCAGAAACATCTTTCAAGAAATACAGGTATGATGAATAGTATACCATTACCCTCATATATTAAGAATTCAAATGGGCTGTTTATCAATGCTTGTTCTTTATCATTTGTATAGTAAAATATTTAAAAACATTTTACAGAACAAGATCATCAAACTACAATTTGTCACCTGGCCAATCAGCTAGATCTGGTGATCTATTTTCCTCAAACTGAAATGGGTCAATCTTCTCCTGGTAAGGAACCACATAGTTTGTATTTGTTCTGTGTAGGTGCAAGCGCATTAAACCTTTTTGAAGATTTGTAACATCATACATGTTGATGATGTTTCTTGCCTTCAAGAATTTAATGAGAGTTACTCCTGGTGTCTCTATCAGAGAAATGCGACGGAGCATATCTTTTTCAGAGTCTGGCAACTCAAATAAAATGGCTAATTTCAGAGTGTTGTCCAGAGTCAGATCTTCAGCAACAACTACCATCAGTCTACCAAAATCCACTATTAAGAAAGGACATAAAAACATAAATGAACAAGTATAATGACTATCAAGGAGCTAATGTAATTAAACTATATTTACTCATTAGATTCATTATCACAAAAAAGGTTGATTACTAGATGTCTCCCTATTAACAGCAAGTGCTCTTACAGTCCTGACTAACAAGGCACATCCCATCTACCACCATTCTACCATAATCCCCTATTAAGAAAACAATGAAGAATGAGCAAGGATCATGACTATCAAGGTAGTGATGTAATTAAATAGTCACTCAAAATTCATTATCAGAGAAATGTTGATTAGTAGATCCCTCCATATTACAACTGCACTGATATTTAACAACATCAGCTAAATACATTGTTTGTGTAAGCTGTGATATAGTCTACAAAATAGCACATATGTGCAAACTAACTTGAACTCGGTCTTATTCACATCTCACCTGCTAAAGCTGTCAATTTCTGAGACACATCTGAAGTTTCATTTCTTGTTGGTAATGTACCTACTAGCTCAACAGAATCTGTTGAACTCTGTTTACCAAGCAACAAGGAAAGCAAAAAACAAATACATCAGGTTTCACGACAGCTTCAAATATCAGTATTTTTCTATGAATCTGATATATTGCATATTAAAGGTGAGGATGTTTTACATGCTTATGGTTGTATATTAACAATTCGTCATTGCAACCAATTGAATTGTAACAAATGCTCTGAACGCAATTACCTTTGCTGACTGATGATGACCGATAGGCATCAAATCAACATACACACCTGAAAAATATGTGAGAGACACGTCCAAGATTTCTGCCTTGGTAATGTATGCTCTTACAAATCAACCCTTGTTGACTCTCAGAATTGCCATTATGTTCCTTTACTCAGTATGGTACACAACTACACCATCATAGCAAATAAAAGACAAGCACAAACTTCTCTTTATGAAATATTGTGTTCACAAGGTATTTACAGTTTTATCCCATTGACAATTAATGATCATTGACTTTCACTAGAAACCTGTGGGTAAACATGCATGCTAAATATGAGATCTGTCTATGGATGTTTCTCTAGAGATATTGTGTTTATCAGTTCACAAAATTTTACCCCTTGATGACTCTAAATGACCTTTAACCTGCTTTAATCAATAGAGTTCTACTACTTAATATTGTTCACCTACATACTAATTATGAAATTTGTCAGGGTTTCCCTTCTTGAGATGTTTTGTTTACAAGGTTCTAACTACTTGATCTCTGTTGACCGCAAATAATATTTTACATCCACCAAAAACAATAGAATACTTCTAATTGATCAGTTACACACCTAACGTTATGTTCATCAAAACTTCTCTGCCTGAGATAAAGCAGTCATCACAAGCATACATACACTCACACACCTACATACATTTATCGTGAGTACATGAAACCACTTAGAAGGGGATTATATAGTGGCAACCACCGGCATCATGTGATCTACTAGCTGCAGGTGGAAGATCAGAATTATTTATTTTGATGAAACGGCATAACCTACAGAGTTGGAAATCACTTCGTTCAGTAATTCAAAGTAGGTAATGGAAAAGTTTACCAAATAACATTATTTAAACATTATACTAACACTAGGACTCATTACACATAATACACAGAGAAATCAGTCAGGAGGACAATACAGCATGGTGTCTGTTAGCAAATCCAAGGTGGGGGGTGCATTGGGGTTGAAACCCCGAGCCCTTTGAGTTTCTGTGGCAGCGCCCTTTGAACTCCCACTTTATTATATCTTCAAAACTTTTAGTCATAAAAGAACCCAATGGGCTCTGCGGTTCCTTGCAAGGAATTATTTTAACTATTTGGAGCTTCAACAAAAGCACAGGGTTGGAAATTCTCAAATAAATCTGGTCAGCAAATTTAACTTTAGTGCTGACCAACAAGTACCATTTCCCTAGGTTTAGTAAGCCTGGGCAAGATTCTAGTCAGCCCTTATTGCTGAGGAAATTCAACAGATGAAGAGTGCACATATCAGCATGGCAACTTTGCAATGGTAATTGTTTTAAGGTACAATATTTCATTTTTCTTTTAAATTTTCAACAAATCAGTTTCATTGCTTCATCTTTGTAATGATTTGAAATTGTTAAAACTTTACAATGATGGAAAAATAAACAGCAAGAAATGAAAATTTCAAAACTTTTGTGATCTATCTTTATTGGACTACAGAGCAGGTACTACAGAGTACAGAGTGCCATCAATGTACACCTTTCAACTTACCAGCAGAGCAAACCATATGTATGAACGTTAGGGAACAGTAACACTACTGCTACTGTAGGTGTAGAAAACATAACGTTAGGCTCCTCTGAAGGCTCGGACGTCACACTTGCATGCTAACACGAACACAGTTTTCTAATTTGATAATCTTTTCATATTGTGTAGGCCACTAGGCTGCCTATTGTTGTCTTTGTTGAGTATTTCACGTCAGGTTTCAGCCAAGGTATCGAGAGATTTGTTGGAATAGGGTTACTTTTTGTACAATCCTTCTGTACTCGCCACAAACAGCTGATACACAACAGGGTGCGTACGTACGGTGCAGCTCACTGCATGCACGTGTACCATACGTACAGAATTCACTCAAGCTGCGCGGCGATCACATTTCAGGGTGATCGTAATGCAAAATTACTATAGAGATACAGTCTACAACATTGTGGCACAAGCTTCAAGATGAGAAGTGTCGGCTGGTGCGTGTATGTTCATTAATACTATTGGTTTACGGCATTACCATCATGCGCACATGTTCGTTCATTGGTGTTGTGAACTTGTGATGGGCTTACCCAGTACAAAGCTGTTGTCGGCAATCGCTTGACCATACTTTGAAACTCAGCATGTAGGTCATCGCTTTCTATGTTTTGGTCCGACACTTGCGGACCATGGGAATACATGGAAGTTATTTTAGCAAGAAGAGGTTTATTTTTAGTACGCTGACGGACTAGCGGACCGCGAATTTCCAACCCTGGCTAGGTACATGCAGTTCAAGTACCAACCGGAAAGTGCCATTCACAGCCATCTGAGGGGTTTGAAAAGCCAAACTTTTCATGTAAGCTTCGTACTTACCAATGATTTTACTTCAATTAGATGATCCTGCCGTTACTCAGCCCCCGCATATATTTTCTTTCTTTTTGTTCCGCTGAACATGATAGTGGCCATTTTGTAAGGCCTATACGACTCCTTCATAAACTTCTGGATCCCTTCCAGAAAACGTATTGGTAATGTCTAAAACTGTCGCGGTGGCGATACCATTCAGTTGGAAAAACTTCCAGCCAGTAAGAATTTGGGACCTTTCAATACCCCTTTAGATATGACCCTAGCTACAGTTCTGCATGCACACAAGAGCGGCACAAGCTGAAATATCATTGACTGGCTTTCCTCGTTTTTGTAGTGAGACAGGATCGCCAGTGGGGAGATGTGGTTCATAAATCTTTCAATACTGTGCATTTACCTCAAATATGCTGATTCTTAAGCACCATCTTGCATCTTGACCACCCTACATAAGCAAATATTTGCAAAGGGTAGGTGGACAACCTCTCCCATAGAAACCCAGCATCACTCATCCACAGGGCATCGTCAAACCAACTTCGGAGAACACATGGATCCGCCCTTGGTGTCTACTATTTTGTGTAATTAATACTACACTACAGCATATTTGAAGAACTACTGTTTTGATCTCATGTATCAGCTCAAGACATCAGAAGGTCAGCATTTCCTGTCCCTGAGATTTTTTAGTCATAAATATTGGTTCTTGATGAACTTACTACTGCTTGTTTAGTGAAGGCCTCCCTGGTCTGTTGAAGGACCTTTTGTAGCACCATTGAGTCCTTGGCATATTTCACCTGAGCTTGAATAAGAGCATCATTTGCAGCTCTCAAGTTGGATTTAGTCTCCTCTAATTCCTACGAAGTAATTGAGAAACAAAGGAAGACATTTCTCTTCCTACTTTCCACCTTCAAAATTTAGAAAACTACAACAGAACTGGTTTATTAAACAGATGTATGAAACAGATGTTAATGTGATAAGTTTGTAGTAAAATTTTCATTCAGCATATGTTTTTGTTCATCAGTTAATGTTCTCTCTATTTCTGTGACATCATAATACTTCTGATGACTAAGCCAAATGCTTTGACAAGGAATTAATAATGTCAATAATCTTCTTTGAGAAATGCTACAGTACTTCTTCAAAGGTATTTAAGTTTTCTTTTTAAATTTTGGAGCATGTCAAAAAACCCAATCACACATCAAAGCAATCAATTAAGTGCAAATTACAATGAGACATGTTATTTAGACCTCAGTTAACTACTAAGGGCCTGTGCATACTTTCTCACCACATTCATATCCTACAGTACTCTTACTTTTTTAACTATATTATCTACCTAATTCAAAAAGGAATTATGATTGAATGATTAAGATACATGAACATTATGTCCATGTTTGGACATGCATTGTTCAATCACATTAATCAACATCATATATAGCATATTATTCTCTATAGCTCTAAATATTTGGTACCTTTTGATTCTCCTCCATTATTCGCTTTATTCTCCTATCTTCATCATAGTAATCTTGTAGCTTCTTCTCGGTTGCTGACAGTCTGTTACTGAGATGCTGCCTCTCATTTTCTGTTGTTGTCAATCTTGTTACAAGCTGGCTCTTCTCCTCCTCTGTTGTCTCCAGTCTACCAGTCAGTTGTTGCCTCTCATCATCTGATGCTTTTAGTTTGGTACATAGTTCTTTCTTTTCCTCTTCTGTCATCTCTAGTGTAGTAGCAAGCTGCTGCTCCTCTTTTACCTTTGCTTCCAGTCTCTCTTTCAGCTGCCTCATCTCCTCCTCTGTTGTCTCCAGTCTACCAGTCACTTGCTGCCTCTCATCATCTGATGCTTTTAGTCTGGTACTTAGTTCTTTCTTTTCCTCTTCTGTCATCTCTAGTGTAGTAGTAAGCTGCTGCTCCTCTTTTACCTTTGCTTCCAGTCTCTCTTTCAGCTACCTCATCTCCTCCTCTGTTGTCTCCAGTTTACCAGTCAGTTGTTGCCTCTCATCATCTGATGCTTTTAGTCTGGTACTTAGTTCTTTCTTTTCCTCTTCTGTCATCTCTAGTGCAGTAGTAAGTTGCTGCTCCTCTTTTACCTTTGCTTCCAGTCTCTCTTTCAGCTGCCTCATCTCCTCCTCTGTCGTCTCCAGTTTACCAGTCAGTTGTTGCCTCTCATCATCTGATGCTTTTAGTCTGGTACTTAGTTCTTTCTTTTCCTCGTCTGTCATCTCTAGTGCAGTAGTAAGTTGATGCTCCTCTTTTACCTTTGCTTCCAGTCTCTCTTTCAGCTGCCTCATCTCCTCCTCTGTTGTCTCCAGTTTACCAGTCAGTTGTTGCCTCTCATCATCTGATGCTTTTAGTCTGGTACTTAGTTCTTTCTTTTCCTCTTCTGTCATCTCTAGTGTAGTAGCAAGCTGCTGCTCTTCTTTTACCTTTGCTTCCAGTCTCTCTTTCAGCCCCCTCATCTCCTCCTCTGTTGTCTCCAGTCTACCAGTCAGTTGTTGCCTCTCATCATCTGATGCTTTTAGTCTGGTACTTAGTTCTTTCTTTTCCTCTTCTGTCATCTTTAGCATAGTAGTAAGCTGTTGCTCCTCTTTTAATTTTGTTTCCAGCCTCTCTCCCAGTTGTCTTTTCTCTTCCTCTATTGTCTCCAGTCTACCAGTCAGTTGTTGCCTCTCATCATCTGATTCTTTCAGTCGACTAATCAGTTCTTTCTTTTCCTTCTCTGTCATTTCTAGTTTATTAGCAAGTTGTTGCTCCTGTCTTTCCAGCTGCTGCTCCTGTCTTTCTTTTCTTTCAAGCATATCTTTCATTTGTCTCTCCTCCTTCTCAGCCATCTCTAATCTCCCAGTCAGTTGCAGTTTTTCATAAATTGTTTCCTTTAGTTCATCTGAAATTTGTTTCTTTTCTTTCTCGGCAGTAGTTAGTGTGGTTATAACTTGCTGATGTTTCTCATTCATTATCTTCAGTCTCTCTGTCAGTTCTTTTTGGTCCTCCTCTGCTCTATCGAGTTTGTCTTTCAGATCTCTCCTTTCATCATCTGCCTGCTCTAGCTTGTTTCCAAGTTGCACTCTTTCATCTTCTGATTCTCTTAATTTCTTACGTACTTGTTCTCTTTCTTCTTCTGCTGCTGCCAGTCTCTTAGCTAGTTCTTCCTTCTCAAGTTGTGTTTCCTTCAGTCTGTCAGTAAGTCTCTCTCTGCCACTTTCAGATTCTGTTATTTTCTCAGTGAGTTGCTGTCTTTGATCCTCAGATTGCCTCTGGTGCAGTAATGGCACTTTCTGACCTGTAAATGGAAAAGTAACAAAGTAATCAGTCACACATTTCTGATCAATCCCTTCTTGTGACATTTTGTTTACAGCCATGCTTTGATATTGATTAACTCCATGAAACCAATGCCCTTCATAAGAGTAAGATGCATGTACAACTAAAATTCATTTTTTTACTGAGATACTTTATTGATCCTCAAATTGCTTCAGCTGAAGTGTGTTTTGATCTGTAAACTGAAGTGTGTTCTGATCTGTAAACTGAAGTGTGTTCTGATCTGTAAACTGAAGTGTGTTCTGATCTGTAAACAGAAGTGTGTTCTGATCTGTAAACTGAAGTGTGTTTTGATCTGTAAACTGAAGTGTGTTCTGATCTGTAAACTGAAGTGTGTTCTGATCTGTAAACTGAAGTGTGTTCTGATCTGTAAACAGAAGTGTGTTCTGATCTGTAAACTGAAGTGTGTTCTGATCTGTAAACTGAAGTGTGTTCTGATCTGTAAACTGAAGTGTGTTCTGATCTGTAAACTGAAGTGTGTTCTGATCTGTAAACTGAAGTGTGTTCTGATCTGTAAACTGAAGTGTGTTCTGATCTGTAAACTGAAGTGTGTTCTGATCTGTAAACAGAAGTGTGTTCTGATCTGTAAACTGAAGTGTGTTCTGATCTGTAAACTGAAGTGTTTTCTGATATGCAAACACAAAGTCATAAAGTAATCAGTCACACCTTTCTGATAAGTCAGTTCTTGAGACACTGCATTTACCCGTGGTTTGATCACTGGTTAACCTCATAAGATCAATACCCTGCACAAGAGTAAGATTCTTGAATGCAGTGTGGTACTGCTAAATTAATACATAACTTACATAACTTGACCCTACCACAGTACACCAAAACCTTGCTCACTGAGCACTGTAAACACATTGCACTGTTTGCAAAATGTATGAAGAATTGTCAAAATTGGTTGTCCTTCTACAGTAACACCAATACATATTCATGTAATCAGTATCACTTATGAATTTCAAACAGTGTAAACTTGATAAAACATTGGTAGAAAATATACTCCCATTTATACAGTAGCAATTCAGGGTAAAAAAAAATTAAGAAAAGCAATTTCATTGAACTTTTGAATAAAAAGATACAGGTGTATAATTTCTACGTACCTTACTCTTGTCAACTTGCCATTGGGAACAATTTTTATTTATTTTTTTAACACAATAGAAACAAACATGACTTACAGTATGAACTAAATTGAAAATTGTTTTTATTTTTCTTTTATCAACATTTATCCATGATCGGGATAAAAACTTGACATTTCTTCAGTAGTAAAAAATGTCATTTGATTATGTATTCAAAATTTAACATTTTCCTTTTTGATATTACTTTCATGCACTACTTTGTTCATGTTTCACCTGCTGGCTGGAACAAGACATCTGGAGCATTGTTCAAAACTGTGGGCTTATAACACACTGTGAGTAGGCTAGTCAGTGTACTGTCTATCTCTTCACTAGTAGCAATATATCCAGGCAATCCATGAATTTCATTCCCTCTCTGAAATTTGAAAATTCCCTGATTGAAAAGTTTAGTTCTGAAGAACTCTATATAGTTTACCATCATGTGGCCAGTTTCTCCTGTAGTGACAACTGGTGAGAATTTATGTCCAATTAATCAAACTACTACACTACTTATGATGACTGGCTGGATCAAACTGACATACACAGTTACTGCAGAATTTGAAATCTGCCTGCCACTGGTCAGGAGTGTCATACAGTCTTGTAATCGAGTCACTAAAGTTCCAGTCTTCCATTATTTTAGTCAAAGTCAAGTCAGTCTTTTACTGGTCATGTCAAGTCGTGTCTAGTCAAGTCATCAACTCGAGTTGAGTCCCCAACCACACTTGCGTCAAGTCAAGACACTTTCTCTATTCAACTTATCTCCAGTCCGTTCAGAATATTGACATAGAAATAACCTACTAGATTAGACAAGCTAGTTAGTAATTATTTACATAATTACTACACATGCAATTGGAAATTAACAGTGGAGGGGGACATTGGCTGGCCTATCTTTTCCCGTAAAACTGATGTAAGCCATGTAAGTAAGTTGGTGGGACGATAAAGAACATGCGGGAGGGTGAGTGCTGGCACTACTACTGCATTGAACCAGAGAACCACCGTCGGTCCAAGTAGAAGCTGCTATTGGGCTTTGCAACTCCCCAGGTGGCCGGAAACAGCACTTCCTGTGTATTCCAAGATGCATGTAGCCAGCCTTTAAAGAGGGATCTTATGTCTGCAATTTTTTCATCACAAGGACATTTTTTCATCACAGCTGGCTTGAGATAATACGTCATATAAAAATCACATAATTGAGTTATGCATCCTCTCTTATGTTTTGAGCACTTGACAACTGTTGCAGCTGAACATACTCCCCACCCCAGTCCCAGCAGTGTTAGAAACTTTGCTCAATTTCCCTCAAAACACAATTGAAAATCTTCTGGTTTCCTGATAGCCTTTGTGTATCTCGTAATGCGCACACATAATATGTATTTACATTAATGTAAATTAGAAGGGGAATTCAAGCTACAATGTGCTCTGATACTAACGTAAGACATATTTTTGGTAGTTGGCCCATGCCTCTGTCACTTGAATAATTCCCTGTTCATTGCAAGCTGTCAGGAAAAGACTGATGTGCACAGCAGAAATCTTTCCTTTGTCTCTAAGATGTTGGAGAAGAGTCTTAGATGGTTCATCATTCTCCTGGATGGTCTTTGCTTCTTCAGCTGGAACTTTAAAGTAGTTGAGCAGTTTCTGGCATTCATCTTCGGTAATCAATAATTCAATCAATGTCAGCAGATTTTCAAGATTGATGATATCATTCTGAGAAAGGGAAAAACAAAAAAGGTTTCAAGTCCTTACAACATGCATGCTATCATTTTCACAGATGTTCTCCATTTACACAGGATTAGAATATGCGAGAATGACTATACGTAGCCATTGCTAACACGCAAGAGAAAGCCAAATGAGAGCAATCCTGAGCACAGAGTGCTATAACTTTCAACCAGGTACTTCCCACGCTTAGTATAACTATAGATGCACAGCTGTTAGCAAGGGGCAAGTACAGTTTATATGCATACAATGGAAATCAAGTTTATCTTGGATCAAGCGTGATTTCTACGATGTTCCATGTTTAATACACAACATACCAACACCGGGACTAAACGGTTACAATTTTGTTGAAATGAACAAATTCACTGTCATAGATGTACATAATTTATGTACAGGTGAGCTATACTCAGTGAACAGAGACATACAGTACAGTACTGTACCTTACAAAGTTACAAATCAAATGTTGTGCGTCACCAGCTGCAATGTGAGATATGTCTTTTTCCTTACCTTAAATTTGAACCTCAGTTGTGTACTGACCCAAACAGCCAATCCTCACATGGTAACATACATGATAAGGTTCATCGAAGGTACAAACTCTAATCATGATGGTATGACTTGACGTCACCTCATGTTCTATCATGCAGAAAACGGTTTTCTCGAGACATGATTTTAGCACATTATGGAAAGTCTGTGTGGGCTACTGTAGGTGACCCAAACTTTTCAATTTTCAGCTTTTCTTTTTAACCGAAATCCTTTATTTGTGTTTATTGTACAAAAAGCTTTTTTTTTTATTTCTCCATTCTGTTGTGGCAATAATTGTTCGTACACTGCGACATGAATTTCTTATGTTTCTTGTTTTGTCACTTATTTCCATAGACATTTCAACTGTTTCTGTAAATGACAGCATGGGAATGCATAGACTCTGTAGAGTCTGCTTGGGCTGGTAAGGTTCTGTTCCTTATCTTGGTTCTGCTACACCTGAAGGAACATCCATATATTTACAGTACTGCTCTTCCGGAAGAGTCTTTACTCCCCTCATTGATCGCTGCCCTAGCACACTCTGGATACTCGTTTCAATTATGCACACAACACAACAAGTAAAACCATCGTTTTTCGCTACCAAAATCGGTAGAAGACTGAATCACGGCCATCGTAAGAAATGATGGGAGTGATGATGAGGAAAGGACCTTCGACTGATTAGTTACGTAAATATCATGGTAATATTCTACTCTCCTTCAACTGTTTTTGGTCTCTCTTAGCGATATCCTATTTCTGCCGTTCGAAGGCAAATCTGGTGATAAGGTGAAAGTTAGCCTAGGTACCATTATTTTCTCTCATTGTTCAATCGCTGCTATTGGCTCAGTTCAAGAGACCAACGGGTAGTATATGTATTAACCGTAACGTCATACGTGACTTTTTATTTGTACATAATTACATCGAGTGTCCAAAGTCTTTCCGGCGGACGGCGATCAAAGGGAAACGCGATCACTAGATGAGTACATATCCTCGGTTAGGTATAAGTAGGGTGCAACTCAAATTGTGAGGAATGTATCAAAGGTGGAAAATTCATTTGCCGAGAAAGATTTTGCAAAGTCTAGCTAATGCATGCCGGGTCCATATTAGGTCATGTCACAACCCAGTGCTATGGCTTTAGGTCAAGCAATCCCTCCCTCCGTCCAACAAAGGTTAACTTAATTGTAAGGCATGAATCCAAATGTTGTTGTTTCATACAGAACGTGGAAACGACTAATCCATACACTGTAGTTTTTTTTAGGAATACAGAGAGGAGACCAAATATAACAGAGAGCACATAATTTAATTCTTGTAGTCTTTGATTCATTGTTGTATGTATGATATCGATGGCTGGAGTTATCTCTTCGTTACAATTGCAAATCATTTTCATGTGTACCCCAATTGGTACTGTCATAGCAATGCATGAGCTGTCGGACAACACACATTCAAGGACACTGTGACTGACAGTAGTGTCCCAATATCTGAACACACCGAGTAACTAGAAAAACTGAATTTGCAGGCAAGGGCTGTATTGAAGCCCCTTGAGATTGTATACATATTCAGTGGTTGCACTAATTCATTATATAGTAAATCTCCTAATATGTTACATTGTATTTCCAAGGGATTTACTGTAAGCAGGGAGTTGTCAAATAGCAACTCCCTGCTATAAGTGTGCTTCCTATTACTGTAATACTGTACATGCAACTTGCAAGAATGAAGTAACACTTAGCAAAATTATTGCAATAAATGGCATGAAACAAAGTGTACTGTATGTCAATGGAAAACCATGTGCATTGACAATTATTTATCACACATAATATGACCATAACTCAAAGCTACAGGCCTACAAACTGGTACTACCAGTACCATACCATGGTACACCATTAACATACAGTCTTCTGGGTCACAGACTTCTTGACATAATTACTGTACTACATTACCAATAACCAATAGTGTGGGCTCATGGGATGTACAGGTATTATGTCTACACTAAGTATACTGTATGTTCGACCCCCTCCCTACTGTGCCCCTGCTGCAATGCATAGGGACTGGTGCACTGCATGGTACCATTTCTTCATCACTAAATTATGGTAAACCATGATCAGGGTAGTGGTTTTACAGGTCCATGCTGTCACTTTCTATAGGATGTTTTCTAAGACAACCTACCACCCCACCCTCTCCTATAGTTATGCAGGGTTTTCAAAGTTACCACTTGCTGCAACCCTGGGAGTCTTACTAAATAATCTGGTATACACTATAACTGCAGCATGGACTGGATGGTCAATGGAGTTGGTCACCCTATACCGTACAGTACACTTAAAAGACGAGCTCACGACTGAGTAACATAAGAAGGATTTTAGTGTTGGAAAGAAATGAAGGAAAAAAACTTTCTATCATGCATTTTTCATAACAAAAGGTTTAAGGCAATATGGATGTAAAGTTTAATGAAGGTTCTATCAACTTTATCCCTGGTTTTTGTTGCTGATGCTCTAGGTGTTCGTCACAGAGTCAGTCGCAAGCTTGCAGCACTACAGATTATCCTAAAAATTCAATAGACAGTTATAGCTTAGGTATGGAGCATACATTTAAGTGTGAGACACTATCAATTGTGACTCCTAGAGGGAAATGGTGATGTTGATCGAACGTCGCACTGCTTTGCAAACAGATACACAGGAGATGTCGCATCACGATGTAAGCAGCGTCTTACAAACGACATTGAACCAAGAGCAAAATGTTTATAGGGTCAAAGTTTCCAGGTGCCCTTTCAGCAGTAACTTTATATTTTGCCAAATTTTGAAGAAAAAAAACCCCTGCCAACAGCGAAATTTTGTCTTTGACTTAGTCATTTATATTCAATTTGTGCATATCCAAGCAAAGGGTTTGCTATTTTGAAAGCGATAAAGTTTTCTGGATTTATATTTTTAAGTTAGGCCTATATGTTAGGTGCTAGTACACACGCCAATTTCTTTAAAAAAATGTCCTAGGTTTTTCTACATATTTTGAAGGAAACCATCCAAAGCCTGAAACTGATCTTTCCCTTCGTTGTTCGTATTCATGAGAATTTAATTTGTGTATACTCAAGAAATGGATTTGCAATTTTGAAAGAGATCAAAAATTCCTTAATCCTACAGTATATTTTAAATTGGCCTATGTCCTGTGTTGGTATGATTGCACAGTCCTAAAGCACAATATGACTTAAATTTTCTCAAATTTTGCAGGAAAGTGTCAAAATTATAAAAATTGTTCTCTGCTGACTTGTTCACATTCTTTGATACCTAATTTGTTGATATCTAATCAACGGATGTGCTATATGAAAGTGAAAAAAAAATATTTTAATATTTTGGATTGGACTCACTTTGCTGTAAGTATACGTCCTATGGTGTAGCACACAAAATTTCTTCACAAAAAAAATGTTGGGAATTCTTCAACATATTTTAGACAAAGGGCCACAAACCAGTAAAAACTGTCTTCTCCTGAATTATTCGCATTTGTCAGTACCTAATTTGTTGATATGAAACTAAAGGATTTGCAGTATGAAAGATATAAAAATTTCCAATGTTTTAGATTGGACTACTGTGCTGTAGGCCTATTGGTGTAGCACATAATTTCTTCACAAATATTGTTAGGAATTTCTACAAATTTTACACAAAAGGTCACAAAGCAGTAAACACTGTCTTCTTGTGAATTGTTCGCATACATCGGTACCAAATTTGTTGATATTTAATGAAAGGATTTGCAATTTGAAAGCGATAAAAATTTCGAATATTTTATACTGGACTACTGTGCTGTAGGCAATATCTATTGGTGTAGCAGACTAAATTTCTTCACAAAAATTGTTTGTAACTTCTACAAATTTTGCACAAAACCCCACAAAATAGTAAAACATGTCTTCTTCTGAATTGTTCGCATTCATCGGTACCTAACTTGTGGGTATTTAATCAAAAGGTTTGCAATATGTCACCGATAACTATGCCTGATATTTTCTACTGGCCTATATCCTGTGTTTAGTACTGTAACGTTCGCCGAGACGATAAGGAAGTTGGAAATGAGACCAGAACTACCAGCAGATTGTTTCTGACTTCGCTACTTTTATTCATGTTCCAGCTCTACAACGTCATATTTACACTGTACAAAGAGAAGTCTTTCTCAAGCTCTGCTTCTGTTGACTGACCAACTTACTTCTGCGGACTCTCCTCAACTCCCGTACAACAAACCCTTTTATATACTGCAGTGCTTGTTATTCTTTACACATATTTATGTACCTCCCGCGCTGCATTGACCTCACGAGGTAAATTGTCCTCACGAGGTAAATTGTCCTCACGAGGTAAATGGACCTCACGAGGTAAATTGTCCTCACGAGGTAAATTGACCTCACGAGGTAAATTGACCTCAGGACGTACATATGCCTAGCATCTTACACACACTTGACTAGGCAGAAGCTATATAGAATGATTCATGTATAACACACAGGTGCAGACAATTTACATTAGTATACTAGGCTTCATAGCTATGTAGGGGCCATTCCGGTAACAGTACTTACTGTGTCATATTCATATACTTCTCCAGTCTTATAGGTGACAACAAACACCCTGTTTACATTACTATTGACCCTGGTTTGACAAGACTCATCAGAAACATTAAAAGAAGCCAAAAAATGACAACCAGAGAGAGAAGACTGACCCACAGAGAGAGAGTAATGACCCCCAGGGAGAGAGGAATGACCCCCAGGGAGAGAGTAAACAACAACAACAGCACATTTACCCCTACCACCCGGCCGTAATATATAAATTAATTCATTCTCTTCACTGACTGTTATACTCGTTGCTCCTCTGTACTGTTGGTTTGGTGCTTTGAATTCATATTCAATATCTCCTCCGTTAATATTACACATTAAAGCTCTCCCATAGACTGTAATGATAAACAGTTTGTTGTTGTTGTTGTTAACTGTCATATCCCAGGGCCATTCTAATTCTTCTAATCCTTTTAATTTCATTTCATTGATCTTATTCAGCCGCCGATCAAACACAATCACATCATTACTGTGAAACAAACCAACATAGACTCTCCCATCTCTGGTTGTTGTCATACATCTGGCTGAACCGGTAAATTGACATCGATTGACGAGGCGGCCATGTTTAGTATCGTATGATTCTATTGTATTAACACAACACGTTACGAATACAGAATGATCCAGCAGGCAAACAAACCGCAACGGCAGCCATGGTGAACCTTCAATTTTGGTAAATTCTTTAGAAAAATAAGGTCGAGACGTCATTAATAACGATAAATCTTGAAAACCAGGATCTTCTTGTAACGCAAACAGGTCAATGAACGTATCGTTCGTGCTGTCATTCCACCCGGATAAAGCCAAACGGAAGCCATCCTGTGATACGTTCATCTGCGCGGTGCGAAGAGCAGCTTGTACGCAGAATCTTGGTACTTTTGAACACTGTACACGGGCACTGTTAATGTGGAAGGCAAAAAGGGAAAAAATTGACCAGGTATTGAGACATGTATCCATGGTAATAAGGAATTTGGCAAGGTTTATGTTGTGTGAAGATTTGGCAATACAAATTTGGTATTACGAATGTAATTAGGGGACTGCAACTATAAATCATTATCACAAATTGGAAGGCAGATTGAAAGAAAATAATCGAGGCATATGGGCAGGGCCTAGCGACGTGACATGATAGTCTTACCGTTGAATTAGAGGGCTGAAAAGAACTTTTAAGTACGCGCTGCACCCATTATAGGCCTCCAACAGTAGTATTAAATACTGTGCGTGGTGCACTATCTACCGTACGTGTATGGTGTTAATTAACGTATTGGTGGAATCTGGCATCTAATTTAAGAAATTCTGACTGAAAACTAGACCAAGCTGATACTATTTTTTTTTTAGCTATAAGCATGTTTGTCAGCATGTATTGACATAATAATAAATATGAAAAATGGGTCTTTCATTAATTCTAACTGTGTAAAGTTGTGCCTAAATAAATTTCTACTTTTGTCGATTCATAGGGACATAAAAGGATAATTCCAACATAGGCCTGTATTATAGACAGGATGCTAAACTTAGTGAATTAGGCCTATCGTGTGCATCATAAAAGGAGTACTGATCTTGACAAATAATTGGGGCGATGTATAATACGAAAGGCGTGCAGGGTGACTGCTCAGCACATGAGAGGTTCTTTCGATCCTAATTTGCATAGAATTTGTTGATCGTATGTTCTCTCATCGACAAATTGACTGGATAATGTAATTGCGATAGGCTATGAAGCGTTAATTGATACGTCAATGCCGTGTAAGAAATTAACAATGGTACATACGTACATTGCAATTGAAGCAATTTATACGAGTCCGCTGTTACAAAAGCTATGAAAATAATGGCGCTATGTGTAAACGATAAATCCGAAAAAAGTACAAAGTGTGAAACAACAGTTGTCACTATTTGAAGGTAGAAGAGGGTACAGCAATTTGTCCTAGTCCCATTGACAGCATACAGATGCAAAACAGTGAATGCGTCTTTGTCCAGATAAGATAAAGAAAATACAGAAAATAAGGACATTATAACAAAAGAAACTTTTTAGCGCTCATAACCCATTGCAAACGATGGCGCTATTAAACGAAGATAACTTTGATAAGCTGTTTTCAGCAACACAGGCTAATCGGATTAAGATAGAGGAGTTTCATATTTAACCAAATAGTTAGATCTGGTTTTATTCAAATTATATTTAATGCAGAAAGAAGATTGTGACAATTAGACCCCTGGCACTGGAATAGAGACTTCGATTTTTCAGACCACGAAATTACGGTCTGAAAATGCAATTATCTTCAGTCCGTCGACCTGAACCACATGCGTATGCTCACATCGCTCCATAAATCACTTTAGTAGGATATATTAGTATGATATTATTTAACATGATATAAAAAGAGTAAATGCCTTGTATCTCAAAGTTAGATGTCTAAATTCAGTTCACTGCAGTTAAGCACCCCACCCCTTTCCGGCTCCTCTTCCTTTACTTTAAAGGATTGTTAAGCCAATTTTGTGGACGAACTATCCAATACAATCGATAATGTCGCCCCACTATTAGGTAGTCCTGTCCGCACTTGCCCCCTTCCATATTTTTGCCGTCTCGCCTCACCTATAGCCCACTTTGTACAAGCTTAAGAGTCCCTCCCTCTTGCCAATAGCGGGGGAGGGGTGGAGGGACTCTCATTTACTTTCTGTAAATTCGAGGTTAAAAGATTAATTTATTTTGTAGGAATGTAAACTTTGTATCACATTTAGCCGATGATGTTGAAAAAAATACGTCACTCTGGTAATTTTCATATTGCTGTTTTGGACTTTTTATTTGTCGTGTGAAACCGCGGGAAAAGGCCTTTAGCTGCACTGACTTTAGTTCAAGATTGTCAAGTCCTTCCTAAAAGACATATCTTAATTATCTGTTCATTGAAAAATAACCTTTACGACTATATAATTGTTCACTTTCGCTCTTCGTTCAACCTCTTTCATTTTTCACTCTTAGTTCGTATTGAAAGTCCGTTATCACGATTGCATCGACCTTGATTTTGTTAAACTTTGAAAATAACCACTTTGACCTAACATGATGAAAATTCTTCATTGTGTATCGTACACATCGCGTATCGTTAAACAAGAAGATGGGGAAATTAATGTACTTAATTTTCTTATTTTTGCCACACTTACGAGTTATCTTTAGATGCCATATTACTTGATACACTGAGACGAAGATGGTCTGGATGAAGAAGATGTTGCCTAAAAAGAAAAGCGAAATAAAACAAATTGGTGAACTCAGTTGAAGGGTATGAATAAATCGAAAATGCCACACAAATCGATTTGCTTGGTTGTGTCGTTTTTAGAGTCACTAACTTTCCTGTTTAATGAGTACTCGAGTAAAATAAGTGATGGTGGTAACAGGTGTCTAATGCCACCTTTGCTACTAACTACAATCATCAAACTTCAGTACAGTACGGTGAAGTAATAATACATTAACAGTCCCTTTTATACGTTTGAAACATTGTTTTTCACAAACTAAATTTAAAGTCATCCATGTTAGATGCTTTGAAGAAACATGATTAAACATTCACTGTATAGAGTTAAGTTAACCATATCAGATGTAATTTTGGCTTCAAAAGTTTGATATATACTTTCGATATTTTTCAGATTATAGATCGGATCAGTAGATCCAGTCATACTGGATATCAGTAAATTTCGGCTCTGGGGATATATGGTCGTATTATTGTAATGAAGCTTCCCCCCCCCCCCGCTCACAAATTAATTGTTGATTAAATATTTCTTATATTCTAGTGAGTGGGGAATTCCATGGTCACCTATTTCGACTGATAGTCTATCTTTCTAAATTAGCACGTATTTCGATCAAGCAGTACATCACTTGAAGCAATGTGTATTTCATCCTGACCGGAAAAAAAATGTGAGTGTCACATACAAGCAATTATATTTTAATGAGTGATAAATATATTACTATCAGTTCAAACTATATCAAAGACAATTTACATGAAGCGACGTAAAATGCAGAGAATGTGGTAAAGCCTAGCGACGAAAACCAAATAACAAGAATTAAGACAATTATTAACGGTGATAACTAGTAGTTGAGTCTGCGTTAGAGATTTAAGCAAAAAAAAAAAAACTCAATATCAGCCCTGTAAGCTATAACAGGTGATGGAGGGGTGAAAGCAAATGACCTCTCATCACGTGATAACATCTGGTGATATGAAAGTCAACAAATCTTTTGTTCAAAGGTTTCATATGTACAGGATCCTTATCTGTTGACCTTAAATACACTGGCCACTCTCTGTAATCTTACGCATACGTGTAATTACAGAACAATTTAATGTATATGTCACTGCAACAAACGTATACGCCCTTCGCCATTAATCTGTTCATCTCCATGTGCAACGTTGTCATTACTGTCACAAACTTGTTTTTCGTGTATTTTCATGTGAACAGTTAGAAGTTACAGTATATGGGGAAATGCCTAAAGTTTGTGATTAACGTTCATTTATGTAATAATTGTATGTTTTTGCCGAAACACACCTTTTTTCTTTCAATAACATGGACCACACTGGTACTAACGCAGCAATCATTAGTTCCTTCACCAAGAAATAAACCCACCTGACCCCTACCCCCCCCCCCCACACACACACACACACTTCTTTCACCCTGACCACGCCACTGGTAATACCCGACAAACTCAGGAAGGTAGGGTATGGCGGCATTCTTTTAAACTTAATATAGTCAAGATGGTAAATTTATTCACACTTACTGTTTACGAGAGTCAATTGAGACTGCGATGGAATCTGATGTGGTTTGGTTCAGGATGAGATTTCTGAAGCGATATTATTTTGATGAACTTCTTTTATTACTATTAAGTACTATCAATCAATGGAGACTAACCTGAAGCTATTGAAAAGATGAGAATCTAGAAAAATATGACGAGGTACTGATGACACAAAAGAGGAAGTATTATACGCTAATGGTATATAGACGATGAAGGTAATGGAAACTAACACAGACAGTGGTATAGCACACAGTAAAACGGAATAAAAAATCAGTACGTGGTACCAAGAGGCAAACAACGCCCATCTGCCTTTGACCTTGTGTGACGTGTACCAATGATACCGCGTGATGTATAAGTGACCATTGGTGCGTGGCAATTTGAATCAGTTCACCAGTTATTCACAATCATGACCTTTTACGAGTCTATAATTGCTCACTTTCGCTCTTCGTTCAACCTCTTTCATTTGTCTCACTTAGTTCGTATTGAAAGTCCATTATCACGATTGCATCGACCTTGATTTTGTTAAACTTTGAAAATTACCACTTTTACCTAACATGAACGTTCTTCATTATATATCGTAACCATCGTATATCGTTAAACAAGAAGATGGGAATATTAATATGCTTAATTTTCTTATTTTTAAATAAATATAAAGAAATATATAAAATAAACAGAAATACACCATTCTTCCTTCAATCACATGGACCACACAGGTACTAACGCAGCAATCATTACCTCCTTAGGTTCACCAAGAAATAAACCCACCTGACCCCTACCCCCCCCCCCCCCCCCCCACACACACACACACTTCTTTCACCCTGACCACGCCACTGGTAATACCCGACAAACTCAGGAAGGTAGGGTATGGCGGCATTTTTTTAAACTTAATATAGTCAAGATGGTAAATTAATTCATACTTACTGTTTACGAGAGTCAATTGAGACTGCGATGGAATCAGATGTGGTTTGGTTCAGGATGAGATTTCTGAAGCGATATTATTTTGATGAACTTCTTTTATTACTATTAAGTACTATCAATCAATGGAGACTAACCTGAAGCTATTGAAAAGATGAGAATCTAGAAAAATATGACGAGGTGCTGATGACACAAAAGAGGAAGTATTATACGTTAATGGTATATAGACGATGAATGTAATTGAGACTAACACAGACAGTGGTAAAGCAAACAGTACAATGGAATATCAGTCAGAACGTGGCACCAAGAGGCAAACAACGCCCATCTGCCTTTGACCTTGTGTGACGTGTACAAATGACACCTCGTGATGTATAAGTAACCATTGGTGCGTGGCAATTTGAATCAGTTCACCAGTTTTTCACAATCATGACTATATTTAGTGTAGTTGAAAATAATTCCATAGACCAATGTAGGCCTGCTTGTAGACTTACAATGCTTGTAAAATTACAAAGATCGTTACAGCACCACCAGGATCACACTGGAGTCTTTAGTCAACTTGGTGAATCTGTTAACAGGGCCGGAAGGCATCTATACTGTTACCTATCATATTCTTTGAGTGTATATATAGGGAATATGAATTTATCGCGAAGAAAATATTGTATATTTTTTGCTTGTTTTATACTCGTTTCTATCCTCTTGATTCCATGAAACCTTACCACTGCTGAAGCAGCAATCAATAGTTCCTCCACCATGAAGACCCAACCCCCGCAGAACCCCCTCCCCATTACGCACACACACACACACACTTCTTTTATCATGACCACGGCACTGATGACATTCGACAAACTCAGGAAGATGCGGTGGCAATTTTTCTAGTGTAGTTAAGATGGTATTGAAGTTCATACTCCGGTTTACGAGAGTCAATTGAGACTGCCATGAAATCAGATGTTGTTTTGATTCAGGAACAGATGTCTGAAGAGTTAATATGAACTTCTTTCGTTATGACTGAACCGTTTGAAGTGATATCAATCAGTAGAGACTAAACTGACGCTTTTGAGAAGAGAAGAATGCAACATGTCGAGATACTGAAGACAATGATACAATTTGAGGTCAAAATTTGCCTTTTAAAGTGTACTGTCACTTTCTCAGTTTATGGTATATCGTTAACACTCTTTACGTAAAAGTTGGAATCCTCTCATGTAACTGTCTAAAATCAGGGATTGTCCGGGCTGATCTTCAGTAGGTATTGTGAAAACGTACTTTTTTCTGCATGTTTCCAGCCTAATATATAATACGTTGTTGTAGATACCTATAACCAAAATGTAAGTTGTTGACAATATTAACTGGTAATACCATAGAACTGAACTATGGTGTGCTCCGGCCTAGAGCCTAGGGTAGTGGTAGTAATAGTAGTGGTAGTAGCAGTAGTGGTAGTAGTAGTAGTAGTGGTAGTAGTAGTAGTAGCGGTAGTAGTAGTAGTAGTAGTGGTAGTAATAGTAGAAGTGGTAGTACAGTAGTAGTAGTAGTAGTGGTGGTATTGGTACAAGTCGCAGCCGTGATAGTAGTAGTAGTAGTTGTAGTAGTAGTCCTAGTAGAAGTAGTAGTAGTAGCAGTGGTAGCAGTGGTTACAGCAGTGTTCGCACTAAGTTGCGCAAATGCGTGATTCCCGCACCTGGCTTCTAAAATCCTGCACAGTGACAATTTTTATGAGGGAATTCCCCGCTTTGTTTTTCCTTCCTAATGTGCACAGGTTGTTTCAAAATGGGCCTCTTTGCTCTGTTTATTATGCAAGTAAAAATACCTGCGAAGTGAGTAAAAAGTGCTCTCTTGACACGTATGTTGTAGCTAGTTGTAGCTAGTTGATGGCGCGTAATCATCCTATTCTTTTCTGAAAAGAATTTGACATCTGAACCAATAGAAAGTTCGTTTTCATAGCCTATGTGCACTTGTCCGCTAAAATGACACAAGTTGGCCAGTTTGCCATGCACTGACTTGCATAGTGCATGCATCATATAGTACATAGTTCAACCAGACGCGATCGCTAACTGCATGATACCTAATTATTAAAAGTTAGGCTAGACCGGCCGAGTAAACATACTCGATGTCTGTAACCAGCCAATTACAACCTGCGAAACGTTCAATGCAATTGTTGCGTGTAAAAATCCTCAAATGTACTTTCGTCAATGTACCTACCCATTGAGTTTGTGTTATGATCACAGCAGCTAGCTGGGGGAGCAGAGTTTCCTATTTGTCATGTAGTAACTCTCTGGTATCCGAAAGTTTTGTGCTGAGAGCATTTTTCAAAATGTTACCACTGTCAATTTAAAATGGCTTAAAAAGTAAGGTAGTATTGAAATTATTTGGGTTACGTTAATTTCATGAATTTCTGACAATGCTTTTTACTTTTGAACCCCCCAAAGTAAGAGATTTCAGTCATAAAAAACATCGTAGATCTCACAAGTTGTATTGCAATATGCATATGCCCTTGGTACTGAAGCAATCCCTACTCAGCTTGGTAACAATATGGAGCTTTCCTAGAACCCCCCCCCCCCCCCTCTCATCAAGACACCCCCTTCATTCTAGGAAGTCTTCATATCTAGAGTCTCATTAAAACCTTAAATGTTTTTAACTCAGACAATTAACGTTTGGAACTTGTATTTACACAACTGCCCTTCTTAAGGTAATGAATCATCAACTACTTGGCTGCTTTGGAGCATAACATCTAAAGTTAGGTGGATTGTTGATTGCCCCGCTGAAAAGTTTTCATGACCGGGCCTGTTGTGCCCTTCCTTAAGCCTTCATAAATCCAAAACTAGAAGAGGAAGATAGGATATTGCCAGATGATCAGCATGATATGTTACATTCGCCGAAGATGATCAAGCTAGAACAGAGATGGAGGTCAAGTAAAAATCTAGAGATTGTGGGGAGGAACATTTAATGATCTGATGAAAGGGAAAGTGTGTAAGAGTTCAATCTTGTGCTTCTTAAAAGTGGGAAGGAAATAGATATTCAGATATCCACTGATTGATTAGAAAAAGTGATAAATCTGAAACACTATGCTGAGGGATTGTTTAGAGAGGGTTGTGTAAAGTGGGATTTTAATATGTAGTTTGTGTTAGACATTCTCAACATAAGGAAGGGGGTGGGCGGAATGATGTAACCTAATTTGATGCAATACTTTTCTATGAAGAAGTAGGTCCACAAACATCAGATTACTGTGATTACAAAAACAATTGCAAGTGTAAAAAAAACATACAAGATTCTCTGTCCCGAATACTGTCAAAAGTCTTTATATTTTTTTTTTAAAGATTGCTTTATATTCAGCACTTTGACAGGCTGTGCATTAAACATTTACATAAGCATGAACACTGACTACTTGACCTGTCACGTGCTCAAAAACCGTGTAGGCCTAACAATCCTTACCACTACCACGTTAAAGGATTGTGGAGGAAAATAACATTGACTTTTTCAAAATATTTTAGATTTCTTTTGATAACGTACACATAAATATCAGATTTACGGCAACCACGAATCTTACGATGTTCATAGCATTTGACCACTGCTGACACCAGATTGGACATGTCATAAAATTATGAAAAAAAAACGACAGAT
The DNA here is from genome assembly GCA_021234535.1 of Stichopus chloronotus. Taxonomy (NCBI): domain Eukaryota; kingdom Metazoa; phylum Echinodermata; class Holothuroidea; order Aspidochirotida; family Stichopodidae; genus Stichopus; species Stichopus chloronotus. Next base: position 12,185,195 of record CM037850.1, read on the forward strand.
GATTTCCTTACTCCACCATGTGGATAGGAAACATCCATACATGTTCAGGTGGAAGAAATATAGTGTCACTGAGACGAACCTCCAAAGACGAAGCAGTACCCAGGGAGGTGGTTTTTAGCCTTTATTTTACACGTGGTACGGACCACGGTAAAACTAGAGAAAAAATAACAAACGTACAAGTTACACCCATTAGCAAGAAAAACAAGTAAAAAACAAGAAAACACGAAACAGCCCAAAGCAAGTACAGAATAACAATCCCCGCAAAACAAACGAACGAAAGAGAAGACAAGAAAACATAAGAACATAACTTACAAATAATCTCTTAGCAGGTTACAATAATAACTTACAAACGTTGCCGGGCTGGAACTACCTATGCAATCACGGTATTCGGCGGCACTCTGGGTCTACATGTTTACCACGGCTTACAGGGATAAACGGCAGAAATAAAATATGTGTGTGTGCCCAAACAAGAGCGTGAAGACCACTCCCGAACGACTACCTGGAGAGGAATCTGCATGCTAGTGGAAGCAGGAAGACAAGGAACCACGGACCAACACCTCAAATTCCAAAGGGTCAGAACAAAAAAAAAGACCTAACCCTGACCCATGGTTGACCAAAATAAAAGACCGGGGTCACTGGAAAATACCCTGAAAGAAATAGGTAAACGAAACTCATCGACAGCGATGACACTCCCCCCCCCCCCCCCCCCCCCCCCCCCAGTTGAATAAAACACATTCAAGCAAAACAACAAGCTACGTCTTACAACCTTAATTTTAAGAAACTGAAATACACAAGCATCGACGAAATATACACTGAAGCCAAGCTTCCAATTAACATGTTAATATGAAAAACAATCACAACTCTCTGAGAAGCTAAGAAAAAATAACTGCAGATCCTAGCAATACGATCTTAGTAATCGGCTCCGTAGTTCTAGTTTTGAGTCTGACCGACCTGACTAACCCATCCCTGCTACGATTCACATTAACAACCAACGCAAGGGGCCAGAGGTTACGAGGGGTCGCTTCATGCAAAATCCAAACCAAATCCCCAACTGCTAAATTACCTTTAACGCCCGACTACTTCGACCTTTTCTGTAGTTCCGGCAAGTACAATTTTAACCATTTACACCAAAATTGGTTAGCCAGATGCTGTATATGCCTCCAAGAGCGACGATACATATCACCGTCACCAAATTTACCCGGCGGGATACTGGGGCCACAACTCAACAATAACAAGTGATTAGGCGTAAACACTGAAGGGTCACGTGGATCATCGCTGAGTTTAGTCAGCGGACGACCGTTAATAATACTTTCTACCTCGCAAAAATAATGTCCTTAAAATATGGTCAGCGAGCTTTGCCGTCCTGGGGAGAACGGCAGCCATAACCCTCTTTATTACTCCAACCATGCGCTCCCAAGTTCCCCCCCCCCCCCCCATGTGAGCGGCAGATGGCGGAATGAAACGCCATTCGAAATCTCGTTTTACAGCATAAGCATTTAATATCTTGGGTGAAAGTTGTTTCCAGCCTCGTTTCAATTCTGCCTCTGCTTTCAAGATTTTTACATTTAAATTTTTTGTACATGTACTGTTTACACCTTCATGTTTCAGTGCACCTTTAACCTTGACCTCTGCTGACCCTTGACCTTTACCAAAAGCATAGAGATATTCTATTAAATATGGAGAAGTCGTAGGCCAACTGTAAGATCTGCACTAGGCTATCATTGTTCAAACTTTTATGGTCAAAAGTTCAATGGCATTTTATTTTTCTAGGCAATGCTGACGAGGGGGGGGGGGGGTTGTGGGCGGGGGAGTACATGTGATTAAGCGGTGCGGTGTAATAATGTTACATACCTACGGCAGGCTATGTTTGGACTACTGGAGACAAAATATCACCCTCCTTCCTTAGCAAAGTAACTTGACTCTGTGCCAGAGACTCAATGCCAAGTTGATGATACTCCAAGATCTCGACAACACCGAGGATGCACCACTAGAGCGTGTCTTCCGAAAATATTAACTTTTCTTGACTTCGTGAATAAATGTAAACCAATGAAAACAAATAGGTAATGAACTTTTCGTTACCTCACGAACGTCAGTAAATGCAGCCACCAACTTAATCCCTTGGATTGAACTTTTCTCGAAAAACATGTAATCTCTTACGATGATGCAATCAGACGATTGTTAAGCGATTATGTTGACAACAATGCATGTTGATGTACTCGAACAAGGTGGTGTTTGCAAGTTTGCCCCAAAAGAAGTGCAGGTACTCTAGGAGAACGTCGTCATGGCGACGGATTTCCCTGAATGTCACACGTCTAATTGATCTTGAGACGACAATACTATAGGGGACGAGGGACGACTGACGTTATGTAAAATATAAACACTATCTTCAAGTGACGCATATATAGATCGTTCGATGAGTATTGCATGCTGAACTTGCCACGGCAATCAAAGTTGTCCAAAATTATACCAGTAATGAAGTTTATTTGTAACCTTCGCTCACAGATAAGCAAAAAAAAAAAAAAACCCAAGTACAACCGTGTGTGGGGAGACTGGGACCCTGCCCAGTCCAACAATCAGTCCAGTAGCAATCAGCCTTATCCATTATTGTTGGGACATAAATCAATCAGTGAACTTCTCATAATCAACTTGGCAGTTACGTTTGATTTATATGTCACAGTTTCACTCAGATTGGAATGAAACATTTTCTGCTTCTGTAACCGGTTATCAGGTTTTGGCGTGCATTTTTTTGTATTTGCCTTATTGCAGAAGTCAACTCTACACATGAATCTGAGGTGACTGGTGAACTACCACAAACAATACAACTGTATAAAACTACACAAAATAACAACATAATATACAACCACGCAAGAAAAATGCAAACGTATAAAAACAGATACAAACAATAGAAGAACATACACCAACAATAAAACCACATACAATCACATGCAAACGATAAAAAGATTACAACCACATACAAGCGATACAACCATATGCACAACTATACAAACGAAACATACAAACAAAAAATATCAAACCGAATACAAACAATTCAACCAAATAAAACCGAATACAAACAATTAAAAAACACACCCACACACAAACTTTACTGCCATATAGAACAATACACAAACGATAAAATCATGAACAAGCACTTACAGATAATATTACCGTATACATCCACTTCCAAAAATGCAACCATATGCCACCATATGCAAGCAAAACAAACATGTGCAAACAATAAAACCATATACAACTAACACAAACAATTCAACCATATACAAATAATACAATGATCATATTCAAACAATAAAACAATTCTTACCAAGCATGAAAGAACGACCATATCTAATGGACTCAACCATGACACAAATGATGTGAACTTACAATAATAACACAGAATACAACCATATACAATAGCAGGTACAAATGTATACACACAATGCAAACATGAAGAGACGATGAAACCACTTATGAGGAATGCAGGTAACACAGCATATGTATGCATTCAACAAACCACGAAGTTGCTTCTGTAGAAACTCTATAAATGATGCTAAGTGCAAACAATAAATATAATGTATAAAACTGTCAAGGCATATGCAATTTTTGTCATTCTGATTGGTCAACCTTATCACCTATCCACAGCTGTTCGGCATGGGTTCGAAGCGTCATAACCATGCGGGTCCCAGCACTGGCAATCTGGCTGTCATATTGTCAACATGTTCCTCCTCGTTTTTTCCTGTCAACGTCATGTAACTGTACTCAATTCTCTAGTCATCGTCACCTAATCTTCATTAATTCGTGTGTGCCAGTCGAATCAACAACAACAGACACAACTCTGATCCTAAATCTCGATCTAACATCACTATCTGAATTTTTCTGTTCTGACGTCTCTTTCTCCTGTAACTGGAAATGTCCTGGGTTGCTAACATCTCATCGCCGGGGGGCAGTCATACCACGACTGTAAACCCCCAAAATATTAACCCAACGGATACAATCTCGACATACACAACATTACCTTGCATGAAACTGGTCAGAATGCTAGTTAAATGGTTCATTAACAGCTTGCAATCTCACTCATTCATACGTGCTTTCACACGTCCAACCAGAATAAAAGAATATCTTTTACCTCCTTAATAATGTTTTGCATATTGATATAAGCTGTTGTACAAAAAGTGGAATTTTTTGTGACGATATTAACGATCACTTGTTTTGTTTTTTTATTGACATATAACTGGCAAACAAATTATTCATAACTATGGAAACGACACATCGTCATGTAATATTGATGGTCTCCTGATAAGGTTAAATAATTTACGGCATTACTCTTAGTGATGTTATTGACACATACATACAATGATTTTCGTCAACGTTGTTGACAAACAATAATTTACTCTTTATTGTCCTTTGAAAAGATTTCCTGATGCAAGAACTTTATCTGCCCCATTGTTCACATCTGCAATATTGAAGTCAATTAATAAGAAAAGTCAGTTGCATAGAAAATTCTTCAGATCAGGAAACGGAATTTAAATTGAAAGTAGATTATATTACTTACCAAAACAAGTTAAAATTATTCTTTCAACCAAGAAGACCAATTGTAAATAGCTTTATTAAAGCTAAAAATAATTTGAAAATGACTTGAATTATATACAATTAATAGAAAGAACAATAATGGTACATCATGAAGTTTGCATCATGATACTAAAATTACTGATCCATTTCTAATGATTATATAATACATATACCCAAGTCATACCCGTTCAAACTTTCCTTTCCTTTAAATATCATAGTTTTCACAATTTAACACCTGTTGACCCAAAAGACATTTCATCTCAACTGACAAGAAAAACGTTCTTCTAATTGATATAACACATTCACACACTAGTATCAAGAATTATCTATTATTCCTTATATCTTGAAACATCGTGTTCACAAACTTTTCGGTGTTTGACCTCAAGTGACCTCAGATGACTCGATCATAATCATAAGGGATCCACCTCTTAATGTTAGGGATCTATGTACCGAGTTTGAGGAAAGTCAGGGTTTCTCTTTTTGAGATGTTGCGATAACAAGCTACGCACAAACACACACGAGCACACTCACTGAATTTTTTAGTATTTTGGCACTAATTGTCAGTCACTCACTGCAGTTAGTAATATCGATCAATATTGTTTGCATACCATGAGGGAACTCTATACCCGAACTACTGACCTCAGCAGTTTTAGTTGAATACCACAAGCAGCGGTGTTGTAATGACTCGAGTCACTGACTCGACTCGAGTCGGACTCGAGTCACGATTGTTGATGACTCGACTTGACTTGAGTCACTAGCGTCAAAAGACTCGACTCGAGTAAGACGTTTGAGAAAGTGCAAAAGGCTCGACTCGAGTCACTATGCTGGATGACTCTACTTGAATCAATTATTTTTGACAATGACTGGGTCAAACTATCAGCAAACAATATTATATTAAAAACTGTCTTGGTGTACATTTCAAGAAATACACTACCAGTTGATTAATTGGAAACGGCAATAGAAACAGCTGACCCGTTGAAATCGGAATTTGTCTAGATTCTCTGTCGATTGTATTCGTACACCCATACGGCTTCAATCATCGTGTAGGCCATAGGTTATGTATGTTAATATTACATTTACAGTAGCTTTACAGTTGTGTTTCAATGCTAATTGCGAGCGACGGATGTTCATGTTTGATGTGTACTTTCAGCGTTTTTGTAAGAGGGGTTATACCTGTACATTTTGGGTATTGTTTAAAAAATATATATTGTTTAATAAATATTCGTGTTACTGATGAATGTGGGAAGGACAGATTTTCGAATTTTACTGATTAAAGGGGACTATGTATGCCAGTGTGTTGGGCTATTGTTGTTCAGTCAGTGCCATGGTTGACAGTTATTCGCATAGCTATTCTGAAGTGGTTATCTTTATTACTTTCCACATTTTCTTGAACAGATTGAGTAAAAAACCTTAATGAAATCATTAAACAAAAGTGGAGTCAATCATAATGGCAAACATGTCTTACTTCCTTGAACAGTTACAAAATTTTATCTAGATCATATTGCTGTAGTCACTTTCTGGGTGTAAGGCACAAACCATTTATTTTAAGTGTTAATTTGGTAATCTGGACTCAACTGGACTCGACATGACTATAGTGACTCGACTCTGACTCGACTCTGACTCGACTAGTAGGAGACTCGACTCGAGACTCGAACTTTAGTGACTCGATTACAACACTGACAAGCAGTGGAAGGTGGTTTACTAGTAAAAGTGAATCTCAGAGCGTGTAGAAGTACAAGAAAATATACTCGGAAAATCCGTCTATCCTTCCCACCTTCCCGAGGTATTACTACATTAAAAGTAAGTTCATTTCCCCTAAAAGGTGAAAATGCTTTTAAGAGGAACATGCAATAAGACATGTATACCTCAGAGCATTCCCTGAAAAATCTCATCAGGTTCTTCGCCGTATCGTTGAGTTAGATAGTGAACAAGCGCCTACCCTCACATTCACTAAAGCGGCTTAATGGAGAGCAGTGCCTCCAACACCCTGTAAAGTACTTGAAGGGATGAAATGAAAGACAGAAAAGGTGCTTTATGTAACAAGGTTCCTCGTGAAAAGTCTAGAGTAGCCTGATTGCAAAGTTAGAAAATTTATATGCTTTTGACAGTTTCTTCTTTTTTAAATTGCTACTTTGATGCAGGAATGTCGGCTGTTAAGAATTATGATTGATGATCGAATGGGCCTGCTTAGCGCATTTGTCTGCCGCCCCCTAAATGTGGCTACCACAGACGCACTGACTGAATGAAACTCTTTTGCTACGCGGGGAAGAGAAAAATAGGCCTAGTTGGAAAACCTTAGTTACCGTTTATGATATTGTTCAATATGTCTGAGGGTAACAATAGTAGCGTTTGTTAATTGTATGTCTCTGACAAGACCTGGATACGGTACTGTGTTCTCCGTTTTAAGCAAACAATGCATCAGACTGCCGTACTGCCTTGTACTGTCTGTTCTTGTGGCGCAAGACCAAAGAAACCAAGATAAATCAAGCATTCTATGGAACACATGCTACAAATCAGTCCACCAAGAATTCAGATCAAGGGCTTTACAATTTTGAGAGGCAACGTTACCAAAGTAAAAGATCCGTGATGATTCATGGTAGGCCTACATAGAAAGCCAAGAAAATTAAGATCAACATTTACCAACATTCAACTTCAGTACAAGTATTGTAGGTATCTCAATCATCATGAAATAAATATCCTCTCCTCGCTCAAAATATGAAACTTTCTTCACTGAAGAAACAGACCTAAAACTTTCTGACTTTGTCGACAATGACAATATACTCATTCATAGGCCTATATTTGTTGATAGGAGAAGCATTGTGCCGTCATTACCAAGTTCACAATTGGACTTATCTAAAGTTGTTAATTCCAATGCCCATTGATGACAAATTGAACTTTCCTCTAGTACTTCTTATAATTCTAATTTGAAATTTCATCACAGTAATTTCCATTCTAGAGAATTTTATCTTTGATTATTAATGACCTGATTGTGACAAGATTACGATATTGTTCTGTTTGATTATGATGTCAACAATTACGTTGTCACATATTACCCTTACTTTTCTTACCTTTTGACTTTATTTTAAGAGGTTGTCAGCTAATATCTATGACAATCATGCAACTGTCGATGTTTCAGCAGAATACAATTTCGTTTACTGTGCTTCTTCACTTCAAGTAACAAAAGAACATAAACTTGCAAATGCTAGAAATCCGGCGTGAACTGTATGTATATCTTTTATAGTTGATGTTAGTAATTACAGAACTAATGGAGCTATCACACACTCAGGGGTCGTCTCCTCTCCCCCCCCCCCCCCCCCCCACAAACTCAAATGGATTACCGAAGTTCTCTTCACGCCCTTTGCGGAAAAAATAACGGAAAAGACTGAAGGCAATAAGAAAGATCAAAGAAATTGAGTTAAAAGATAAAAATAAAATGTAAGCTCAGTGCTCCAGTGAGCTTCGAATCCAGGAAATGATGATGGTTTTGTCCATATTCAGATTTCAAGAAAATATTCTTTTCGTCATGAAATGTGCATATTGTACCTGACTTTTACTGTTCTCTCCCAAACTTCCGATACTGTGTGAATTTTTCCATTCAAGAAATACTGACAGTGCCATTAACTGGAGCCTGGAAAGCTAGGCTACTGCCGATCTGGGGGTTGTATTTGTACGGTTTTGGTACGCTTTGCTCCAGAAATACTCCACTTGTCTTCTCACGATTCACGAGTTTACCACTGATCCAAAATCCAGGATGAGTTAGTGCAACAGAGGCATACTATATTTCCGTACCGCACTGTGCCACACTCGTTCGCTCTGCTAACGTTTCCAGTTGCACACGTCGACTATAATGAACCACTGAATGCCCGTAAAGATTGTAAATTTTGCGATTTCCGTTTTTCTTTTTTCTTCTAGGTTTGGGTTGATTTCAAATTTACGGTAAGAGAAATCTTGCAAAGCTAGGTCAGTTACAGATCGTAATCTGAAGTAACACAAATATCTACTGTTTAAATTTTGGACATTTTAAACTTTCCCATGTATTTTCTTTTTCACTTTTCATATTTTCTGAGTGGGTATAAAATGTCAATGCGGATTTTTGTCTCTTTTTTCTCGCTAAAGTATAAAGTTTTGTCTTTAATTGCCCTAACTCCCACCAAACGCTGCAAAACATTTTACTTATGTAAAGAGACTTCTTTTTTTCTTTTTTGGAGGGAGGGGGGCTGCTCAGTACGATAGGGAGTTGCCGCCGTGAAGTAGTAATGACACCGTGACATTTGTGGGGAGTGTCACCATCAAATGGTGCCTGAGGGAACAGAGAAAAGTTCTGAATGAAAGTGTCTCCAATCTTGTAGGAAATGGCACTTTCAGTCTCAATGGCCTTATAACTTTCAGCTAATATTTTCATTTTCCTCAAACTTATCCCCCCACATTTCCCCATGGGTAACGCAGTATGGACACATTAAGTGCAAGAGTAAGTACCACGATGTCATCATCACCGAAACGCGTCAACTAAGTGTTTGTAGCAACACATCGCGACAAGCGCCGGATAAGATTGTTGGACACATGAACTTCGTTGTTTAAATTCTACAAGGGACATGGGCGACATTGTGACCTCTTCATTGGATAATACCTTTACGCAAGAACCTAGGCTCATAGATCAGTCAACGATACATTTGATAAACTTATAAATATGGAAACGTATCAACAAATAGAAAACCATGCAGCACCGGTGATATTGTACAATACAATACTTATTTAAGATAAGCATACATTCCCGATTTTGTTTTTCTTGTTTTTTTTTTTTTCAAATAAATTTAGAATAGGCCAATTAAGTGCAGTAAACTTCCCGCCCAACATCGATTGGTGTATCCGAAACGGAACTTTCACAAATGACAGCTGATGGGGTACTGTAGCAACTATTTAGCTACATCCATACATGTCTACCATACAAATTGAAATATGCACCCTAGATCGAAACGACAGCATCCTTTTAAAGTGAAATAGGACGTTTACAATGCACCAAGCATAGCATGCAAAAAATAACTTTAATCATCACTAAACCATTCCGGCTCACCAGTAAGCATCTGGAAAAGATGAATCTCATCAAAGCATGCACGAGTCACACGGAAGATGCATTATTTGAATTTTTTAAAGTTTGAGTGAACACATTATTCTTAAGCAACAAATAAGTTCATTTCTTTCAATGAGGAACATTTCTTGAAATGAAGGCCACCGTCTTTCCTTACATTGAATAATCTATCATTCTGTGTCTACGAATATTAGCGTCAAAAATATGAGTTCCTCTCCAATATAACGTCATATTTCCCATTAGTCATAACTGAGAGAAAAGTATCCTTCATACTCCCCGTGGTACACCCAAGATGATCATATCACACTATCATGTCTCATCATCCTATGCTACAGTGCATGGTTTCATGAGTTTTAAGGTTTTTAAAATGTCCTTAAGTGGGCACTGATTCCAAATAACCTTCGACCCGAATTTCCGCAAACAGTCGTCTACTCCTACTATATGGGCGGGAAAGGAGGGAATCAGATGCCTGCTTGTTTCTCAGCACAATTCTGTGGAAACTAGATCTTCTCATCTGGATCCCTATTATCTGAAAGACACAGGTTATTGTTACTACGATAAAAAGGGAACATTTAGGAGAAGATAGAGTTAAACAGTTGGCTTTTATTTCAAGCTTACCAACAGTTAGAGTTTAGTTGTATCTTAAATCTTCTTTTCAAATTGTCAGTATATTAGGATACCATTAAATACAGTACTGCATATTGATATTTACATAATTTTCATTAAGCAATAATGGTGTTGTCTTCTGTATCCACGTGGGGTAATGGCTTACAAAATCCGTCACACTGGAAATGTAACAAAATATTTTATTTAACTATGCAGAATATGTAGAACTGCAATATGCCTTTTTGCACAATGAGACACTACTGCCTAGTAAGCAGTGGTCAAAATTAAATACTGGGTTCCCTTTGGCATATTTAATCTTAGAACTGAGAAAAGAGTACTTGCTGATGAAAAGCAAGATGTGATACTTATGACTACCACTGCGGACATTGTGAATCTTGAGATTTCATGCCTTCAGAATACAAATACATACAAGAGACTCACAAATTATACTCACTAATACTCACAAGAGAGTTTTAGTCCATCTCTGAGAACAATGTGAGTGGATAGAAATGGGGAGAGTTATGGAGTTAAAAACTGAGGAGAGGATACTTGCCTTTTTTTCATTTTTTCTGTAAATTGGGAGTGTTGTGCCCAGTTAAGCTCTTTAGAGTTCATCAGCAACACCTCATTGTAAATCAATGTAAATTACTTGTTTATATTATTGTGACTTCCTTACAAATCCTGTTCATCATCTACCACTACTTGTTAAAAATGCTGTAGAAAGTGAAATAAATGGAATGAAACAGACCAAACTAATGACCATAAACAGCTGATCACCTTGCATGGATAAGCTTAGTGTTTATAGGAGAGATTTGGCATACTGAAATTAATAATTTATGGCAAAATCGGTCGTATACTGTTATGAAATTGTTCAAATTTTTCAAGTGTACACATACTATCTTTCAGTACCTGCACAATTCCTGCACTTTGACTTTCAGAGAGTCACTCCAAAAGGAGTAAAATTAACCTGAGACAATGCTCTCTGCTGTAAGTGAATGAAATATCAATGTATTCAAATATCATCTCCTGGATACATTGTTGCATGTACTACTGGATTGAATCTTCTGAAATCTCTGACAAGTTTGGCAAGCTGTTCATTTCCTATCTCCGTCAGAGCATATTCAAGTCTGGAGACATTTGATGCTGATATCACATATTTCTCGGTGAGCATCTCCATCAACAAGTTTCCTGGTTTACTATGCTTCTCAATACTGGAAATTACGTCTTCAGGTAGTTGGAAAATGTTGGCCAGTTGGACAGACTGCTCTGCATCAAGATTTTCTGACAACTTCTTCAACAGCTCTGTGAACGATTCCACAGTGACTGTAAAGCAAGAGAGAAAGTAATATATTAAGCCACGAACGGAAATGTCACATTATATCGCATCACAATCCACTCTGCTTTCCAAAGATCTTTTCATCCGTGTTTTCCTTTTCAAACATCAGAGAAAGAAGTAATTATGCATGAGCAGGAATTTATTATTGAAAAAGTATTGGGACATCAAACAATAATACTAATGATAAAAATAGGCAAGCATGAACAGATTGACAGTATAAATTCCTATTACTGAAATTTCAATTAGGGTTAACCTCCTAACCAAAATCTAACGAAACATTAACATATCAGCTAAAATTGAGTTGAGATGCTTCAATCGATGTTTTATTTATTTATCTTTACTGCATTACAAATATAGTTATTCAAAATCACATCCTTTGAAGTTCATTTAATATGGAATATTTAACATACGTTTCGGGAGTAATTGTTGAAAGGGAGACGTAAATGGCTCAAAACGATACATGTCGTCCACCTAAGTAAAAGCAAATATACAGAATTTGTTTTTCAGTTTCGTAATCTTGTCAATATATGATATTTATATTATACTGTTTTGACATAATATCGTGTTTCATTCCATGTTTCACATGCTTCAAAACACACAAATTAAGAAAACCATAATCTATTAATGCATCCAAAGGGAGGAAGTTACACATTTTGATACACTGAGGGTAAAATAGAAAATAATATATCTTTAGTCACAGTAGGTCAAATCAAAGCACAAACGTGACACATTCTAATAAAGAGAAAAGTGAATTATACATGCCTAACATTATATGACAGTCTTATAAAATTGACATACTTTAGACTGAATATTCATCTGAAACAGAATCTTTCTGGTGACACCATATCTTGATTCTATCTCCAAACTGACATTATCTGCATTGCCCTTAGTATGAAGATGGAATGTGACCTTGTGTCTATCCAGTAACCAGAGAGAATTCACATCAACTTCCTAAAGAAGGAAAATACAGAGAATTTAAAACAAAATGAGCTTCATTCACTATGAAAGACATTTATTTATAAAATGCTTTACCAATGACTATATGTTTTTGTTTAATAATTTCATATTGCATTTGAGTAAAATAACAAAGTGTTCAGGCCTAAAGCAACAAAACAGACACACCCTATCATGTATACCCGGCAACATCAACAATGATAAGTCGGGTGTAAAGATCTAATTCATGGACATGAAAATAAGTCAGTGCAACACTATTGGCAAAATCATCCAGATTAAACGAAATGAAAAATGATGTACCATCTCACACAAATAAATAAAATTCTCTTAAAATAAATAAGACCATTCTTATTATTGTATATTGTACCACCTAGTACAATTTAAAGACAGCATATTTTTTTTTTATAGCATGCAAAACCTGAATTAAAGCTACTACATTGGTTGGTTACTGAACAGATCTGTGTGAATCACATAATGAAGATTGTCAACAATGAATCAATTTTCTTCCATCATGTGATTGTCAATACCAGTACAATAAAATTTCATCAGTACAAGTTTGAATAATTTTTGCAATGAACATGTATGTAAACTTACTACTGTCTTTGGAGTTATGTTCCATTGAGAATTGCTGCTGCTAATAGTGATGGGTAAAGATGATCCCATAGTTTTGACTTGAAAAGACACTGGATCGTGGAGGACAATGCCCTTATTGTTATAAACTTCTTCATGGACAAGACACTGAAAATATCACATATTAAGGAGTGTGGATACCAAAATAGGATCATCAACATAAAACGTACGTACTGTTCTTTTCCTTTCAAATGTTGCAATGTACTGAACTTCTTAAGAGGATAAAATATTTAACATGTAGTACAATATTTTCATGTATTTATAGCATTGACTCATTTTATGGTAGCATGTCTAGTAATACATATCTGGGGTAATTAAGTTATAGAAATATCACGCCCGCACCCCTTATGGGAAACATTTAATGTACTTTTACCATATTCGACACTTAATAGATTACCATACATCTGATCGACTGTGTTTGATAGAATATCAGGTCCAGTTGAAAACATGCAGTAAAGATATGCCAGTGGCTTGAAAGTGCTGATAGAAAACAAGAGGCAATGGTGGTAATACATACGTCATGTCCCAAGCTGCTATCGTTGCAAAACCAAAGGCAGATTTGTAAGTTATCCGTAGGACTAGAAGTTCTCCCCATGACTGGAATGACGCAAATATTCTTTTTCATCTTTTGTTGGAAAGAAATGTGAGGACCAATGAGACTGCACGGTCTATGAAGTTCAACTTGGAGACTATTCTTGCTCATTGAGCAGCTGAAGTATTTTCTTTCTAGGTTCCATTTTATCTTTTTATCTGGAGGATAGGAAGAGGAAGACTCTTGATATATGAAGAGATCTATTTTATTTTTAATAGATAATTATAATAACAAATAAATTAATAGTAATTTTAAGTTAAAGGATTCTGTGCTGAAATCCTGCACTGAAAGTATGTTTTGGAGTCGTATGCTGGTATGCTGGTGAGCTGGGATCATCTGCTAGCTTCAGGCTGGTCGTGAAAACGATCTGAAGCAATTATTCAAATCCCTAACTTTCTCTGTGTAGATGTTGGTGATATTTCGAGAGGAACCCAGCAACACATGGTGGTAAAATTGAAAGAATGTTGGAAGCAGGCTAACATGACCATTATTACTTCATAGAATAGTACAAATTTCTGTGCAATTGTTCACATTCACTACACATACACTTAACATGCTCGCATGAAAACGAGTGTAACTTATTAATGCTTCAAGTAGCCACCAATGAAGATGAAAAAGAGAAAGAAGCACATGACAAGCTGAATAAATCTACGAATCAAAGCTAGGGGCTTCGATGCATGACCGACCTTTTTGAGGGATCCCAAAGTAAACATCCAAGCTTGTCTTCTTACTGGTAATGTAGGCGCAGTGTGGAATATTTATGATGACATGTTTGTGAAGGACAAGATTCTCTGCACCAAAATTTACAAATGGAGTTAGTCTCAGACTCCTGTTTGATATTGGCCCTTTAATACCAGATTTACTAGGAATGCTGACTTTAACAATTCGTCCAGAACTTAGTGCTCCAGGTGGCACAAGCAGATGAATACCGGCAATATCCAGCTCACCACCAAGTTCATCAATGTACTGTTCCTTGTGTACATTAGACCCAGGGAGAAGGGGAAGTCTCTCTGCAGGTTAAGTAAAGGTTGCATTTGAAAAGAGGTTGTTTAATTTTTGTATTTCAATACGTACACATGTGTGGTAATTGTACCAGACAGAGGTAATAATAGACTTTCCATATAATCATCTCTCATAAATAAGTGCTTACCATTCAATATAAACCATCTTACATTTGATACGATTGGATACGATTGGATATGAACAACACTGCTTGTTAGAACTTTTGCCTTGGTATAATGCATTTAGCCATATGGTAAGACACTACCTTAAAAGCAGTAACTTATAACCCCAAGCTGCCAAGCTATATTTTTGGCTTCCGAATAGCAGAATACTTAACTGGTTCTACTTTGATTGACAACAAGTTCGGAAGATGCATAACTAGTAGCTCATATAACACATTGTAAAGAGTTATTACTTGTTTTGATTACACATGTGGAGAAATGTTGAACAGGCTGTAGGAGGGACTAGACATGAGTGGTTGGGAGAATTGAAACTGTCTGGGGTGTTGAGCTGGAAGTATTGAAATTCATCTAAAGCGATCAGCTTTGTACAATTTCATCCTCTACATACAGTTGTATCAATTATATGATTAAATACAATTGTATTGTTTTCTAAAAGACATTTCTAACGTATATTCTTTCAGCTTTTGTAAAATTAATTACTGCAGATTTCACACAGTTGAAAGAAGTAGCATTTACCATGTTCATTCTTGGCAAGCAGCAATATTCTTCTCCCCAAATCTAGTTTACCATGGGACAACGTCAGTGCTCGTTGCACATCTAGTCTCTTGTATCCCTCATCTGTTAGTGTTCTGGCATTGACTGAGAGTTTGATGTCTTTTTCTCGAAGGTCTTTCCGATTAGCCTGTGAAATAAAAAGCAAAAAGCAGTATATCGTATTCAGTGTTTACAGACAAGAAGCAAATAGACAGAAGTACAATAGATGTCAGCATTTACGATTTAAGCCTGAAGCTTGTTTGAAATGAAGTTAAATCCTCATTCCATGACATACCTCTGTATTGTTTCCTTGAACCATCTCAGTGTCATTGACCTTCTCTTTCTGTGATTCATCAATGTATCGCAAGACATGCCGTCCAATCTTATTAAGGTGACAGGCCTTTAATCCTTGATATAGGCCAAACACTTTATCTGGCATTATCAGTTCTCTTTCATCTAATATTTTCACCAGTTCCATTCCAGGTTCTGGATCATTCAGAATGGCTTCCCTTTCAGCTGGTGTTAGTTCAAAGACTGTGGTAAGCTTTTCACAGTGTTTCTTCTCCAGGAGATTCGATACAGTGATCTTTAAGTCTCTATACCGACGTAAATCTGAAATTACACAGTCACGAGATCCACTGATGATAATGTTGACATGTTCATTTCTTGGCAAACAAACCTTTAAAGTGAATATGTAAATCTCCCAAAGTAATGAAAACATAATAGCAGAAAGCATTTTCAATAGAGATTTGCGTACTGTTAGTGCATCACAAAGTATACTTTGCAGGTTGCATCAGAGAAACTTTGAGTCATGTTTCACGAACATTATCTTCAGTAGTTAATACTGTACAATACAATACATAACTCACTTATAATTTTATTCACTTATACAATACATAACTCACTTCCTTAAAAGACAGAAAATGAAGTTTTTCATTGTAGGTAAACATCCTTATAAAAGATTCATAGAAATATGTAATTTTCCTTAGCAAACAACAGCTTTCACAGTCAATAACGTTTTTATTTTGGTCTGTGGATTGTCACAACTGCAATGGTTTTGCCAGTAAATTGCCATATTTTGACAGAGGGGAAAGTTGTAACTGTAGGCACACGGGTAGACTATTAAGCAGGTCGGATAAACTCCTTCAACTGTTTAATGAGTTCATCTCGTGTAGTTTTTAAAAACTCAAGTCTCAAATAAATACCTTTGGTTAATTCCTGGTTTAGTAAGTCTTGGGTTTCTCTGGAGATAAGTATATTTTTGACCTGAAAGAAACACACCACAAAATCAAACTGTAACTTTTTTTACCTTAAACATGCAATAGTTTAAGGGAAAATTTCAATTACCGCAATCATTTCCCAGCAGAATGGGAAATACAGCTGTTTCACATTTATTCCTATCAGTCGCAGGTATTAAAGTTTAATGGGGAACACTCATGATTCATTTTCTTTCGTCCTTAAAAGTAGCAAACAATGTCTTGTCAATTTCTCAATCTTATTGATGTTGGTCATATCAAACATTAGTAACTGCATTGGTGATATATCGGTAGATAGTGACATGAGCTGTAGTCTACACCCAATATGAAATGAAAATACCTTAGACTGAATTATCAGAGCTATCTTATTCCTTTCTCCTTGAGATACCTCTAACTTGACATCAATCATTTCACCACCTCTCTCTTTGCTTCTTTTCAGTCTGAACTGGAGGGAGACCCTGCTGGCGGTACAAAGGTGATCAATATCTACAAGCTGTTATAGAAAAGAAATAATGGAGGATCAATAGGGGTAATCTTTGAATCTTTGTTAATTTAAAGGAAATTGCAATGGTACATCTGAACATATATTGTATGACTTTGAGCTCTTAATAACATAATTTTATAAGTTACCAATTGAACAATTCAAGAACGGCAACAAGATTTTCTCAAAAGGCCTATGCCTTGCAATGTCAACATGTATTTCTTTGATAACTACTCATGTAGACACACATCACATGTTAAAAAAACAAAAAGAACGTATCTTCTCCTCGTCTCATGTATATGGATGCAGCGTTTGCAGTTTACATCAGAAGGGTGGCTTTGTATATATATCTCTCCTACACTTGTCTACATTCAAATAAGTCCAGTAGACATGTATGACAGAACATTTTGGTTTGATACTTAAATGATGAAAGATTTCGAAACACTTGAACACTGATTCTGTGTAATTATATGGACACGTTGTACTACAGCACTCAGCATGGGTCACCCTGTGCATAACAATACAACAATCAATGGATCAGATTGCCTTATTTTATGTTGTAACGAATGACGTTGAGCAGAATATTTTGCGAAAAAAAAAACAAACTTTAAGTTGAATTAAGTGATGTGTCTGACAAAGAGGCGGTGACAGAATGAATGCTGTGT
Organism: Stichopus chloronotus; assembly: GCA_021234535.1. Lineage (NCBI taxonomy): Eukaryota > Metazoa > Echinodermata > Holothuroidea > Aspidochirotida > Stichopodidae > Stichopus > Stichopus chloronotus. The sequence goes on from CM037850.1 coordinate 12,203,088, forward strand.
GACTCGTACTTGCAGTGTAAATAAATAAGTCTGTTAAGCATAAAGTTTAGCCTAAATTAATACGAAGGTGATACTCGCAATTTCATCCAGGATATGGAACTTGATATTCATATTTTAAAGAAAACCGCTCCGGTAAGAGGCTAAAGAAGGCACATCTGGGAAGGTTGGATTCTTTTCAAATATCCTCAAGCTCACACTGACCAACGTAACTTTTTTTCTTTCGTCATTTTTGGAGGTTTAGTTTTCCTTTAAACAATCTCACTCTGGCATTAACGTTTGGCCTAACTTTACAACCGTTATTGCAGAACGTTGAAAGGTAGGCCATAGTCTGTGGTTATACATTTATGAAAATGATCTCTAAAGAACCCAAAAGGATGTGTTTGAACTTTAATATTAAGCTACTTGTTTCAATCATTGCATGTTATTTAGACATTCTCATTTAAAGTATCAAGTGTTTAATCAAGATCGTTTTAAAGTCAGCAATGTAGTTATAGTTTAATATATAGTTTTGTTTCAGCTGTTCTCTCTGACATCAGTGTAGCGAAACTTCAAACGACTGACATCAACCATATTTATTGTTATGTGTCAACACGCAACCCAGACCAATAGGCAATTACTCTCACAAAACACTTCTTTCATCAACGCCATTTTCTGTTAACACTAGAAACATGTTATAAGGTTTTAATTTACACATCATCCCATGTGAAGATGAGACAATCGAACTCAAAGTCAAATTAATTAAACTGTTATGCTAGAATTGTCAGGTAAATTGAGGTAATGTCCAAACTGATTGTAACAAACCTTTGTTGCCTCTCCTTCTGACAGACAATAGCTATCTATCTGAGGTGACATGGTCAAACCAAGTTGAGACACTCCATCGTTATCTTCGCTTAGTATGCGGCTAACTTGAAATGTCATGTAGCTTCCCACGGATAGCTTAGACTTGTAGTCATCTAATAGCAGCTGTAACGTAACATGTTTAAACTAATTTAACCAAGCAGCAAGAGCATCACAATGACGGCTTGCAAGTAATTAAACATGAAATGTAACAGCTGATATGTTTACGAAAACCAAAGATAAACTTATGTTAATAACAAAACCTGATATTTTCAGGTCAGAAGCAAGAGTACTGATGTAATAGGTGTTAATTTGCAATATTTTGTGTAACTAAATGTTTGCTTGAATTGTCTCCAGCACATTTTTCTGCACTACACTGCATTTCATTTAAAACTGCATGCTCAAGCTGTTTCTAATTCACACAAAGGAAATTTCCCACCTAAAAACTTGCATTTCACTTTCAAAATAAAATGTGAAATTTAATAATGTTAACTAAGGACTTAACGAATAAAACACTTAAAAATTAATACAGAATATTTTATTACTGGGAGTACAAAGTTGACAGCATTCTATGGGATAGATTTTCGACTTCTATATTATAAACTTCACTTTGGATCTATTATTCACACTTCTTTCTGATACTGGCAGTCATTTTTCTCTTAAGTACAACTCAACTCACTCACCTGGTATTCTGCATCATTGTCCTTACAGAAGCAAACAGTAATTAAGACATCATGGTTGGTACCAAGTATGCCATCAATAAATGGAACAACACGAAACATATGCTTTTGTTCAATTTCTTTGCTCACTAAGTATTTAAACATGACATGTACCAGCTGATATGTTTACGCAAACCAAAGAGAGACTTACGTTAGTACAAAACCTTATATTCTCAATCAAAAGCAAGAGTATTGACGAAATATGTGTTAATTTGCAATATTTTGTGGATCTAAATGTTTGTCTAATTTGTCTCCGGAATATTTTTCTGCACTACACTGCATTTCATTTCAAGATACATGCTCAAGATGTTTCAAATTCACACAAAGGAAATTCCACAAGTATAAAAAATTACATTTCAATTTCAAAATAAAATGTGAAATTTAGTAAATGTTAATTGAGGACTTAAGGAATAAAACACCTAAAAATGAATACAGAATATTTTATTACATGGAGTACGACGTTGACAGCATTCTAGTTTGGGATAGACTTTCGACTGCTATATTACAGACTCCTTTTTGGATCTATTATTAACACTTCTGTCTGATACTGACAGTAACTTTTCTCTTAAGCACAACTCAGATTATCTCACCTGGTATTCTGCATCATTGTCCTTACAGAAGCAAACAGTAATTTAGACATCATCTTTATCAGCTAGTAGGCCATCGATAAATGGAACAACACGAAACATATGCTTTTGTTCCATTTCGTGGCCCACTAAGTTCACAAAAACATAACTCAGGGTGTTAATAGCAAGACAGATTGTCTCTTGCTCTAGCTTCCACTCCACAGAATTCTCCTTTGTCCAAGTAATATGACCTGAGAAAGGGTATTAATAACATAATACCATGTTATATATTCAAAGAAAGTTCTCAGCTGCTAAGACAACAACAATGATAGAGCGATTTAGACAAATAGAAATAATTATCTTTAAATACTGTTTGGTATAGACTTTGCTTTCTTCTTACAGAAAATTTGGAACAAAATGTTACCTGTACCTTTCTGTGACTCTCCTGGAGCTGGCTGACCAGAAAAGATGATCACATTATGACGATCTGGCTCAGGGATGATTGCTGAATGGGGGATGATCAGTCTTGCTGGCTTCTTTAACTTGAGACCTTCTGGTTCTAGTTTTATCATGGGTGTCATCCTACCTCTGTGAGGAGTTCCAGGGAGGAGTACATCTGGATCACGGATCACAGTCACAGCGATGGCATGATCACCAGTGAGAGCTTCCTCAGGAATTGATAAAATCACTCCCATGAGAGCAATAGTACCACCCTCATCATTTATCATGTGTTCAATGTATGGTTTTCTTATTTGCATATTTTGTGACTCTTGTCTTTGTGTTGTGTTCTCCTCCGTTCCTACCCTCTCGGTCAAATAGTTTTCACCATCAAGTTGAGGTTCCTCTGATTGTTCTGTCCTTTCAGATTCTTGAGAATCAGAGGACTTGCTTGCTTTGGGAGATTCAGCCTCTTCGTCTAAGCCAAGACAATGAAAAGTAACATCAACATTACACTTACATTAAAACAAAACACAGATTAGTAATGATTATAGGGGTCAACCCGATAATCTGATCGGACATCAGATCGGGCCAATATTCACTGCTCTTGGTAAAATATCGGACCGGGAATTTAGACCTTCATGCTTGCAACATTTAGCTAGCTGACAACATATTTGCATCAGGAACATATACCTATCAAAGGACCACTTTTGAAATTGAGAGATGCCCAATGAAGGCTATCGTCCATCTGTTTGGGTAACACAAAAACCTGTAAAATTTGGGATGACTTTAGTCTTTTGATAAAAGCGCCGCAGGGACAACATCATACATAAAATGAAATTTATTTTCAGGGGGGAACATGTTTGATGGCAAAAATGTCAGGTAAGATTGGGTCAAATATCGGCCAATTTGGGGATGAAAACATCTGTCATCGGATCAGCAGAGAAGAAACTACATCCGTTAACCCCTCTACTAATGAACATCTCAGTGCTCATATTGATAAGATTTAACTTTGAAAAATCATATCCAGTGTGTCTGTTACAGGGGTTTGTGTAGTATTAAAGTAATTGAACAGTAGTATCCTATCCAGGAACACAATACTTGAATTATCCTGCACTTCAATTATTGTACTGTTATCAGGAGAGGTAGACACCTCAGTGGAATTAAGCCACTCCATGTTATGCAGAAGAAGTGTTTTCATATCATTTTTAGTAAAAACCATTAGCCATTACAGTGGTAAACTTTTTCATGAAATAAAAGCTCTCTCTGTCCTTTATATCAAACATTAACATTCTCATTTACAATTGGATTTCAGATGAGCTCTTACAGTAACATGATGTTGTGACTGTACAAAAATGTTTATGAGACCCTTTCCCTGCTCAACTACGAACGTTTTGCCCATGGAAATGTCACCAAATACCCCTGGCATGCAGCTCAAGAAGGCCTACACATTGCATTAACACAGCTGAAATAGTACTCTACGAGAATGATGTTCTTCTGACCATGTGGATTATCACAGTATGAGGTAATAACCTGACCTGAGGTAATGAGGTTTTGCAACAACTTTAACCTCACTAAAACAAAGAAATGATATGGTTGGAGGGACTGTCATTTTAGTGTGTAGATTTGGTATGACTTTGTTTAATAATTTTTTTTTCCCAGGTAGATTGGGAGTGGCCGCTAGCTGTTATTTTACGTCTGTTTCAAACATAGATTTTGCAATGCCCTTCATCTTTGTAACAGACAGCTTAAATTTACAACCATCTTTGCTTTCTTGTGGCTTGTCATTTCCGCTATGCACGTTATCACAGAGACAGGAATAATTGCTAGAAGAAAGAAATGAATGTAGGTTCTGCATGTACAGTATCTCATACTCATTGCATTTTGGTTTACTCAATTTGGTGCACATATAATACCAATGTATCTCAGAGTAGACACTACTATTGGCATGTCAATTGCCACAACATGTGATGATCCTGCACATTATCCAAAAACAATTTCATGTATTTTTCAGATTTGATGATCATTACTACCATTAACTTCACATTTTCCAATGGGCTGTATATCAATGATTGTTCTTTATCATCCATACAATAAAATATTTTAAAATATTTCACAGATCACAACCATGAAAATAAAATTCTCACCTGGCCAGTCAACCAGATCTGGTGATCGGTTTTCCTCAGATTGAAATGGATCAATCTTCTGCTGGTAAGGAACCACATAGTTTGTATTTGTTCTGTATAGGTGCAAGCGCATTAAACCTTTTTGAAGATTTGTAACATCATACATATTGATGATGTTTCTTGCCTTCAAGAAATTAACAAGAGTAATTCCTGGTGTCTCCGCCAATGAAATCCGACGGAGCATATCTTTCTCAGAGTCTGGCAACTGAAACAGAAATGCTAATTTCAAAGTGTGGTCCAGAGTCAGATCTTCAGCAACATCTACCATCAGTCTACCATAATCCGCTATTAAGAAAAATGAAAGAACATAAATGAACAAGGATCTTGACTACCAAGGTACTCGTGTAATTAGATATATATTTACCCATACGATTCATTACAACATTAAGGTTGATTATTAGATGTGTCCCATACACTGTCCTGACAAGTAGTGTCACATCCCATCTACCATCAGTCTACCATAATGCTATTAAGAAAAAAAATAAAGAACCCTTAAATAAATAATGATTTGCAAGGTACTGATGTAATTAAATACTTAAGTCATTAGATTCATTACCACAAGGGTTACTACTATTTGTCTCCCTATGAAGAGGAACCACACATGCAGTCCTCACTAACGTATCATATACCGCAATAACTGGACACATAAAGATTGTTGAATGTTAATAAGCTTACACAGCTTATCACTGTGAGAGATCATCTCACAAAACAGGAATAACTTCCCTCTTGGGATGAGTTATCTGACATTATCACATTATCCTGAAACAAACTGAGATCTAACGACATCAACTAAATACATTGTTTGTGCAAACTGTGATATATTCTACTAATTGCAAAGTGTCATTATTTGTGCAAATCAACTTGAATTAGTTTTAGTTACACCTCACCTGCCAAAGCTGCAAATTCCTGAGACACATCTGAAGTTTCCTTTTCTTTTGGTAATGTACATACCTGCTCAACAGAACCTGTTGTAGTCTGCTTACCGAGCAAGAAGAAAAATAACAACAACAAAAAATGCATCATACTTTTGCAATGGCTTCAGGGATGGGTATTTTACTATGAATCTAATATATTGCATATTCAAGGGGAGGATGCATGATGAGCTTTTCACAAACTGACTAATGTTGATGAAAATGACACAAATGACAAAATGCAAATAGATTCTTAGGCTAAAACCTGTACACCACTACATCACCATAAGAAATACAAAACTAGTGCAAATTTCGCACTTTTGAGATATTGTGTTAAAACGGTATTCACAATTTGACCCATACTGACCCCGAATGACCACTGACCGTCACCGAAACATGTAGTACACGTTCATACTAAACATATGAGATGTCTTTATGCTTTTTTGTCTAGAGAAATTCTTTACAAAACTTTCAAAATTTGACCCCTTGCGTGACTTCTAATGACTTACAACAATAGGGTTCTCGCACTATATGTTGCAAACCTACTAAATTGTCCAAGTTTCCTTAAACTTGATATATTGAATTTACGTGGTTCTCACTATTTGACAACTGTTGACTGAAAATTACCTTTCACTTCCACCAGAAACAATAGGATGGATTTTTCTACTTAATGTGTTACACACCAAATGTGATGTTTGTCCAAGCTTCCCTGCCTCACACGAGGGTGGCATCACAAGCATACTATACACAGACACACACCTTTATGAACACATGCTATGTAACCAGTTTAAGTAGGTATCATGAGTACTAGCTGTAGGTACTACAGTAGATCAACATTCCCTAGATTGATAATACTGAAAAACCCAAAAAGTTGGAAAAAAATCTCTCGGGAGTTAAAAGTCATTAATGGTGCAGTTTACCAAACAACATTATCTAACGTTACTGTATATTAACACTTTGACTCATTAGAGAATACATAGAGAAATCAATACAAAGGAAGGACAATGCAATATTGTGTTTGCTATTTTGAGCAGCATACCCTACTAGATGATTTGTTATCAGCCTTTCATACTGTACTGTACATACTTGGAAAAGAATCCTCAACTCCTATTGGCAAATCAGTCAGGTGACGGTGCATAATCCTACTGATAACACACGGTCCATTAAGAAGTAAAATCACCAGCGGATTAATGCAATAAAAACACATCAAAAGTGTTTTGTCGTTTGTTATCTTACAGAGAGCGATGGTGGTACTTTTCCTTTCACACCCAAACAATCTTGACATGTTGTGAATCACGTTTAATTTTATCAGGGTTTGTTTTCAATGAAAATGCAGTTATTTACAATACCCGAATTTTCTTTTGTTTCTTGTCTTTTTCATTAAAATGTCATTGTGTATGAACAAGGTTAATCAGCTATAAAGTGAGTGCTTTAACCGTAGGATAATGCACTCTCAGTAATTGATGCTATTGCTGGATGCACTCAGACTGCGCCCTGGTGCATCATTTGCAATGATCCCGATAGCGCATTAGGCTCTGTTAATGCACGGTTTAGCGTCCATTAACCTTTCATCAATTCACTGTTAACACAATATATCAGTTCAGCATTCCCTGTCACTGTGATCTTTACTATTAAATAATGGTCCTTAATTAACTTAGTACTTAACTTACTACTGCTTGTTTACGTAAAGCCTTCCTGGTTTGCTGTAAGACCTCTTGCAGGGCCATCGACTCTTTGGCATATTTCACCTGAGCTTGAACAAGATCTTCCTTTGCAGCTCTCAAGATGGATTTAGTCTCCTCCAATTCCTACCAAGTAAATACGAAAGAAAGGTTACACATGACATTGCTCATTTTATTTTCAATTGAAAACTGAGATGACCACAGCACAGCCTCATATATGCATACAATCAATATATCAAAACGGAATCAATCGATGTTCTTTTTATTTCTGTGACATCATAATACTCCTGATGATAACTAAAAAATATGCAAATTAATAAGAATTCTACGAAGCAATTCAGAATTCAGTTAACTACCAAAGTTCTGTTCACACTTTTGTAACACACTCATATATCCAGCTACTCTATTACATTCTAATGGCAATAATGATTGGACAATTATGATATATGAATGCTAGGTTGTAAACTTGTTTAATTACATTAATCAACATCAAATAACTTCTCTGTCATTTCGAGTTGATTAGTAAGCTGATGTTTCTGTCTTTCCTTTCTGCGAAGCATTTCTTCCATTTGTCTCTCTTCCCTCTCAGACATCAATAACCTCTAGTCTGTTGTTGTTTTTCAAATATTTGCTAATTCCGCTAGTTTCTCTGTACTTTCTTTTTCTTTTTCAGCAGTAGTTAATGTGATTATAAGTTGCTGACATTCCTCATTACCTTCAGTTTCTCTGTCAGATCTTTTCTGTGCTCCTCTGCTTCATCAAGTTTGTCTTTCAGTTCTCTTCTTTCATCCTTTGCTTTCTCTAGCTTGTTTTCCAGATGCACTCTTTCATCTTCTGATTCTCTTAATTTCTCAGCTACTTGTTCTCTTTCTTTTTCTCCTGCTGACAGTCTCTTAGCTAGTTCTTCCTTCTCAAGTTGTGTTGCAGTCAGTCTGTCATTAAGTGTCTGTCTGTCATTTTCTGATTCTGATAGGATTTTACTGAGATGCTTTTTTCGATTCTCGGATTGCTTCAGCTGAATTGTTTTCTGATCTGTAAACACAAAAGTCATAAAGTAATCAGTCACATCTTGTTGATCAGTCAGTTCTTGAGACATTGTGTTTACATGCATGGTTCGCTCACTGGTTAACCCCATAAGACCAATATCCTGCACAAGAGAAAGATTCTTGTATGCAGTGTGGTACTGCTAAAATGTTACCAGGGTAACTGGCTTCCATGAGATGATCACAGGTGTGTGCAATGTGATTCCTGCTGACTAAAAACAAGTGATCAGCTACCAAAACCTACACACTACAGTGTTTCTCTGTTTGCATTACGCTCTGTGCTGGGGCAGAAGTGGATGCCATCTAGGATCAAGCCCATCGAACCTAGGTGAGTGACTTCCCTTTCGAAGAAGGTAATGTCGGCTTACTCTTGGCTTCCAACGGCGTTGTTCGGACAACACTGTGGCCGAAGGTAAGCTTGAGGACCACATAGGACGCTCTGAGCTCGCAGCCGCCTCTCTCACAACTCTTTCCAGACTCACCTAGACTCGGGTGTGGACGACGGCGTGGGGGTGGGGGGCTGAGGGCGAGCGTGCATGCCGTTCAGAATGTTCCGGTTCCAGTGGCAGCCTCTCTTCCTCCACAACTCTTCCCATACTCATAGCGGGTCCGGGATCTCTATCCCGGTGACCATGTGTACCATATGCCCAGTTGTACCTGGAACTTGTTCCTTGGCCTGCTAGGACAGCATCTGGCCAAGCCGAATGAGTGACGTTTTCTACGCCAACCTCCCAGAGCAGGCCCTACATCTGGGACACGACTAGTTTGTCCCAAACTACCCGCTTGAAAACGCACACGTAAAGCCATCCTGGAACAACCAGAGGCCGCTCTGCGAAAAATAATGCCATACAAAGATTTAGGCTATAATTAAGATATGTATGCAGTCAACTGTAACTGTACCAAAAGAGCGTGTGCAAGCAATGGAAATGTCATAAACAATGTGTGGAAGGTAAAAACTGGCATCTCCGTAAGCTGCAATGCTAACAAAATGAGACAAACAGTGGGAGAAGGTGATAAAAACCTTCAACGGTATGAGGAATAAGGAAATAAAGAGAGTAGACCTTGATGAGAGATAGCAGTAGTATAAAGACACTAGGAATAAAAAGTCTTGCAAAACTAGACCCTGTGATAAAAAGTTAAGGGCGCGAAACAACACGTAACCAGGCTAAAAATTCTAAAATGAATTTTTTGTTTATAAGAGAACGATACTTAGCAAAAGGGTGTAGACTTGAGAGATGTTCACTTCCAAAGCTACAAATTTCCTGGAACCGCCACGCTCTTAGCACATATGTAAGGATGGCAGACTGGGAAGGAGGCGCTATTCCGGTGTTAGGCTGGAAGGCGCTCCGACGTAGCAGCGTTAAAGGTTGAGTAATCTTGCACGGTACATGGGAGTGCATTTGTTTTAAGGTGACAAGTGAGGAGTGAAGTAAATACACCTTTAACATTGCACTGTTTGCATATGCATGTACCTAATCATTATCAGACATTGATTATCCCACTGATATTAATAAACAGTATCACTCATAAATTTCAAAACAGTGCAACCTTGATAGAACAATATTGCAAGACAACAGAGGCTCATTTATAGCTAAACAATTAAAGGAGAGTCAGAAGTCAATATTTAGCATGAAAATATGACCATGGCAGTAGAAGTTTATGGCAAGTATGTCATCATTTCAGTAAACTGATACAGTGTGTTAGGTTACCTTAAGGTATTAAACCATGTTGGCACACAAGTAATAACATTAGTCCCTGTTGTTTTTTACTCTAATTTCCACGTCCCCAGTGTTGGGGTAAGAAAAAGTTGGTTCATAAACCGGAAAGCCAAAAGGCTTTGTGATTCCTTGCTACATGGTTATATTACAACAAACATGAATTATTCAAATGACAAGTATAAGATCAATTGCAGTTATTTTTCTTGATACACCACAAGCCTTTAACCCAAAATGACCTTTATTTTGGTGACCTAAAATGACTGTGACATTCGATGTCCACCAAAAGCAATAGGGATCACCTACCCATGCCATACAACCCACACATCAAGTAAAGTATGAGTACGGTATGAAATCAGTCAACATTATCTCTGAGCTCCAAGAAACACACAAGTAATCAATGCTGCTTCTAGTCTTGCCGATTGTTAGTTGAATCAAATAACTCAACCTTACCTCATCTGAACTCAGCTTGTCTGCCATATTTACCTCAAAATTCTTCGTAAACCACCAGGATAATTTCTTCCTTGTTACTAGTAGCTTTTAACACACTCAAAGTCCTGGTAAGTTGACCCTAAGTTATGATTCCTCCGCAATATTTTTGCTTCCTCCATCTTTTCCGACATTGTGAAATATGATTGAAAGCACTCCAATTTGATTGTTAAGAAACCTTGTTCTGCTACCAGCTGTTCCTCTGGATATTGATATTATCCAAATAAATGACAGAACAGATGGTTTTTTTATTTTCTTCATTTTGTTCATAAACCCATTAACATTCCATTGCATGCTTTTCTATCTGACCCCATGACCTCCCATACCAAGACTCTCTCTATGGACAACTTATTAGCCCCCCACACTAGAAGTTACTCACTAAGTTACAAATGCAGTACTGTAGGGAGCAATCCCATTGAGTTAACTGTGTGCGAGAGAATAAACACCTGCTATTGCACAATGTAGATCAATATATATTTGTACGGTAGTTTATAATAACCACAATAATGGTGTTTAGGCTATTATTATTGTTTTATAGTGAAAAATTATCCCTTCCTCTCTATTGATAAGCATTAAATTTCACAGGGCCGTGAACCTGTTAATAACAGACAACCTTATCAAGTTTGAAACAAATCTGACCCACGGATAAGGAACTATGGCAGTTTTAAAAAAATTTATGTTTTACCCCATAACCTAATTAATATGCAAGATTTGAGCACCAAAAACAATAGGGATCATCTACTCAATATGGGCAACCAACATGCCAAAAATGAAATTACTCAGAGTAACCCTTCTTTAGATAGAGTGTTTACGAGCAACCGTCACACACACCACACACACATACACCCACCCTCACACATACAGACACGCACACGACATCAGGACTGCATAGATTCCCCTGCCTACGGCAAGGAATCAAAAACAGGAAAAGGTTGGGATAATTGGACAGCTAAAGTTAATACACATATGTCCTAACGGATGAAAAAAAAAGATTGTACAATTGTACATATGTACACGTAAATCATAATGTAATCTTCGTTTGTCCAATGTTAATCCTCCACATTTGATCCCTGTTGATGATAAAGGTCTAATGATCTCAAATGACCTTTGACCTCCACCAAAGCCAATAAGGATCATCTACTCAGTATGACCAACCTACACACCAAGTATGATGTCAGTGAAGGTAACTCTTCTTGAGATATCATGTATACAAGGTTTTCACAGTTTGACATTTAGGGCCCCAAATGACCTTTGACCTCTACCAAAAACGATGGGGATCATCTACTCAATATGACCAACCCACACACCAAGTATGAAGTCAGTCATGGCATCCTTCTTGAGATACGTGTTTACAAGCGAAGTGTCACATACACACACAGTCACCCATATGCACATACACACATACAACATTACTATCGCATAGATTCCTTATGCCTTCGATCAGGAATTTTAAAGTCTTTCTAATGTCATGGTATAAAGCTTGGAACTGCCCTCCTGCAACATCTCACAACATTCCTAATATTTGAAACATACTGCACAAGTATAGACATTACTTTTGAGGTGTCCTGCATTGATGCAATATGTGAGAAAGGATCTGTAATATAGTGAATTGATGATACAGAGATGTGAAGAAATGTTAGCTCTACATAGGTACATGAAATAATCACTTAACTTAGTTATATAAATTAGAAGGAAGGGAATTGTAGTTACAATGTGCTCTGATACTAACGTGAGACATATGTTTGGTAGTTGGCCCATGCCTCTGCCACTTGAATAATTCCCTGTTCATTGCAAGCTGTCAGTAAAAGACTGATATCCACAGCAGAAATCTTGCCTGTCTCTCTAAGATGTTGGAGAAGAGCCTTAGATGGTTCATCATTCTCCTGGATGGTCTTCGCTTCTTCAGCTGGAAGTTTAAAGTAGTTGAGCAGTTTCTGGCAGTCATATTTGGTAATCAATAATTCAATCAATGTCAGCAGATTTTCAAGATTGATGATATCATTCTAAAAAGGAAGAAAACAAATGTTACAGTTCCATACAACATGCATGCTCTCATATTTACATATCGATTCATACAGGATGAGAGTATGGCTTAAAGTGACCACGAACACCCATACATAAAAGTGACCACGGACACCCATACATACTGCAATCCCCACAACTCACCTTCACCAGTGACTATACTTACCGCTTGCTTACACTCAAGCGAGGACAATCCTTAACATAGATTAATAGAGCTTTCAATCAGGTACTTTCCAAGCTTAGTTTAACTATACACAGCTGTTAGCAAGCGATAAGTACAGTATTAACATGTATATGATGTGGATCATGTTTATCCTTCATAAAGAGTGATTTCTAGGATGTCCCATGTTACATGTCAACTCCAGGACTCGATGTTTATAATTGCGTTGAAATGAACACATTCACTGTCATAGATGCACATAATCTATCTGACATACTGTATAACTCAGAGGCCAGAGACATACATCATCTTATAAATCAGAAGTTGTATGTCACCTGTCCTGCAATGTGACGTATGTCTCTTTCTCTGAGAAGATCTTGCTCTAAAAAATTCAAATATTCAGTTTTGTATGATCCAAAAAATCCATGTGGACCATCTATGCACAATTGTGTCATCCAATGAGAATACAGCCCAGTGTTCAATGCATCACTGAATCCATTTGACTTTGACAGCTCATATTTATATAGTGTGATCTTAAGTAAGTAGGATAGTACTGTACCTGCAGTAGGCTAACCCATCCCTTATGCTCTAAAATGAGCATGCACGGTAACAACGTGCAGCACATATACTATGAACAGATGAAAAGTTGTAGTTACCACGCACTTTTTTTCCAATACTACACAATGTTTATAGCTTGACCGTGTAGCAATCTTCCATATGTTTGATATTTGTGGTCATGAGCATCAAATGCAGGAAAATAAATTAAACATCATGACAGTCATGACCCATCATATTACTGTACACCATGAATAAAAACACCCCTTAATTGGCCATGTCCTGCTACTGTGCATAACAGGTAGCTACAGTATAGGTATCGAGCCACCAGCATGGTTCTACCTGGTTATCATGTTATAAAACCATAAGACCACCCTACATGTGATACTCCAATATGTTATTGTAATTTCAGTTTTCATCTACATCTCAATCAGACTGATGAGGTGTACTAACAAAATGGTAAAGGTTGTTGCATTTACATTTAAAGAAACATACATTCTGTCATGTTGTATTCCTGCCCTGTCAGTCTTGTTCACAAGACTACTGTACAGGTACATGTAAAGATGCTACAAGTTACATGAATAATTGAAGTCACCCCATCAAACTATAATTCAGATTTTCTTTAAACTGAAATCAATTATCTGTGTTTATTCTAGAAAAAGGTTATTTTCTAGTTCTCCGCCCTTTAGAAGCAATAATTTTTGTACACTGCAACATGTATTTTTTTTTGTTATATCTTGTCATTTGTTCGTTTCTGTTTCTGTTTTTGAAGTATGGACTACTCCTGGTGACGAAGGCGACGTACTGTAGACACTGTCTCATAAACGACGTTGAACAGCAAAATGTTTATAAGGACCCTTGTCCCCCACCGACCCCCTTTTTGCAGTTTCGCATCCTATATTTTCTCAATTTTGAGAAAAAAAATCTGCAAACAGTAAAATTTGTCGTTGCCTTATAAGACGTTCACGTTCAATTTGCGCATATGCAAGCAAAGAATTTGCTATTTTGAAAGTGATAAAAAATTCTTAGTTCTACAGTATATTTTAAATTGATCAATGCCCTATGTAGGTATGAGCGCACAGTCTTAAAGCATGAAAATGTCTTAAATTTTCTTCAAATTTTGCAGAAAATTCTCAAAATCATAGAAATTGTCCTCTGCTGACCTATTCGCATTCATTGATACCTAATTTGTTGATATTTAATTATTGATGTGCCATATGAAAGTGAAAAAATATTCTACCATTTTGGCGTGGACTACTGTGCTCCTGTGCATTCGTCTAATGATTGAGCACACAAAATTTCTTCACAAAAAATGTTAGGAATTTTTCAATCGTCGCCAATTTTACACAAAATGCGTCGAAACAGTAAAAACTGTCTTCTCCTGAATTGTTCGCATTCATCGGTACCTCATTTGTTGATATTTTATCAAATGTTTGCAATTTTGAAGGCAATAAAAAATTCCTGAGGCCAACAGAAGGCCTATATTTTAAACTGGCCTTTGTCCTGTAATTGTGTGAGTGCACAAATTAAAGCACAATATATGGGTTAAAAATTTGGCAGAAAAGCCTCAAAATCATAAAAATGGTCCTCTACTGACTTTTTTGCATTCATTGATAACAAATTTGCTGATATCTAATCATAGGATGTGCTATATGACAGTGATATAAATTTCTAATGTTTCGGATTGGACTTCTGCTCTGTACAAGTAAGCACGTATGGTGTAAGACACGATAATTCTTAACCAAAAATGTCACAAGAAAATGGCTTGGACTGCTGTGATGTAAGCAAACGTCTACTGGTTGAGCACACAAAATTTCTTCACAAAAACAATATTAAGAATTTTTCAAAAAAGAATTCCCAAAAGGCCACAAATCAGTAACCAGAATGCACAAATGCATTGTGGTTTCGATGATTTGGTTATGAGTATTTTTTTTCTGAATCTTATATTATTACATTGGTATGTGTCAAACGCTACCTTCATTATGCTATATATGAAATGAAAGATCTGTACAAGCTCCCTTTTGTGAGATCATGTCTACAAGGTTTTCACAACTTGACCCTGGCTGACATTGAATGACTTTTGACCTCCATTAAAGACCAAATGTTTCTTGTACTGTATGAGATACAACTACATACTGAATATGACATCTGCCAAATCTTCCCTCCTTGAGATATGATGTTTACAAGAATTTCATGTGACCCTGTTCACCTCAAGTGACCTTTGATCGTTACCAAAGACAATGGAATTCTTGTCTACCCAATGCCCAAGTTTTCTTCTAGAGATATCATGTTTACAACATTTTCACAATTTGATGCCTGTTGACGTCAAATGACCTTTGACCTCTGTCAAAGTAAAAATTGACCTTGTAATCAATGCGGTACACTTACATACCACATATAACATTTTCCCAAGTTTTCCCCCTTGCCAGATATAGTGTTTACAAGGTTTTCACAGTTCGACCCTTCATGACCCAAAATAGTTTGACCCCTGTTGACCTTGAATGACCTTTGACCTCCACCAAATCAATTTGGAACTTGTACTTAATATGTCACACCTACATACCAACCAGAAAGCCAAAAGGCTTTGTGATTCCTTGCTACATGGTTATATTACAACAAACATGAATTATTCACATGACAAGTATAAGATCAACTGCAGTTATTTTTCTTGATACACCACAAGCCTTTAACCCAAAATGACCTTTATTTTGGTGACCTAAAATGACCGCGACATTTGACGTCCACCAAAAGCAATAGGGATCACCTACCCAGGCCATACAACCCACACATCAAGTACAGTATGAGTATGACATCAGTAAACATTATCTCTGAGCTCCAAGAAACACACAGTAATCAATGCTGCTTCTAGTCTTGCCTGTTGTTAGTTGAATCAAATAACTCAACCTTACCTCATCTGAACTCAGCTTGTCTGCCATACTTACTTCAAAATTCTTCATAAACGACCAGAATGTTCTTGGGTCTCCATCGTATGGTGTAATTTCTGCCTTACGTAATTCCAACGCTAATTTGAAACTCAATTTCCTCCTTTAACTTTTTCAATGCTTCCTCCCTCTCTTCAGTAAAATGCTTTTGGCATTCCAACATCCAGCTTTCTGCTTGCTCAAATGCTTCATCAGACAACAGCCCAGCCAGATCAGCATGAACCTCTTCCATTGCCTCAAACTGGTGCTCTGCCTTTTGCAAATTTTCCTTTATCAACTCTGCGATAATTTCTTCCTTGTTACAAGTAGCTTTTAACACACTCAAAGTCCTCGTACGTGACCCTAAGTTATGATTCCTCCTCAATATTTTTGCTTCCTCCATCCTTTCCGAAATTGTGAAATATGATTGAAAGCACTCCAATCTGATTGTTAAGAAACCTTGTTCTGCTACCAGCTGTTCCTCTGGATATTGATATTATCCAAATAAATGACAGAACGGATGGTTTTTTTATTTTCTTCATTTTTTTTATAAACCCATTAATATTCCAATGCATGAATTAATGCCACCTTGCCTATCTGACCCCATGACCCCCCCATACCAAGACTATCTCTCTGGACAACTTATCGGAGGCCCCTCACACTAGAAGTTACTCACTAAGTTACAAATGCAGTACTGAAGCCTTAAATCTTTAGCAATCCCCTTGAGTTAACTGTGTGCGACGGAATCAACAACTGCCAATAGTAATTTTGCACAATTTAGCACATATGCTTTTCAACTAATTTGTACGGTAGTTTATAATAACCACAATAATGCTGTTTAGGCTATTATTATTGTTTTATAGTGAAAATTATCCCTTCCTCTCTATTGATAAGCATTAAATTTCACAGGGTCGTGAACCTGTTGATAACAGACAACCTTATCAAGTTTAAAACAAATCTGACCCGCGGATAAGGAACTATGGCAGTTTTAACATTTTTTATGTTTTACCCCATAACCTAATTAATATGCAAGATTTGGACACCAAAAACAATAGGGATCATCTACTCAATATGGGCAACCTACATGCCAAAAATGAAATTACTCAGAGTTACCCTTCTTGAGATAGAGTGTTTACGAGCAACCGTCACACACACACACACTCACATACATACACACACACATACACAAACACGACATCAGGACTGCATAGATTCCCCTGCCTACGGCAAGTAATCAAAAATGAGATTTGTTCAAGCTTACCTTGTTGATATCGTGTTTACAAGATTTTGACCCCTGTTGACCCCAAATACGTTTAACCTCAACAAAAATAATAGGGTACTTTCACTTAATGTGGTACACCTATCTTCCCTCCTTGACATACCGTGTTCACAAAGTTTTCACAATTTGACACCTGTTGACCTCAAATGACCTTTGACCTCCAAGAAAAACAATATCATTCTTGCACTCAATGCTTCACACCAATGACCAAATATGACATCTGTCCATCCTTCCGTCCTTGAGATATCGTGTTTAGAAGGTTTTCCCAATTTGACCCGTTGACCCCAAATGACCTTTAACCTCCACCAAAAACAATACGACTTTTGTGCTCAATGTGGAACACCTCTGTACTAATCATGAGATCTGCCCAAGCTTTCCTTTAAGAGATATTGTGTTTATAAAGTATTCGTCACAAACACACATAGACGCACACCCGTGCATACGCCGCGTGATTAAATAGGTTACAATTTCATCAAAACCAAAAACTGTCTTCTTTTGACCTGTTGGCATTCATCGTTACCTAATCTGTTGGTGTTTAATCAAAAGGTTTGCAATATGACAGCGATAAATATGCCTGGTATTTTCTACTGGCCTATATCTAGTGTTTAGTACTTACTCTCTCATATTCATATACTTCTCCAGTCTGGTGGGTGACAACAAACAACCTGTCTACATTATTATTGACCCTGGTTTTCCAAGAATCATCAGAAACATCAAAAGAAACCAAAAAATGACAACCAGAGAGAGAAGAATAACACCCAGGGAGGGAGTAAACAACAACACATTTACCCCTACCATCACCCCATAATATATAAATTAAACCATTCTCTTCACTGACTGTTATACTCAATGTTTCTAATTCTATGTACTGTTGGTTTGGTGCTTTGAATTCATATTCAATATCTCCTATATCATACATTAAAGCTCTCCCACAGAGGCATGTAATGATAAACAGTGTGTTGTTGTTTACTGTCATATCCCGGGGCCAGCCTCTTTGTAATCCTTTTAGTTTGATGTTATTGATCTGATTCAGTCTCCGATCAAACACAATCACATCATTACTTTCAAATAAACCAACATAGACTCTCCCATCTCTGGTTGTTGTCATACAGCTGGCTTCACCGGTAAATTGACGTCGATTGACGAGACGGCCATGTTTAGTATCGTATGATTCTATTGTATCATCACAACACGTTACGAATACAGAATCATACAGCAGGCAAACACACCGCCACGGCAGCCATATTGAACCTTCAATTTTGGTAAATTCTGTAGAAAAATAAGGATGAGACGTCATTTTTAACGGTAAATCTTGAAAACCAGGATCTTCTTCTAACGCAAACAGGTCGATGAACGTATCCTTCGTGTTGTCGTCCAACCCGGATAAAGCCAAACGGCAGCCATCCTGTGATATGTCCATGTAATAGGCACGGAAATCATCTAGCACGGAGAATCTTCGGACGTTTGTACACTGTACACGGGCACTGTTAACGTGGAAGGCAAAAAAGAAAAATTTTGACCAGGTGTTGAGACACGTATCCATGGTAACGAGGAATTTCCTACTTAGGGCCTACCCATAGAACTAGATCTATTTCTTTGGGTTTACTTTCTAAAAAATTGGCAAACATGTTTTCGCAAACAATGGCTGCAGGTAGCCTGGCCTATTAGGCCCACAAGTAAATTACTATCAAAATCTGTCCGTTGACTGAAAGAAAATAAATCGAGACATAGACATAGGCCCATATGTCTGGTGTAAGTTAAGTTATTTTCTGTTGAAACGATTCAGCCGGCTGACAGATCTTTACCAATTAAAAGCCACGCTAAATTTATATGCTCCTATATTGTAGGCACCAAGTACGCGGCCTAAGAAATAAACAGAGGTGTATGTTATGACAATGTGTAAATCGCTGGCGCTGAAGAAAAAAAAACTTACAGAAAATAATGACGCTTTGTATTGTGAAATTGTTGGGGTTTGGGGGTTCACAGTCTTGGAATGACTGCACCAGCGACGGATTTTTGACAAAGCAACGAGAGAGATGTCAGAATAGAGAGAAAATCCGGGAAACGTTTCCTTTGATTTAGCAATCAGAGTTCCATTTATTATTTGATTTGACTGGCACACACAAATTAGAGGAATTAAAAGATGAATTTGAATCGATAACAGAGTAGGCCCACAGAGTTACATGACGATGACAGGAAGAGCTGAGGAACGGAGAGATGACGGAGGTCTACATAATACACGAGAGATGTTAACAATTCGACATCCAGAGAGCCAGTCACGGGCCTTGTTGCTGACACTTCGTCTAACCTCGTGGCAATTCCCGGGTTAGATACGTGGTCTATGCAGTGGCGGCCCCCCAATATTTTCCTCTGCCCTCAGTTTGCCCCCCCCCCCACCCAAGTCTGACATCCTGGCGCCGCCACTGGGTCTATGTAATAGGGTTGACGAATCACAGGTCAAATGGTTTACCTACGTAATGAAGTGAGGCGGTTGCCATTTGTGATCTACCAATCAGGAAAGTATTGAGCAACCTTCCTGAGAACAGGGTCTAGGTTTTCTATTTTTTAAGTATTGCCTTGTCTAATCTGACTGTCTGAGGATAATAAAGAATAGGTTAAAGAAATATGGGGTAAACACCGGAACTGAACTTTGTACGACCTTTTGCGTATGGTGAAGTAGAATGACCATCTCTATACAACAGTATGAACGATAAGTCCAAACGGAAACCACAGTTTATTAAAGGGAAATAGGGCATTTAGAATATACCACCATTGCATACGAAGAAAATAGCCTTAATCACTTTAAACCATTCAGTCTCATCAATAAACATCTGCAAAAGCTTGATCTCCTCAAAACATTATGCATGCGTTGAATAACGGAAGATGCATCATTTGAATTTCGAAAAGTTTGGGTGAACAAATTATCGATAAGCAACAAATAACTGAATTTCTATCTGTGAGAAACTTAGTTCTTGAAAAGAAGGCTACTGCCCTTCCTTGTTTTGAATAACCTATCATTCTATGTCCACAAACATTGGTTTTGAAATTATGTTTGTTTTACGTGAAACAAACGCCTTATATCCCTTTAACTTCGACGGTTGACGGTAGCAAGTCAGCAACTGTGTGTTCAAGTCCCAGTCACAGAGCACGAACGCTATGCAAAAGAGGATTCGCTATAGGCCTCAGGGCAGTCTATTTTAACTACAGTATGTGCCACCAGCACCTTGATATTGTTGATTAGCCTGTACATGTAAAATATTGAGATAAAATAAAAAGACAGTCAAAGGATTGTGTATAAAAGGAATGTAAATAGACTTATACCTGCGTCCAGGGATGTAGCCAGAGCAAAATTTGTGCCGGGCATTTTGGGATCGCCGTCTTAGGGGAGGGGTCTAAGAAAGGGGTGCCATCCCCTCTGGAGAATTTTTGGGATATGCAGGGGGCGTAGATGGTGCTATTTGCTGCAACGTTTTAGGCTTTTTGAATGTGGGAGAATTGACATCTTTTTAAATGTCCATGTACTTTAATTGCATTGCATTCATGTCATATTTGCCCAACTAAATTTAGAGTCACGGTTACCTTTAAAAGAAGTTTTGTACAGTCGCACTTTCTTCTCAGCCCACACTTTCACAGCTTTGGTGAAGGGAAATTTGTCACCTGGGGGTCCATTTATAAATATCCGCATCAGATAATCCAAATAGTAGTACTGTGCAACTAATTCTTTTATTATAAAGTTATGCATCTATCCAATGTCGAATATATATATTAGGGCCACTGATTTTCCGCGATTGCGAAGGAAAAAAAACAACAGAAATTGAACTTTTGAACGACGGAAATTCACGGAATTTACAAAGTTTTGATAACATTCTGCAATAACATAGTTTGGCAGAAAAAAAAGTAAAATTAATGAAATGTACATAGTTTACAGTTTTAAGTTTCTTGCATAAACTTTACAATCGATATATCAAAGAAACTGTCGTAACACTTTGTAAGTAAAACGAAAGTCGACCCAGCAGACCAGCCGCTACTGGCTTAAACACCTAATTGAATCAACCGAGCATTCTCCATGAGTGCTGGCACTGACTACGGCATGCGTAGCTCTCGAAAACTTGAAGGGTTAGTTACTAAAAATTAACGCTACTGTTGCCTCAACGAAGCCGTCTTTCTACAAATTCAATCTTGAATCTCAATATTTTAAGCCTTTTGGACTGAAGAACAGTAGAGTACATTTGACTTTTTATTAAATAAGATGAATTTCGTAGTTAAAAATAGTCGGCTGTTCTTTCACGGGCGACGAAATATGCACGTAATCTCTGAGGTGGTTAGGCTTTTCCCTATACATCTAACTACGTTAGGATATAATTACTATAACTTTTCGGAAGACTTTCGACGATCTTTTGTATTTTTTCAAATGAGACCTTTCTGTACATTTTAACTTTAACGATGCGTGTAGTAAAATTTGGTTTACATGAAATATGCAACATTTTGTGAAGCCTTTAAGTTTTGAAGCAACATGGAACGATTTCTTTTGATTGAGCCTTCGTTCCCCTGATGTAGTTTTCATCCTGACGTTACACTGTGTATATGGATCCTATGTATCTCTATGCGCTTTTGCATACATACGGAGCAACTCTCACACGTAGTAACTTGCAATTGCGATTTATGTTTGAAACGCAAATCACGGAAATGCTTAACTTGAAAAAGAAAAACACGGAATTTGAGAGGTAGAAAACGGAATTTTCCACTTTGAAAAATCGGGAAATCGGGGGCCCTATTTTTGAGTAGCCTAGTGGTTAGTGCTGCCGTCCGCCGTAGCGACATCACTGCCTGCGTCATAATTTACGTAGGCTAATATCGTATTAAGAGTATAGCCACTAACACATATGACAAAACTGGCATACAGTGTGTCAGTGTAAACCAAACAAATTACGTCTCAATGGATTTATTAAATCGTTGAGTTATTATTACACTTCATAAATGCGTCTTTGTCCAACGTGTGTGTCTTACTGTACGTCCAAACAAAAATTGAAGTAGTGTTTGTCGGAAGCTCTATTTGAAAATGGTGAAGTTCAAATTCATACGAATCAGGGTGTCACCAGTTTTTAAAAGTTTCAATCTTAAGTCATATTGACATTCTTCACGTACAGATATTTACAGGAATTTTTTTTTCAAGAATTAAATGTTTATGTTTGTCTACCACAAGTTACATACAGTATCACAGAGAAGTGAAGATCAAACTACCATAAACAGCTCCCAGTTGTTGAAAAAAGTTAGAGGTACAGAAAAAAAAACAGTGAGTGAAGTCAAATATATAAGACGTGTGATAGGTCGTTTAACTATGTTGAGTCTATAGTGAGGTTCACAACCCTATTTGAAATAAGTAAAATTAAGAGGATACAGATAGATATACAAAATAAAGACTTTGTAACAACAGAAAGTATCAACATTATTAGCTCTTATCTGCTATTCTAAATAGTGGCGCTCTGTAACAACGACTGCTTTGATAAGTACAAGCATTTATCTACGAAAGCTCATTAGGGCCAAGTGCAAATTTATGTTTTACTCGTAAGTACGGATTATTAATCAATTACTACTTAATAATTCGTAATTGCGAAATAATAATTCATCATTATACGTTAATAATAGAGGACAATATACGAGAAAAAATTGAATTATTACCAATACAGTCGTTTCGAGCAAAGTGACCTGTCATGAGCGCAAGGGGAGTTTGCAGGAAATTCAAATGTATTCCAGTAGTCAAATAGAATCTTTGGGAAGTGATGTATATAGACAATAATCCATCGTAATTGCAAATTTCTAATTTAAGATGGATATAGCTGCCAGTCCCAGATCGCCAATTCTCATGACACTGGATGACGGATATATACGTGATTCGACAGAAGAATATCGAATTATTAATTTGTTACTACGGATTAAAAACAAATTTGGTCGTTTGACCCTATTAAGCTCCTCATTTTTTCAGCGGTTGCAAATAGTAACTTTACATAGATATTGAACTACTATTACTCACAGTATGGGGTTAAAACATTAATCAGACAAAAAAAAAGAGGAGTTTCATATTTAAACCTGCAGATAGATCTGGGTTGTGTTCATATAATAATTTATTGAGAAGAAGGTTTTGATAATGAAACTGGAATGTAAACTGTGTTTTATTAGACCACGAAATTACAAGCTGAAAATCCAACTAGCTTCACCAGTTCGTCTCCCCAAGCCAAGTTCGCATCACTTCGTAACGCGTTGTAGTACAGTACCGTAGGCCTATGTAAAGTCAAAATTTTCTTCTACGATCCGATTCAAACTATGTATATACATTTCTGCCACAAGTCGCATAAGAAGTCCCCCCCCCCCCTCCCCGTGGAACCGAGCGTCCAGTCGTTGGATCAACTGGTTCATCTATCCCTAAAATATTTAAAATGCATCCCATGGTACTGTGACTAGATCTTACAATAAATTATCATATTACCAACGTCGATCTTTTGACAGGATAATGGCAACAGAAGCATGAAATAACATTTCTGACATCAACTTTTACCCTTTCTGTAAACTAGAATATGAGACATTAATTCCTTTTTGTGTGAATGTAAACTTTGCTCCACATTTAGTCCACGATGTTGGAAGCATGGACGTTAGTCCTGGGTACGGGGGGAGGGGGACACATTTTGATGTTTCAGAGACATAATAGCAAATTTCCCCCATCACCGAAAAAAAAAGAAAATGTTGTGGTTCACTCTCTCAAAGCGGGAGGTTTAGCAAACGTCCCCCCCCCCCCCACATTTTTGGAGAGTGATTTATGTAGACCCTATGTTGAAAACGACGACTTTAGGTGTTCATATTCTTTAATACGTTTCACTCACGTACACACTTAAGTGCTTACAGTCCCTACGCACTTCTAGCGCAGTGTTTCGTTCGTCATGGTTTGTTAATTTACAAACTGACTGACTTACATTCAACGTCATTACAAGTCAAATTAAATGAAGAACATTTGCCCATGTAGTCGTGACTCCCCCCCCCCCCCCCCCTCCTTACACGTATTTTACATGGAGCAACGGTGACGCTTTCAATACGTAATTAGGCCTATCTTTATGTAGTGAAGTCTTATTTTCCTACAAACCGTCACTTACAATTACTTTTCTTCTTCACATTTCTTTAAGATATCATAATGGCCACGCTCTTCATATACAAGCATAGTGTTAGAAACTCTGTGGGGCGGGAAGTTTGAACATACCATGTTGCCCATTAGTATTTCATTTCAAAACGTCAAGATTATGAATGAAAATGGTTTGAAATGGCTTAAATAAGTCAGAAGACATGTTCCTTGACTGGAATTCCTCTTTAATTTCTAAAACTTCATATTACGGATTAAAGAATTTTTAGCCTGAAACGTCCCCCCCCCCGGCCCGCACGTTCTTGGTGAATCAAAAAATGGTTCACCTCACCACGCAGCAGTACAAAATTACAAATTATTCAATTCAAAGTGATGTCAGGATCCTATTGATTCTAATGATCGTCGTATGTTTGAATGAATTATTGATATACACTTGCTTGGTTTTTGTTACATATCTTAAAACAATATGAAAATTTTGCTCTCCCTGGCTTTTCCACTGTCAATTACAAACCGTTTTCGACAATTCCGTCCCAAAAGGATTTTATTCTACAACAGCAAACGATTTAAAGTTGTTGCTTTTTTGGTCCCAGAATCAAATTCTGAAAAACAAAATGCACCTACATTCATTGCACATACACACCTGAAGAAATTGCAAATCCAAGTGAGAGACGTGCGCATGTCTGCTATCGTTTGCAGAGCTATTTATTCATTATCTCATCGCCCTGTAGTCACTTGGCTAGTGCAGCTATATATTGTGTTGTGCACCCATGGGAGAACGGTTCCCATAGAAACGCTTGGATTGGATGAGTAGCGACACCCCAGGGGTACCCCATGGCATGGTAGAGTGACCATGGGTACAGGAGGGTCCTGTTGGGTGGTATAAATGAAAACGTGTCCGTGCCAATGTGTGTGCGTGCGTGGATGTGTGGGTGTGTGTGTATGTGTGCTTCCGGACCTGTCCAAATTATGGTACTCCCAGAATAGTTTGAAAAACATATGAGTTGAAACTTGGTGAGGTTGTGCATGATGCCAATATGTGCAAGATGTATTAAGTTGTACGGTAAATCGAGTCAAATTTTCTCATTTTTTAGAAAAAAAAGTCAATTTGCCCCAAAATTGCTATTTCCAGCATTTCTTGAGAACTACTTGAGCATTTAATGCAAAAATTTGCAAAACCTTACCTGAGAATGAAAAAATTCAAGGTATGTCACATTTGTAGTAAAGAGTGTGAAATTTGCTGATTTTTTAAGAAAAAGCCAATTTTGTCCCAAAATTGTTGAATGTAATATTAATGTAATGGTAAATTGAGTCAAATTTGCTGATTTTTTAGAAAAAAAAAGCTAATTTTGCCCCCAAATTTGTAATTCCAGCATATTTTTGAGAAATATTTGAGCATTTAATGCAAAATTTTGCAAAAACTTACCTGAGAATAAAATATTCAAGGTATATCACTTTTGTAGTAAAGAGAGTGAATTTGCACTGAAAACCCATTGTTCAACATTTGATAACTGTAATGGTAAATCCAGTGACATTTGCTGATTTGTGAGAAAAAGCCAGTTTTGCCCCAAAATTTGTATTTCCAGCATACCTTGTGAACTATTTGACCAATCAACTTAAAGCTTTGTAAAGACTTACCTGAGAACACACTGTGCAACATAATATTAATGTAATGGTTAATCCAGAGAAATCTCAGTGCTGATATTTGAGACAGCTAATTTTGCCTCAAGATTTGTATTTCCAGCATATCTTGAGAGCTAATGGAGCATTATACACAAAATTTGCAATTTTTGCAAAGCTGTTCCTATGAACACAGTAACGGCGATACAGTATATCACTCTTATAGTAGTAAACTGGTGAAGTTGTATGATTTGAGCCGGTATCCGGTTCAATAGACACCACCATTTAACTTTAGCCGAAACAACTTGAAAACAAGCAGAACTGGCCCCTGTGGGTAATGAGAACGTTATTTTTAGTCAAACAATAATTGTAGCAGAACCAGGTCCTGCACAGGTAAATAGGAGACTGATGTGCATATAACCCATGCTCTCTTATCCTGCCCCTAACTGCAACCATTAAGCCTAACCTATATGGAATAACCCAATGTTATAATTGCGTTATGTAGCGTCAAATGCACAGATACTTTTGAGACGTTATTGTTACTTTAGCCTACGTAGTGACACCAGGCTATAGGCTTTAGCTTGCTACCTTACAGTAGATATCAATATTACCATTTTATGTTCGGTTCTGCTTACCACCATTTTATGTTCGAAGAATATCAGTGCCAGGATAGGCACTTGGTGACATGTGGTTGCAATAAACTATTACAAATTCCCATGTGCTGGCCCTGTATTGAAATCAATGCATGTTGGCAATGGGATATGCAACTCCATGGATTGCCCTCTTGTTATTATTTTTCAAGAGAAAAAAGAATTACTTCAAATGATGAAAATTTTGCAACATATCTAATTTGATGGTATTAAAGGTGCAGTGCTTTAGTATTCAACACTTTAGTATTCGAAAATTGATTTCAAATATTGTACCCCTCCCAGACCGGCGATCAGGCCCTGCAGTTCCCCCCCCCCCAAAAAAAATAAATAAATAAATAAATAAAAGTAAAAGGTAATGGTAATCCTGTCGTTACCAGTATAGGTGATTAGAAAGAAACGCAGGGAAGTGAACGAAGACCAAGAATGGTGGTTCTTTCCGCCTTTCCAGTACGCAACCTTTATGCAATGATGCAATGATTATCTAGGAAAATAATTACATACTCAAAATGTTCAGGACGTTACACTGCATACATTACCTGTCACCGTTCTCACCTATGCACAATGAGTTTACTTACAGACACGAAGGTCACATTCAACCACAAAATTGGAAAGTACGACCTCAATATTTTAGAATTAGATCTTAAAATTGTCAAAATATGAGCTCATAATTTTCAGCGCGTCCAGTTTCTCCCTCTCTCTTTTTTTTTTACCAGAGATACCAAACAAGGTGGTGAAGGAGACAGTTCTCACACCCCCTCCCCCCCTTCAAAACTTAGGGCTAACACTCTTTTGCTCCCACGTAGAGCTACTGTATACAAGTGCACGACCCAGATAAGGGCGATGCAGTAGTTGTGACGTTGCCGTTTCAAACAGGAGTGTAGTTAGAAGTATGATTACACGGGGGGGGGGGGCATGAATAAGGGGGTTACGTTGCACAAATACACTCATTCATAAATATCAATATATTTGATCCTCATAAATCAAAGGGTTACCATGTCTAATGGTCTGGACCCCTTAGTCTCCAGTCCCGCCCGCCCTAGTAGTATTGCAACTGGTTTCGAGCACAACACGAAATATTGGTAAACTACATTTTGAATTTTAAATAGAACTGGACATTGAATTATCCTCATGGTAGAACCCAGTGGGTGACCTCATTTCGTTGTAGATACTTGGCTCGCGTCCATCAGAGTTAACAGTCAGCATTGTTATTTTTCCTTGACCAAGTAACGTAGAAATATTGTTAAAAGCCACCCCTCTCCCTTACATCAAAGTCCTTAATCACCAGTAGGGACCCTCACTTTGGTGATGGTGTGTGCGTTCCTCCATTCATATTTTGACCCAGTAATAAATTTAAAGTAAATTTACTTGAAAACGAAATTAAAGCTTAATTTGTTTGAGGAGGGTGGAGTAAGGCAAAAAGGGAAAAACAGAAACGTGGATTTGGAAAGGCCATTTCCGGTGATCTGGGAGACGCTTTCGACTAACCAGTCTTCGGTGGGCTATATGTCAACCGACGAAGCTGTCTGCTTACTAGAGAGTAGATGCAAGCGACGTTAAGATCCCTAAGATTTTTGCTTGCGCCGAGCTTTGGATGTTTTTCAAGGTTAGCAAGCCGCCGCAGAACGCGATTTTAATAAGTGGGAACATTCTAGATAAAAGCAATCCAAGTGATTGCATGTTTCATTGATTGATGTTTTTTCTAGTTACGTTCCGGAGCAACTAATGGTGACGCTCCGCTTAGATAATCCTGCGCGCATATCCTAAGTCTATAGCCCCCTCACACTTCACTAAAAATCATGAACACTCGCCTGATACGGTCTTCCAAGGACGCATGACAACACTGCCTCCAATCAGTAGACTCTGCCGGCTCCATTGTTAATCATAAATTTGGTGGTTAGCCTCAAAATGTTGTCATAAAAGGTGAAATGTCTCACCGGTTTTGCACATTCAGTATCACTGAAAATACAGAAATGCCTCGTTCCAAGGCCCATAATCTCGTCTGCAAATAGGTCATAGCTTCCTGGGGTTTTCTTCTGATCACGTTAATGAGCGTTACCCCAGACCCCATTTTAAAAATTATGGTGGCCCGGTCCAATGTGACACTAGTCATAAAAAAACCGCAGTGATTATTCCCCTGTGGGCACTTTTGATCATTCAAACAGATCAGTTAGTCACATACGTCCCCCACCGACCCATACATACGTACATATCGCACACTGTAAAACAAGATGAGGGGGCATTTTGTTTACATTCTATTCAATTTTATTTTTCTGTTTTGTTATATACTTACACGTTACTTTTCGATGCCATATTACTTGCTAAACTGAGATGAAGATGGTTTGGATGAGGAAAATGTTGTCTATAAACAGTAAACAGAAATAAAAGGAAAGAAACTGATGAACTTGAAGGGTATGAATAAATTAAAAATGCTTCTTTATTTAGTTCATTTGTTTGGTTGTGTGTGGCTTTATAGTGGAAATAGTGGATAAGAGTCAGTACTTTTCGTCTTTCAACTAGAGAATACAGGTACTCCAGTCAAATTATTCACGTTGGCAATTACAGTGTCTCATGTGGTCTTTGGCAGTTAACGACCACCATCAAATCGCAATTGAGTAGATCAATCGATAATACATTATCAATCCTTTTTTTCTGCGTTTCAAACAAGTTTTTGGAAACAAACTTTCACTGATACTGGATGTCAGATAAGGTTCGGGGTATATGATAATATAACGTAAATTCTGTTTTTCCACCCTTCCCCCATATTGTGAATTAAATATGTATTATGTGCTACTGGGAAATTCCATGATCACCTGTTCCCACTGACAGCGTATCTTTCTAAACGAACACTCATGTCTTGCACTTCTATGCAGTACATCGGTGTACCAATACGTTTTTGATTCCTTGCCGCTGGCAAAAGGAATCTATGCAGTCCTGATGTCGTGTTTGTGTTTGTATGCGTGTGTGTGTGACGCTTGTTGTTAAACACGATATCTCAAGAAGGGTAACCATGACTGATCTCAAACATGCTGTATGGGTTGGTCATAGTAAGTAGATGATCTCTATTCTTTTTGGAAGAGGTCAAATGTCATTTCAGGTCACCAGAGGTCAAACTGTAAAAACCTTGAAAACACAATATCTCCAAGAAGAGTAACCATGACTGATGTAATACTTGGTCTGTGGGCTCGTAATAATGAGCAGAAGATCTCTAATGTTTTGGTCGAAGTCAAGGGTCATTTGAGGTCACCAGAAGTCAAACTGGAAAAATGCGTAAACACAATATCTCCAGGAGTCTAACCTTGACTGATGTCTTACTTGATGTGTAGATTGTGTATACTAAATCGAAGATTGCTTTTGTATGTGGTGGAGGTCAAAGGTCGTTTGAGGTCACCCGACGTCAAACCTTGCTAACACATTAAATCTAGAAGGGTAATGTTGACTGATGTCATACTTGATGTGTAAGTTGGCCATAGTGGGTAGGTGATCCCTAATGCCTTTGGTGGAAGTAAAATGTCACGGTCATTCCAGGTCACCAAAATAAAGGTCATTTTGGGTTGAAGGCCTGTGGTGCATCAAGAACAATGACTGAAGTTGATCAAATACTTGTCATGTGGATAGTTCATGTTTGTTATAATATAACCATGTAGCAAGGAATCACAAAGCCTTTTGGCTTTCTGGTTCTTATCATAATTTGAAACAAGCAATGAGTGTTGCATACATGCAGTTGTATTTCAATGGGCGATGAGAATATTACATCAATTCAAACTATAACAAAAAAAAATACGTGAAAGGACGTAAAATGCAGAACATGGGGCAAAGAGTAGCGAGGAAATCCAAAATAAGACAGTTAATAATGGCGATCAAATGTAGTTGATTTTACGATAAAGATTTAAGCTATAAAACAGAAACAATATGAATTCTGTCAGTTAGTAGGTAAACTGGTGAACTAAATATAATCTCTCATCACGTGATCACATTTGGCGATATGGAAGTCAACAAACCTTCTTTGTGTTCAATTTGGAAAGGTGATTTAATCAGTTATTTGTTGACTTTCACTACCCTGAAACTCTCTATAACCTGATCTATGTCCTTGCAATTACACAACAATTAGCCTGGATACATTTAACTGGCAAACTGAAGCATAAGGCCGTTGCCATAAATCTATTTATTTCCATGTGCAACATTATCATTACTTGCACAAATTAATGATGTTTTATTTTTCATTTATTTCATATGAACAATGAAAGGTTACAGATAGGGGGGTATACTGTTTATGATTACCTTTCCATTTTAGTTCTCACACACAGTACGATGATAAAACATCTAGTTGTATTATCTATAATCCCCTCAAAGCACCCCCACCTCACCCCAGCACCCCCCTCCGACAACTCCCCCCCCCCCACACACACACGCACACATATACACATACTTTCCTTTCTCCTTGATAGATACTGGCGATTTCGTTTCACAAACTATGAAGGTAGGAGTACATCATTGCTGCAATATGAGAATCACATTCACACTTAGTAGAGCTACGACTACGAGCGTACACTTCTGCTAGTACTCACGTTACGATCGCGAAAAGTCAAGTGAGACTGCGACGAACTCGAAATGAGGTTTCAAGTTGGTTCAGGAATGTCTGAAGAAGAAATAGTTGGATGAACTTCTTTATTTACCGACCGAACCGTTTCAATTTCAATCAACGCAGACTAACTTGACGCTTTTGAGGAGAAAATAAAAATGCAACAGAATATGAAAGGATCCTAATGACAGAGAAGAAGAAGAGAAGTAGTAAAGCTAACTGGAATATAGACGATGAGTGTAACTGACGGTAACACAGACTGGTATAATATATAGTGAAATGCAACAACACTATTATCTCGTAGCAACAGGCAAACAACGCCCATCTTGCCTTTGACCTTGTGTGACGTGTACCATACCGCGTGATGTGTAGTATAACCTTTGGTGGGTAGTAATTTGATTCAGTTCGGAGGTTATTTACAATCTTGCACATGAGTGCAGTTGAAAATGATTCCATAGTTCAATATACTGGTTGAAATTGTTCAATAATCGAATATCTCTGATTTTGTGCAAAGAGCGCCACAGCACCACAGCGTCACGTAGGAGCATTTATAGTCAACTATGTGAATCTGTCAACAAGAGAAATCACTGTTACCTATAATATTCGTTTTTTTATGCAATCACGGTAAGTAAGAGAGGTGAAAGAATCTATGCATAGATCAAATGGATTAATATACACTAAAGAGAGATCGGTTATTCATTGTCACCTATCTTCGGTCCTGTTAACGAGAGACAGCAACTGTCACTTCAAGTGGCTTGAAAAAGTCCACTGTTTTCGTCATGAATGCTGTCCGGGTCTACAGGCCCCTACATTGAAATTTTCAGGTCGATATGAAATAAATGATGGTAAATGATTGAACTTCTACTGTGCAGCAACTGTTATGTTTTAATATTACGGCAGTAAACATTCTATACCATTTTTTTTTTTGCCTAGGTCAGGATATTCCGGTAATTTGATTACTCCCCCATCAACTTAATATCTGAATTCTACAAGCAACATTGACATCATTTTATTGCAATTTGTTCCTTGCATCAGCAAAGAACCTTTGCAGGAACCTGTTCAAGAATATGGCGTGTGTGTTTGTGTGTATATGTGTGTGCAAATGTGTCTGTGAACACCCCCCCCCCCCAAAAGTACACACACACACTGGCGTACACTCACGCACATATCTTGTGACTAGTAATTTTAATATTAATGTCGATTTATGTTGAATAATAAACATGTAAAAGTTTGCTTTCATCTAGTTTTTATCCGACAAGCTGTTCATAAGTTTCCTTGGTATATCAACAGCCACTTCGACCCGCAGTCAGTCACCCCAAGGATGCACATCAGGCCTACTGTTTTTTTTTTCAGCTTTTTCTTGGGATTTATTATTTATATGGGCCTTGAACAAATTGAAACTTGGTTTCATCGCAGTGTAAATTTGCCTTCTTTTCAATTGTCTCTTTTGTCTCTTTGTGCTCCATACCCGAGAATCCGAATTCCACACTGAAGGGATTGGACTTGATCGTGACGACCGGCTGGCAGAACTGAAGGATTGTTCAGGCTCGCAGTGTGATAGAGGGCGTAATCAAATTATACAGACATCTAAGAGGTTCAGACTAAAAATAACAGCCCAGACAAATATTAAGGAGGTCGATTTGGACTTGGGCACGGGTACACAAAAAACCTTTCCGGAAACCCGCACTCAACCAATATACATAAAGATCAGGTCAAACTACCCCTAGTAAAAACTTGAAACAAATTCAAGCGTTCGTTGGGAAGAGAACATCTACACTATCATCAAACCAAGAAACATTCAACAGCGCCACCACAACAAACAGTCAACCCCCCCACGCACACACACACACCCAGCAACTTTTGGATTCAAAGAGCACATTACATACGACAAGAAGGAATCGTGACGTCAAGAATTAAGGAATTACGTAACGCTTAAAAATCATAAAATTAAATCTGAATGCGAACTAAAAGTAGATTACATTACTTAGGAAAACAAACTAGCCGAGGTTATTCGTACAACAAAGAAAACCCATTTTGTAAACAGTTTCATTGAAAAAAGAAGTTTGAAAATGACTCGGATTGCAATTAGTATGTCTGAAATAAAAATCGCAACAACAATAATGGTACATCAGAAATTTTGCATCATGTTACTAAAATTTCTGCAGATTTATATATACAAGGTTTTCACAATCTGACCCCCTGTTGACCCCAAATGACCTTTCACCTCCACTGAAGAGAAAGGCGTTCTTCTACTTTATATAACACATTCGCATATTAAGTATCAAAAGTGTCCATTATCATATCTTGAGATATAATGTCAAAAAAAAAATCGTTTTTGATCTCTGGTAACCTCACATGGCCTTTGACCCCCACCAAAAACAATACGTGCTCCCTCTTAATATAAGGAATCCATGTACCAGTCCAAGTTTGAGAAATATCAGTTTCCCTTTTTTGAGATATCGTGATAGCAAGCTAAGCGACGGTCACACACACACTAGCACACATACTGAATTACTAATATTATGGCACTAATTTTCAGCCACTCACTCCAATTAGTAATCTCAGTCCGTGTCATTTACATACCATGACGCACAGTAAACCCATACCCGAACTACTGACCCAATTAATTTCATTTGAATACCACGAGGAGTGTAAGCTGGGTTACCATTTAAAATGTACCTAGCATCTGGAAGTGCATACAAGAAAATACATAGAAGTTGGAAAATCTAGTCGCCCAAGTCCAATCTCCAGAACTTGTACCAAAGCTGCGACGTGAAATGTTCAAAGATATTCACTCAAGTTTAAATAGTCAATTGCGCAATGCTGTGTGACTGCCTTCCTATACAAGTCACATTACCTGCTTTTGTTTGTCAGGGTTTTTTTTTTTTTCAATTAAAATGTTTATACAACCTTGAAAAGTTTACCGTTTCCTGCATGGCATGTCGTGTGAAGATAGCTTGTATCATCAAATCACCCTCATAACAGTAAGACATGGGAAGGTGAAGCGGCTTTCGAAACAAACAAACAAAATAAAGAACAAAATAGACAGTAATTTTAGAAGCTTTATTGCAAGTTATTGCACAATCTAAAATTTTAATTTGAATAAATAACCTTAACATCTCACCTTAGAATGTCATGTGAAGAGGAGAGTTGGACCAGTTATTTTATTTATTTATTTTTGTAAACTTGTTTTACATTTTTGAAATCTCTGACCTTTGGGCCACTAAAGCAGCTCAGTGGGGAACAATATCCTCTGCCTGAAAATTACTTACAGGGATGAGATAACGAGAGGGCAAAGTTCCTTTGTAAAACATGAATTCTCCTGAAAAGTTTGGCGAAGCCTGATTGCAAATTGTGAAAGTGACATGCCATGTACAATTCTTAAATTTGGTGCCTTGATGCACGAACGAGGGCTGTTGAGAATTGGGATCGTGGATCCAAAAGTTATGTGAAAAGTTAGCTGCTTAGCCCATATGCCGGTCGGCCATATGCCCCCCCCCCCCTATTGTGGCTCCCACAGATGCATGAACCTAGTGAAAGAAATTCTTCACCTACGTGGGGTGGGGAAAGATAGGCCCAGCTGGAAAACTTAGTTACGGAAAAGGTTATTGAAGAACGTCTGAAAATAACAATTGGAGGGTTCGATTCTGAGGTTTACTAAAGGTTCGAATACCTGGATAAAGTAGTGTGTTCTCTCTCCTTGGAACAAACAACGCATCGGATTGCACGTTCTTATAAAGGAAGATTACATCTGTTCTATTGAAAACATTAAAACGTTACTGGTGCAAAACAAATAAGCACAAGATAAATCGAGCATTTCTATTGAGTACATGCTTCAATAACAACGGCTGTACAATTTTGAGAAGCAACATCACAAAAGCAAAAAGGTCCAAGGTGATTTAGTGTACAAAGATGGCCAAGAAAGTTATGTGTCAACAGTCATCATCAATAGAAGTGCTATGGGAATCTCAATCAACATACATTATATATCTTCATTAAAGATATAAATATCCTCTCGACGGTCAAAACATGAAACTTTTTTGACAAACTCCTCGGAAATCTCTGACTATATCGATAACAACATTATAATCATCCATAGGACTGTTTCGTTGATAGGAGAAATATCGTCAGTGGAATAAAACCTGCGACGTCATTACAAAATCGGCAGTCGAACTTCCCTAAAATTTCTAATTCCAACGTCCATTGATGATACCTTGAAGTTTCGTCTCGTGCTTCTTATTACATCTTCAGTGGAGTCTTCATCGAAATAAGTTTCATTCTTGAGACGTTTATCTCTGATTATTGATGACGAGATAGTGACAAGATAAAGATGTTGTTTGAATGATTCGTACTATGGTGTCATCCATTGTGTTGTCAGATATGTCTCTTATTTTTTTGTTAAAACCTGGCCGAACAGTCTCGGTAAAAAATATATAGCTGCCGATATGTGTTTTCACAGAATATAATTTCATTTCAGTCATTTTTTAAAAGAAGTTGCATCTTTCAAATGCTGTAATTCACGGTTGAAAAGTATTTGCAACTTTTATGACTGAAGATCATTTAATGTCACTACCCACGGTCTCAATTAGGAAATTATGGAATAAACTAATACACTTTAGATTTCCGAGTTTAAAAACTCCATGAATGCACATAAAGACAATCCATTGTTCTGAAGTAAATTGTGTGATTTCCGTTATTTTTTAATTTGGATTTATTTCCGTTTCATGAGAGAAACCTTCCCAAGCCAGAGTTGTATATCGTTATCTAATGGAACACAAAGATTGCGTGCACTAAACGTTAGACAGAGATCTGTAACGTGAGGAGAAGCAGGGAGCTGTCATTTAGAAGATGAAACGCTTTGATGTGCGGTTGCAAACCGCTAAGGTCGTACAGTAACCTGTCTTTTGAATCGTTCCTGACAGTTCTATAGGGCTCATTTTACTTAGAAAGTAAACACATTATGGTATTTGTAGCACGATGCTACAATTTGCAGAAAATCTAGGCGCTGACCTTATTAGCACAGCGTTGCCTGTTGTCGATAAATTAAAGTATTTTTCTGTCATTTGTCGATCGGTGTCGTCTATAATTTTTCAATTGTATATCAAACTTAAATGAAAAAGAATCTATTATGGCTATTTGGTCGTCAAAAAAATTAGACCTTTGCCTCTTCAGGTCCGTTCATATTTTCATTCAATAACCGTCTCCTGTTCTGAGATTCCAGATCTTGATTGACATATTGATTCTGAGGGGACAGCTGGTGTTTTGAGTTATGAACCAGTGGTCCTGGCTGGGAAGAGATTCATATAAGTTTTTCTTAACTCTTTCTCTCTCCTTTTCCTTCTCGTATTTCTGTTTTGTACGATTGTTAATTGTTTCTTTTATTTTGACTTTTTATGTTGATTTTGTAACCTCATGTTTCGTATTGTTTACATGGAAATAGACTGAACAAACTTCGGCAACCTCCTTGGCATCAAAGCATGGTATTACGTAGAGTTACCCTTTTCTTCTCATTGGGTAGAAGCAGTTGTGAATAACGGTTACTTGGACACTCACTAGAATTGGATGTATCACACGTTTTGATTACGGTGTAGTGTTCAGGCTTCCATTGGCCTCCCATACTTTTGCTGACCTCAGCAAACTAATGTCATTGGGGCGCTCTCGCCTGCAGAAAACTTTTCAGTGAAAGTTGATACCAGCCCGGCTACATTCAATAATCTTCGCATCGTTTGATAATCCACCGGTATTTTCAGTTCATCTTTCGTTATTTCATTTGTTACCAGTCTCTGGAACCTTACTACATATTATTTCGTATATTCAAGGTTCACCGAACAGGATATTTTTTACTCCTTTCTGGACCACCGCAACTTAGTTTCCGGAGGATCAACTTAACGATACCCTACGCAACATTCATGAACTCGAACATTATAACCTTAGGATTCAGCTAGCTGTGTTAGAACGAGTTTCTAGAGCCTGTGGTCGATCACTGCGCGACAGAATACAACTTCTACACTTCGAATGTAATGCTGGGTACTTTTTTTTCGTTTATTCTCTACGCAAAAGTTCTCCGTTTACTGCACTACGGGGGCTGTGCGTTCTTTTGTTTCGCGCAAGTGCTCAATTTAGAGTCTTAGTATTGCCAAGAATCTGTGCCAAGTGAGCCTTGCTGCACTCCAGAAATTTAATATCAATGGTGGGAACCAGGCGATCGGTTCGTTCTCGTCGGTTGCTTCAAAGGCCCCGAAATAGAAGTCCGGATGTGCGCTTGCCTTTGGAACAAAGGAAAGAAGCCGATGTTTACTGGCAACGGTTGTTAGGGGACGTAAACAACGATGGATTTCCCAGACTCCTCGACTCCTGCTGAAGCCAGGAATAGAAGTCCGGATGCGCGTTTGCCTTTGGAACAAAGGAAAGAAGCCGATGTTTACTGGCAACGGTTGTTAGGGGACGTAAACAACGATGGATTTCCCAGACTCCTCGACTCCTGCTGAAGCCAGGAATAGAAGTCCGGATGCGCGTTTGCCTTTGGAACAAAGGAAAGAAGCCGATGTTTACTGGCAACGGTTGTTAGGGTACGTCAACAGCGATGGTTTTCCCAGACTTCTAGGCTCTGTCGGAGGCCCGGGGAGAATTCCCGGGTGCTTATCTGCCCTGGGAGGAAGCCTACAAGTCAATGTTTGCTGGCAACTGTTGCTAGGAGAGGTAAACATTGCCAGTTTCCCCGGATCGTCGAGGTCTACCGCCAGGGTATCGCCACGTGACCAAAGACAGCGGGAAACGGAAGGTATAAAAGGCCTGGGCGCGCTCATGAACGGGGCAGTCAGACAGAGTCAGAGCCAGAGTCGTACGAGAGACCCAGACCTTGGAGTCAGAAGAGAGTTACTGGAACTGCTGGTTCAACGTTAGCGTTAGCTAACGGTAATCGATAGGACTTGCTGTTGGCCATTTGTTTATCGTAAGCGGGCACAGTGTATCGATAGGACTTTCGGTCGGCCCTTTGTTTATTGTAAGCGGACACAGTATTTCCCTAGGAATTGCGGTCGGCCATTTGTTTATCGTTAGCGATCACAGTGCATCTATAGGACTTTCGGTCGGCCATTTGTTTATCGTTAGCGACCACAGAACATCTCCAGGATTTGCAGTCGGCCATTTGTTTATCGTTAGCGACGACACTCTATCCATAGGACTTGCGGTTGGCCATTTGTTTATTACAAGCGGGCACAATTTATTCGATTAGTTTGCAGGGTGGCCGTTTGTATACTGTGAGCGGGTGCGGTCCATCGATAGGAGGGGCCGTTGGTATATCGTAAGCGGACAAATTTGTTTAGTGTAGGCGGCACCGTCTATCCGTAGGACAGGACATAGACGCCAGCGCTTGTGGACGAGGGGATTGCTGTCCCAGACGTTGGACAACCGGTGCACAACTAGACGCCGACGCTTGTGGACGAGGGGGATTGCTGTCCCAGACGTTGGACAACCGGTACCCAGCCAGACGCCAGCGCTTGTGGACGAGGGAATTACTGTCCCAGACGTTGGACAACCGGTACCCAGCCAGACGCCAGCGCTTGTGGACGAGGGAATTACTGTCCCAGACGTTGGACAACCGGTACCCAGCCAGACGCCAGCGCTTGTGGACGAGGGGATTGCTGTCCCAGATATTGGACAACCGGTGCACAACTAGACGCCAGCGCTTGTGAACGAGGGGATGGCTGCCGTGGATGCCGCACTATATTGTTTCATTTGCTGATTTATTATATCATACCGATTCTAATTTGATTGTACATTAATTGATTACAATAACTGCAAGAGAGCACACCAATTATATTACAGTGAACGTATCTACCTTCTTTGCTTCCTGTTTAGCCTGTGTTGTTTCTGGGCGCGCCCTAGCTACCCCTTTATTTCTCCCCCTGCCCGGTCTATCCCCCATAGGAACCCACGTCGGGGGTGGCGTTACAAATCTGGTGGCAGCGGTGGGATAGACATTCGTTGGCATTGAGGGGAAATAAGAAGATAGTTGATGATGGAGGGTGCAGACCAAGGTAGACGAACAGGCGACGTCTGCGGTGCTGATGAAGATCCAAGAGTGGACTGGTTACTGCTGGATGAGTGGAAGGATGATTTAATGGATTTTACACCGAAACGGGTTCAACCACGCAGTGCTGAAGGGGAGCCGGACTGGCCTGACGATGTCCCTGCTGGTGACCATTGGCCCAATGGAAAAGACAATGAGGATGGTGAAATCCCCACCAACGTTGTTGGACATGACGATGTTTCACGGCGATCTGCAGGCAACCCATTTAGTGATGACCTGTGTGCAGCTGGTATTGGTAGAGACGTTACACCCATGAGACACAACAGGAGAACCAGTGGCCATATGAGTGACAGGACCCACAAGATAGCGAACCAAATGGATCATATGGCAGGACAAAGAAGTGACTACAAGGCTTCACCAAGCGGTGTTTTTAATTTCACAGGAACAAATGGCATCAAACCAGTTGCTTATGATGGAAGAAGTTCGTGGGGTGATTACCTGGTGCAGTTCGAGGTGATTGCTGAGCTGCATGCCTGGTCTCCAGAAGTGATGGCTCTGTGCTTGGCAGCGTGTTTGACAGGAGAGGCCCGGTCCGTGCTGGCTGACCTGGGGGCAACGGAGAGGAAGCACTATCCAACGCTGGTAGGAGCGTTGTCCCGTCGATTCAGTCCAGCTCACCAGACTGAGATTTTTTTAGATGCACTGGACGATGCGGACGTGAGACTTGGTGTGTACCAGATGCGTCCGGAGACGCTGGACGATGCCCTGCAGGTAGCGCTTGAGGTGGAAGCTTTCCACACCGTAGAGAAACAGCGTGGTTTACATGGCAGGCGTGTGAGAAGAATAGAAGGGCAAACGGCAACCAAGAGTGAAACTACACCAACGGAGTCACTGGCGGCGGAAGTGGCTAAGCTTGTCACCGATGGGATGAAGCAACACCAGAATGTATTGGCGCAAGTACAGGACAGTTTGAAGGCAGTAAGAGAGGAGATGGAAACACTGAAGAAGGGGGCGACGCCTGACAAAACCGAACACAAGAATGTGTTAGCGGATGTACAGGAGAGCTTAAAAACGTTTCGAGAGGAGATGCAAATGTTGAAGAAGAGCATGAAGCCGGACAAAGGAGGAAATCGGAGCCCCTCCTATACAGAGGATGGTAAGCCCATCTGCTTTGGGTGCCGGCAGCCTGGACACATGAGAAGGGATTGTACCAACGTGAACACAAAACAAACGGACCAGAAGAGGGAGAAAAATGCTTCGGAAAACTAACCAGTGCCGGGATTGGGGGTCACAACCCGGCAAGCGAGCTTAGACCCATATGCTTAGCAGTGTTGAACGGAATTCCTGAGATGGAGAAGGATGGGATCTACCTGAGCTGCAGAATTGGAGGAGGGACAGTTTCCTGTCTAGTGGATACTGGGGCCAACATATCTATTGTCCGACAGGACATTTTCTTTAAGTTGCCAAAGAAGAGTCGGCCACCGCTGAAGCGGGACGGTTTATACATGATTCTCGCTGACGACAAGGAGGTGCCTGTGCTGGGCGTGGCAAATGTTGAGCTAGACATTGGAACCAGGAAGAGAATACATCGGTTCTGGGTTGCAGAGATTGGTCCGGAATGCATTCTTGGTCTAGATTTCCTGAAACAACACAACTGCATTATCTATGCTCGTACTGGTCAAGTGACGATGGATGATGATAGACCTGAGGGCCTGGAGGACAAAGTGGTTACGGAGGAAGAATCGTCCAGCCGTGTAAGAGCTGCAGCAACGACAGTTGTACCACCGCAGTCAGAAGCCATAGTGGTAGGAACCGTCCACGGAATCCGACAAAACCGCAAGAAAGCCTGTGTGATGGTGCAACCAACGGAGCAACTGCTTAAGAAACAAGGGTTACTGGCGGCACGTTGTCTAGTACGTGAGCAGGACAATTGCGTTCCAGTGAGGATTGTGAATGTTGGTGATGTGCCAGTCACGGTGTACAAGGATGCGACACTTGGTGTGTGTGAAGGAGTGGAAGAGGTCGAATCTTCCGGATTTGGTGTTGTGTTAGACACCAAGGACTCCAGTGTGGGACCGGGGTTGGTTCCAGAACACCTAGATGTGTTGTATGGAAGGTGCACAGAAGGACTGGAAGGTGCTCAGTGTGAGGTGGTCAGGGAGTTATTGTTCAAGTGGCAAGGAGCGTTCGCCACTGGTTCAGCTGACCTTGGGCGGACAACAGTTGACAGACACAGGATAGATACTGGGACACAGGCTCCAATCAAGCAGGCGGCTAGGCGACTACCGTTCCACAAGCAGGAAGAAGCTAGCAAGGATTTACAGGGTATGCTTTCAAACGGAGTAATAGAGCCTTCGTGCAGCCCGTGGTCTTCTCCCATTGTTTTGGTGAAGAAGAAAGATGGGACCTTGCGTTTCTGTATAGATTATCGGAAGCTGAACGCCGTAACGGTGAAGGACTCGTACCCACTTCCTCGCATAGATGACACGTTGGATAGGTTAAATGGAGCAACGTGGTTTTCAACTCTGGATTTGGCCAGCGGATATTGGCAGATAGAGATGGATGAACAGGATAGACAGAAGACTGCATTCACAACGCATGAAGGGTTATTTCAGTTTCGTGTAATGCCTTTTGGCTTGTGTAATGCGCCAGCGACATTTGAGAGGCTGATGGAACGGATTCTTGGAGGATTACGTTGGGAGAGTTGTCTGGTGTACTTGGATGACGTGATAGTGCACGGAAAGACATTCGAAGAACACGCTGAAAGACTGGACGAAGTGATAGAGAGGCTGGCAAAGGCGGGCTTAAAGCTTTCCCCCAAGAAGTGCCATTTGTTCAGGCGTCAGGTTGCTTTTCTTGGACACATCGTAAGCTCGGACGGTGTACAGACTGATCCAG
Organism: Stichopus chloronotus; assembly: GCA_021234535.1. NCBI lineage: Eukaryota > Metazoa > Echinodermata > Holothuroidea > Aspidochirotida > Stichopodidae > Stichopus > Stichopus chloronotus. The sequence continues at coordinate 12,245,513 of CM037850.1, forward strand.
AAAAGGTTAGAGCAGTGGTGGAGTGGCCAACGCCCAGAAGCGTACGGGAGGTAAGAAGCTTCATTGGGCTTTGCAGTTACTATCGGAGGTTCATCAAGGGATTTAGTACCATTGCCAAACCATTACATAGACTAACCGAGGCGGGAAGAGCGTTTCTATGGACGAAAGAGTGCGAAGAGTCGTTTCAGGAACTAAAGAGGAGACTGACGACCGCTCCTATTCTGGGCTACCCTAATAGAGAAGACCCCTTTGTCTTGGACACAGACGCCAGTAACATGGGCATAGGCGCCGTTCTTTCCCAGACCCAAAGCGGACAGGAGAAAGTTATTGGGTATTATAGTAGGACACTAACCAAAACGGAACGTAGGTACTGTGTGACTCGAAAGGAGCTACTTGCAATAGTGATGGGTGTAAAGTGGTATCACCACTTCCTGTACGGAAGGAGATTCTTAATTCGGACTGACCATGGAGCTTTGAGGTGGTTGATGAATTTTCGACACCCTGAGGGACAAACAGCACGTTGGTTGGAGACCCTGGGAACGTACGACTTTGATGTGGAACACCGACCTGGAAGAATCCATAACAATGCAGACGGCTTATCACGTCGCCCATGCGGCGATTGTCGATATTGCGACTCGGCAGAGCAGAAAGATGAGGAACGGGAAGTCACTGCGACAAAACGTGGGTCAGAAGAGGAAGACGGATCGATGATGTGTCGTGTGGTAGCAACTAGAAGCCAGACGAGGGATTTGAAGAAGACGTTTGGGCTTGCGACGGAGAGAACACTGGCTCAGTTAAGGGAGCACCAAAGCGCAGATGAGGATATGAGGGTGATTATCGAAGCTAAAGAAAACGACAGACGTCCGCAGTGGGAGGCAGTATCCGGGGGAAGTAGGAGTCTCCAAAATTACTGGATGCAGTGGGACTGCCTGTTCCTGAAAGAAGGAGTTCTACATAGACGGTTCGAGACCCCCGATGGCGCAAGAATGATATGGCAGTTACTAGTACCCAAATCCCTGCAGAAAGAAGTATGGGAAGTAGCCCACGGAAATCCTCTGTCGGGACATTTGATGGCGAAGAAGACATCCGCAAAGATTAAGAACAGTACGTATTGGAGTGGAATGAGCAGGGATGTGGAGAAGTTCTGTAAACAATGTCCAGTCTGCGTAACAAAGAAAGGAGGACGGTCAAGACCGAAGGCAAAGATGAAGAAATACCTCTCTGGACGGCCATTGCAGAGGATTGCACTGGATATACTTGGTCCATTCCCAACAACACCCGAGGGGAACAAGTACATATTAGTGATCGGCGACTATTTCACCAAGTGGACCGAAGCATTCCCTCTGCCCAACCAGGAAGCAAATGCAGTGGCCAAGGTACTTGTTGAGAAATTTATATGCCGCTTCGGCATACCAGACGAAATACACTCAGACCAGGGTCGGCAGTTTGAGTCAGCTGTCTTCAGGGAGACATGTGAATTGTTAAGGATACATAAGACTAGGACAACTGCGTACCATCCTCAGTCGGATGGGATGATAGAACGGTTCAACCGCACCCTGCTAAGCATGCTCTCATCTGTTGTGAAATCCAACCACAAGGACTGGGACATCTGGCTACCTTATCTTTGCAGTGCCTACAACTCGGCTGTTCACGAGTCCACTGGGTTTGCTCCATCCGAATTAATGTTCGGGAGGGTGCCGAAAACACCCATTGACGTGATGCTACAGCCGCACCTAGAAGGACACCGAGAAGGCAGTTACACTGACTTTGTAGAAGCTCTTAAAGGGAGGATCACTGGAATTCACGAAGAGGCGAGGCAACACCTGAAGATTAGCAGTGATCGGCAAGCAGTGGGGGCGGATAGGGTTGCGTCTACCAGACCGTACCGAAAAGGAGACTTAGTGCTTGTATACTCTCCAGCTATCAAAGGCGGCCGGACGGCTAAGTTTCACAGACCATGGGATGGACCCGATGTTATTTTGAAAAAGATCAGTGATGTTCTGTTCAGGGTGACACTCGGTGCCAAGAAGAAGCCAAAACTAATCCATCACAATAGACTGAAGGCGTACGATGGAGAAAAGCCGGAGTGGGTGAAACTTGCCTTGGAATCCACGAAGGAGCCAACGCTTGTAGAGTCTCTGGATCCTGGGGTGTCCGCAACAGAAGGGAAAGCTAACAGTAGTTCCACGTCGCAGGAACCGGAAGCCAAAGCCCCTGATGAGTCTCATGCTGTTCCCCACACAGAGGCTAATCAAGAATGTGAATCTGACGAACCAAGGACAAAAGGAAAAAGAAGGCGGAGAGCACCAGAGAGATATGGCTGGAACCAGTAGCCCGAGTGACAATTGGTTGTTTTAAAAGAGAAAAGAGAAATAAATGGGACAGAAACATGGCTTTAATTGTGTTTGAGTGTTAATTTTGTTTGAATTTTCATAACCTTACGCTGCCGAAAAGATAGTGCTCCTACGTTACTCATCCTATATTCTTTTTTTTTTTGTGCCTTCAGAGAATGGACGGTGATATAGAATATACGTGCAAGGAATGCAGACGAGGATATGGCAGCATGGGGGAGCTCAAGATACATATACAAAGGCGCCATCCAAAGGGGACTGTATTCTGCAAGTGGTGCAGGAAGTACCAAAGTCAGAGACGATCGGATGTTCGTCGACACGAGGAGAAATGCCCTGAGTACAAGAGAAGTAAGGACGAAGGAAGGAGGATGACGGTAGAGACAGAAACCACGGGGGAGTGGAGCGTTAGCCCGAAGGGGACGAAGAGGGCGCCGAGGCCGGAAAAGAAGGGAGCCATACGATTGCCGGACGTTGCAAAGACGCCAACCTCCAATCCTCTCGAAACGCAGAGTTTGAAGACCGAGCCAGGAACGTCGGGGACCGGATCGGAGAATGATGAAGGATTGACTGCAACGACGAAGACACCGCCCAGAGCCCTCCCAAGGTGCAGAGGTTGCAAGGGAAGACAGACGACCAGGGACTGTCAGGGTCGGAGAATCTGGGGTTTCCGAGTGTCCAGCAGTTGTTGGAAATAGGGTCACCTCTATCGTCAGTGAGTGAAGACCGCTCAACGGAGGAAGAATCAGAGATATCGAGGGCGGAAGGCGATAAGAAGCAAGGGACGGAAGTACGAAAAGAGAAGGAGGTGAGAAGATACAGATTAGATTAGTTGCGGGACAGACCATCAAAGAAACTATCAAGAGAGTGTACTTTCCCGACGGGAGGGTTTTTGAGGTCACCGAAAGGAAGATAAAAGGCGTTGAGAAGGCTTAGGGGAGAGGTTTATGGGTTTTTCTTTTCTTGTGTACATATTCAGTATTGATTCATGCTTAATTCCAATCGGCTGTACATATGGCTGATTACATAAATCAGACGGAGAGAAAATAAGACATAGTTCAAAGTAACTTCCAGTGCGGTTTGTGTATTCTTTTGTTTCATCTTTTGTTGTGCTACTGCTTCACTTCATTACCAATCCAAAGGTCATTGGCACAGACAGGGGAACGGGAAAAGGTGATGCGGGACGCATAACTTGAGGTGGGGGTGGTGTAATGCTGGGTACTTTTTTTTCGTTTATTCTCTACGCAAAAGTTCTCCGTTTACTGCACTACTGGGGCTGTGCGTTCTTTTGTTTCGCGCAAGTGCTCAATTTAGAGTCTTAGTATTGCCAAGAATCTGTGCCAAGGGAGCCTTGCTGCACTCCAGAAATTTAATATCAATGGTGGGAACCAGGCGATGGTTCGTTCTCGTCGGTTGCTTCAAAGGCCCCGAAATAGAAGTCCGGATGTGCGCTTGCCTTTGGAACAAAGGAAAGAAGCCGATGTTTACTGGCAACGGTTGTTAGGGGACGTAAACAACGATGGATTTCCCAGACTCCTCGACTCCTGCTGAAGCCAGGAATAGAAGTCCGGATGCGCGTTTGCCTTTGGAACAAAGGAAAGAAGCCGATGTTTACTGGCAACGGTTGTTAGGGTACGTCAACAGCGATGGTTTTCCCAGACTTCTAGGCTCTGTCGGAGGCCCGGGGAGAATTCCCGGGTGCTTATCTGCCCTGGGAGGAAGCCTACAAGTCAATGTTTGCTGGCAACTGTTGCTAGGAGAGGTAAACATTGCCAGTTTCCCCGGATCGTCGAGGTCTACCGCCAGGGTATCGCCACGTGACCAAAGACAGCGGGAAACGGAAGGTATAAAAGGCCTGGGCGCGCTCATGAACGGGGCAGTCAGACAGAGTCAGAGCCAGAGTCGTACGAGAGACCCAGACCTTGGAGTCAGAAGAGAGTTACTGGAACTGCTGGTTCAACGTTAGCGTTAGCTAACGGTAATCGATAGGACTTGCTGTTGGCCATTTGTTTATCGTAAGCGGGCACAGTGTATCGATAGGACTTTCGGTCGGCCCTTTGTTTATTGTAAGCGGACACAGTATTTCCCTAGGAATTGCGGTCGGCCATTTGTTTATCGTTAGCGATCACAGTGCATCTATAGGACTTTCGGTCGCCCATTTGTTTATCGTTAGCGATCACAGTGCATCTATAGGACTTTCGGTCGGCCATTTGTTTATCGTTAGCGACCACAGAACATCTCCAGGATTTGCAGTCGGCCATTTGTTTATCGTTAGCGACGACACTCTATCCATAGGACTTGCGGTTGGCCATTTGTTTATTACAAGCGGGCACAATTTATTCGATTAGTTTGCAGGGTGGCCGTTTGTATACTGTGAGCGGGTGCGGTCCATCGATAGGAGGGGCCGTTGGTATATCGTAAGCGGACAAATTTGTTTAGTGTAGGCGGCACCGTCTATCCGTAGGACAGGACATAGACGCCAGCGCTTGTGGACGAGGGGATTGCTGTCCCAGACGTTGGACAACCGGTACCCAGCCAGACGCCAGCGCTTGTGGACGAGGGAATTACTGTCCCAGACGTTGGACAACCGGTACCCAGCCAGACGCCAGCGCTTGTGGACGAGGGGATTGCTGTCCCAGATATTGGACAACCGGTGCACAACTAGACGCCAGCGCTTGTGAACGAGGGGATGGCTGCCGTGGATGCCGCACTATATTGTTTCATTTGCTGATTTATTATATCATACCGATTCTAATTTGATTGTACATTAATTGATTACAATAACTGCAAGAGAGCACACCAATTATATTACAGTGAAACGTATCTACCTTCTTTGCTTCCTGTTTAGCCTGTGTTGTTTCTGGGCGCGCCCTAGCTACCCCTTTATTTCTCCCCCTGCCCGGTCTATCCCCCATAGGAACCCACGTCGGGGGTGGCGTTACAAATCTGGTGGCAGCGGTGGGATAGACATTCGTTGGCATTGAGGGGAAATAAGAAGATAGTTGATGATGGAGGGTGCAGACCAAGGTAGACGAACAGGCGACGTCTGCGGTGCTGATGAAGATCCAAGAGTGGACTGGTTACTGCTGGATGAGTGGAAGGATGATTTAATGGATTTTACACCGAAACGGGTTCAACCACGCAGTGCTGAAGGGGAGCCGGACTGGCCTGACGATGTCCCTGCTGGTGACCATTGGCCCAATGGAAAAGACAATGAGGATGGTGAAATCCCCACCAACGTTGTTGGACATGACGATGTTTCACGGCGATCTGCAGGCAACCCATTTAGTGATGACCTGTGTGCAGCTGGTATTGGTAGAGACGTTACACCCATGAGACACAACAGGAGAACCAGTGGCCATATGAGTGACAGGACCCACAAGATAGCGAACCAAATGGATCATATGGCAGGACAAAGAAGTGACTACAAGGCTTCACCAAGCGGTGTTTTTAATTTCACAGGAACAAATGGCATCAAACCAGTTGCTTATGATGGAAGAAGTTCGTGGGGTGATTACCTGGTGCAGTTCGAGGTGATTGCTGAGCTGCATGCCTGGTCTCCAGAAGTGATGGCTCTGTGCTTGGCAGCGTGTTTGACAGGAGAGGCCCGGTCCGTGCTGGCTGACCTGGGGGCAACGGAGAGGAAGCACTATCCAACGCTGGTAGGAGCGTTGTCCCGTCGATTCAGTCCAGCTCACCAGACTGAGATTTTTTTAGATGCACTGGACGATGCGGACGTGAGACTTGGTGTGTACCAGATGCGTCCGGAGACGCTGGACGATGCCCTGCAGGTAGCGCTTGAGGTGGAAGCTTTCCACACCGTAGAGAAACAGCGTGGTTTACATGGCAGGCGTGTGAGAAGAATAGAAGGGCAAACGGCAACCAAGAGTGAAACTACACCAACGGAGTCACTGGCGGCGGAAGTGGCTAAGCTTGTCACCGATGGGATGAAGCAACACCAGAATGTATTGGCGCAAGTACAGGACAGTTTGAAGGCAGTAAGAGAGGAGATGGAAACACTGAAGAAGGGGGCGACGCCTGACAAAACCGAACACAAGAATGTGTTAGCGGATGTACAGGAGAGCTTAAAAACGTTTCGAGAGGAGATGCAAATGTTGAAGAAGAGCATGAAGCCGGACAAAGGAGGAAATCGGAGCCCCTCCTATACAGAGGATGGTAAGCCCATCTGCTTTGGGTGCCGGCAGCCTGGACACATGAGAAGGGATTGTACCAACGTGAACACAAAACAAACGGACCAGAAGAGGGAGAAAAATGCTTCGGAAAACTAACCAGTGCCGGGATTGGGGGTCACAACCCGGCAAGCGAGCTTAGACCCATATGCTTAGCAGTGTTGAACGGAATTCCTGAGATGGAGAAGGATGGGATCTACCTGAGCTGCAGAATTGGAGGAGGGACAGTTTCCTGTCTAGTGGATACTGGGGCCAACATATCTATTGTCCGACAGGACATTTTCTTTAAGTTGCCAAAGAAGAGTCGGCCACCGCTGAAGCGGGACGGTTTATACATGATTCTCGCTGACGACAAGGAGGTGCCTGTGCTGGGCGTGGCAAATGTTGAGCTAGACATTGGAACCAGGAAGAGAATACATCGGTTCTGGGTTGCAGAGATTGGTCCGGAATGCATTCTTGGTCTAGATTTCCTGAAACAACACAACTGCATTATCTATGCTCGTACTGGTCAAGTGACGATGGATGATGATAGACCTGAGGGCCTGGAGGACAAAGTGGTTACGGAGGAAGAATCGTCCAGCCGTGTAAGAGCTGCAGCAACGACAGTTGTACCACCGCAGTCAGAAGCCATAGTGGTAGGAACCGTCCACGGAATCCGACAAAACCGCAAGAAAGCCTGTGTGATGGTGCAACCAACGGAGCAACTGCTTAAGAAACAAGGGTTACTGGCGGCACGTTGTCTAGTACGTGAGCAGGACAATTGCGTTCCAGTGAGGATTGTGAATGTTGGTGATGTGCCAGTCACGGTGTACAAGGATGCGACACTTGGTGTGTGTGAAGGAGTGGAAGAGGTCGAATCTTCCGGATTTGGTGTTGTGTTAGACACCAAGGACTCCAGTGTGGGACCGGGGTTGGTTCCAGAACACCTAGATGTGTTGTATGGAAGGTGCACAGAAGGACTGGAAGGTGCTCAGTGTGAGGTGGTCAGGGAGTTATTGTTCAAGTGGCAAGGAGCGTTCGCCACTGGTTCAGCTGACCTTGGGCGGACAACAGTTGACAGACACAGGATAGATACTGGGACACAGGCTCCAATCAAGCAGGCGGCTAGGCGACTACCGTTCCACAAGCAGGAAGAAGCTAGCAAGGATTTACAGGGTATGCTTTCAAACGGAGTAATAGAGCCTTCGTGCAGCCCGTGGTCTTCTCCCATTGTTTTGGTGAAGAAGAAAGATGGGACCTTGCGTTTCTGTATAGATTATCGGAAGCTGAACGCCGTAACGGTGAAGGACTCGTACCCACTTCCTCGCATAGATGACACGTTGGATAGGTTAAATGGAGCAACGTGGTTTTCAACTCTGGATTTGGCCAGCGGATATTGGCAGATAGAGATGGATGAACAGGATAGACAGAAGACTGCATTCACAACGCATGAAGGGTTATTTCAGTTTCGTGTAATGCCTTTTGGCTTGTGTAATGCGCCAGCGACATTTGAGAGGCTGATGGAACGGATTCTTGGAGGATTACGTTGGGAGAGTTGTCTGGTGTACTTGGATGACGTGATAGTGCACGGAAAGACATTCGAAGAACACGCTGAAAGACTGGACGAAGTGATAGAGAGGCTGGCAAAGGCGGGCTTAAAGCTTTCCCCCAAGAAGTGCCATTTGTTCAGGCGTCAGGTTGCTTTTCTTGGACACATCGTAAGCTCGGACGGTGTACAGACTGATCCAGAAAAGGTTAGAGCAGTGGTGGAGTGGCCAACGCCCAGAAGCGTACGGGAGGTAAGAAGCTTCATTGGGCTTTGCAGTTACTATCGGAGGTTCATCAAGGGATTTAGTACCATTGCCAAACCATTACATAGACTAACCGAGGCGGGAAGAGCGTTTCTATGGACGAAAGAGTGCGAAGAGTCGTTTCAGGAACTAAAGAGGAGACTGACGACCGCTCCTATTCTGGGCTACCCTAATAGAGAAGACCCCTTTGTCTTGGACACAGACGCCAGTAACATGGGCATAGGCGCCGTTCTTTCCCAGACCCAAAGCGGACAGGAGAAAGTTATTGGGTATTATAGTAGGACACTAACCAAAACGGAACGTAGGTACTGTGTGACTCGAAAGGAGCTACTTGCAATAGTGATGGGTGTAAAGTGGTATCACCACTTCCTGTACGGAAGGAGATTCTTAATTCGGACTGACCATGGAGCTTTGAGGTGGTTGATGAATTTTCGACACCCTGAGGGACAAACAGCACGTTGGTTGGAGACCCTGGGAACGTACGACTTTGATGTGGAACACCGACCTGGAAGAATCCATAACAATGCAGACGGCTTATCACGTCGCCCATGCGGCGATTGTCGATATTGCGACTCGGCAGAGCAGAAAGATGAGGAACGGGAAGTCACTGCGACAAAACGTGGGTCAGAAGAGGAAGACGGATCGATGACGTGTCGTGTGGTAGCAACTAGAAGCCAGACGAGGGATTTGAAGAAGACGTTTGGGCTTGCGACGGAGAGAACACTGGCTCAGTTAAGGGAGCACCAAAGCGCAGATGAGGATATGAGGGTGATTATCGAAGCTAAAGAAAACGACAGACGTCCGCAGTGGGAGGCAGTATCCGGGGGAAGTAGGAGTCTCCAAAATTACTGGATGCAGTGGGACTGCCTGTTCCTGAAAGAAGGAGTTCTACATAGACGGTTCGAGACCCCCGATGGCGCAAGAATGATATGGCAGTTACTAGTACCCAAATCCCTGCAGAAAGAAGTATGGGAAGTAGCCCACGGAAATCCTCTGTCGGGACATTTGATGGCGAAGAAGACATCCGCAAAGATTAAGAACAGTACGTATTGGAGTGGAATGAGCAGGGATGTGGAGAAGTTCTGTAAACAATGTCCAGTCTGCGTAACAAAGAAAGGAGGACGGTCAAGACCGAAGGCAAAGATGAAGAAATACCTCTCTGGACGGCCATTGCAGAGGATTGCACTGGATATACTTGGTCCATTCCCAACAACACCCGAGGGGAACAAGTACATATTAGTGATCGGCGACTATTTCACCAAGTGGACCGAAGCATTCCCTCTGCCCAACCAGGAAGCAAATGCAGTGGCCAAGGTACTTGTTGAGAAATTTATATGCCGCTTCGGCATACCAGACGAAATACACTCAGACCAGGGTCGGCAGTTTGAGTCAGCTGTCTTCAGGGAGACATGTGAATTGTTAAGGATACATAAGACTAGGACAACTGCGTACCATCCTCAGTCGGATGGGATGATAGAACGGTTCAACCGCACCCTGCTAAGCATGCTCTCATCTGTTGTGAAATCCAACCACAAGGACTGGGACATCTGGCTACCTTATCTTTGCAGTGCCTACAACTCGGCTGTTCACGAGTCCACTGGGTTTGCTCCATCCGAATTAATGTTCGGGAGGGTGCCGAAAACACCCATTGACGTGATGCTACAGCCGCACCTAGAAGGACACCGAGAAGGCAGTTACACTGACTTTGTAGAAGCTCTTAAAGGGAGGATCACTGGAATTCACGAAGAGGCGAGGCAACACCTGAAGATTAGCAGTGATCGGCAAGCAGTGGGGGCGGATAGGGTTGCGTCTACCAGACCGTACCGAAAAGGAGACTTAGTGCTTGTATACTCTCCAGCTATCAAAGGCGGCCGGACGGCTAAGTTTCACAGACCATGGGATGGACCCGATGTTATTTTGAAAAAGATCAGTGATGTTCTGTTCAGGGTGACACTCGGTGCCAAGAAGAAGCCAAAACTAATCCATCACAATAGACTGAAGGCGTACGATGGAGAAAAGCCGGAGTGGGTGAAACTTGCCTTGGAATCCACGAAGGAGCCAACGCTTGTAGAGTCTCTGGATCCTGGGGTGTCCGCAACAGAAGGGAAAGCTAACAGTAGTTCCACGTCGCAGGAACCGGAAGCCAAAGCCCCTGATGAGTCTCATGCTGTTCCCCACACAGAGGCTAATCAAGAATGTGAATCTGACGAACCAAGGACAAAAGGAAAAAGAAGGCGGAGAGCACCAGAGAGATATGGCTGGAACCAGTAGCCCGAGTGACAATTGGTTGTTTTAAAAGAGAAAAGAGAAATAAATGGGACAGAAACATGGCTTTAATTGTGTTTGAGTGTTAATTTTGTTTGAATTTTCATAACCTTACGCTGCCGAAAAGATAGTGCTCCTACGTTACTCATCCTATATTCTTTTTTTTTTGTGCCTTCAGAGAATGGACGGTGATATAGAATATACGTGCAAGGAATGCAGACGAGGATATGGCAGCATGGGGGAGCTCAAGATACATATACAAAGGCGCCATCCAAAGGGGACTGTATTCTGCAAGTGGTGCAGGAAGTACCAAAGTCAGAGACGATCGGATGTTCGTCGACACGAGGAGAAATGCCCTGAGTACAAGAGAAGTAAGGACGAAGGAAGGAGGATGACGGTAGAGACAGAAACCACGGGGGAGTGGAGCGTTAGCCCGAAGGGGACGAAGAGGGCGCCGAGGCCGGAAAAGAAGGGAGCCATACGATTGCCGGACGTTGCAAAGACGCCAACCTCCAATCCTCTCGAAACGCAGAGTTTGAAGACCGAGCCAGGAACGTCGGGGACCGGATCGGAGAATGATGAAGGATTGACTGCAACGACGAAGACACCGCCCAGAGCCCTCCCAAGGTGCAGAGGTTGCAAGGGAAGACAGACGACCAGGGACTGTCAGGGTCGGAGAATCTGGGGTTTCCGAGTGTCCAGCAGTTGTTGGAAATAGGGTCACCTCTATCGTCAGTGAGTGAAGACCGCTCAACGGAGGAAGAATCAGAGATATCGAGGGCGGAAGGCGATAAGAAGCAAGGGACGGAAGTACGAAAAGAGAAGGAGGTGAGAAGATACAGATTAGTTGCGGGACAGACCATCAAAGAAACTATCAAGAGAGTGTACTTTCCCGACGGGAGGGTTTTTGAGGTCACCGAAAGGAAGATAAAAGGCGTTGAGAAGGCTTAGGGGAGAGGTTTATGGGTTTTTCTTTTCTTGTGTACATATTCAGTATTGATTCATGCTTAATTCCAATCGGCTGTACATATGGCTGATTACATAAATCAGACGGAGAGAAAATAAGACATAGTTCAAAGTAACTTCCAGTGCGGTTTGTGTATTCTTTTGTTTCATCTTTTGTTGTGCTACTGCTTCACTTCATTACCAATCCAAAGGTCATTGGCACAGACAGGGGAACGGGAAAAGGTGATGCGGGACGCATAACTTGAGGTGGGGGTGGTGTAATGCTGGGTACTTTTTTTTCGTTTATTCTCTACGCAAAAGTTCTCCGTTTACTGCACTACTGGGGCTGTGCGTTCTTTTGTTTCGCGCAAGTGCTCAATTTAGAGTCTTAGTATTGCCAAGAATCTGTGCCAAGGGAGCCTTGCTGCACTCCAGAAATTTAATATCAATGGTGGGAACCAGGCGATGGTTCGTTCTCGTCGGTTGCTTCAAAGGCCCCGAAATAGAAGTCCGGATGTGCGCTTGCCTTTGGAACAAAGGAAAGAAGCCGATGTTTACTGGCAACGGTTGTTAGGGGACGTAAACAACGATGGATTTCCCAGACTCCTCGACTCCTGCTGAAGCCAGGAATAGAAGTCCGGATGCGCGTTTGCCTTTGGAACAAAGGAAAGAAGCCGATGTTTACTGGCAACGGTTGTTAGGGTACGTCAACAGCGATGGTTTTCCCAGACTTCTAGGCTCTGTCGGAGGCCCGGGGAGAATTCCCGGGTGCTTATCTGCCCTGGGAGGAAGCCTACAAGTCAATGTTTGCTGGCAACTGTTGCTAGGAGAGGTAAACATTGCCAGTTTCCCCGGATCGTCGAGGTCTACCGCCAGGGTATCGCCACGTGACCAAAGACAGCGGGAAACGGAAGGTATAAAAGGCCTGGGCGCGCTCATGAACGGGGCAGTCAGACAGAGTCAGAGCCAGAGTCGTACGAGAGACCCAGACCTTGGAGTCAGAAGAGAGTTACTGGAACTGCTGGTTCAACGTTAGCGTTAGCTAACGGTAATCGATAGGACTTGCTGTTGGCCATTTGTTTATCGTAAGCGGGCACAGTGTATCGATAGGACTTTCGGTCGACCCTTTGTTTATTGTAAGCGGGCACAGTGCATCTATAGGACTTTCGGTCGGCCCTTTGTTTATTGTAAGCGGACACAGTATTTCCCTAGGAATTGCGGTCGGCCATTTGTTTATCGTTAGCGATCACAGTGCATCTATAGGACTTTCGGTCGCCCATTTGTTTATCGTTAGCGATCACAGTGCATCTATAGGACTTTCGGTCGGCCATTTGTTTATCGTTAGCGACCACAGAACATCTCCAGGATTTGCAGTCGGCCATTTGTTTATCGTTAGCGACGACACTCTATCCATAGGACTTGCGGTTGGCCATTTGTTTATTACAAGCGGGCACAATTTATTCGATTAGTTTGCAGGGTGGCCGTTTGTATACTGTGAGCGGGTGCGGTCCATCGATAGGAGGGGCCGTTGGTATATCGTAAGCGGACAAATTTGTTTAGTGTAGGCGGCACCGTCTATCCGTAGGACAGGACATAGACGCCAGCGCTTGTGGACGAGGGGATTGCTGTCCCAGACGTTGGACAACCGGTGCACAACTAGACGCCGACGCTTGTGGACGAGGGGGATTGCTGTCCCAGACGTTGGACAACCGGTGCACAACTAGACGCCAGCGCTTGTGGACGAGGGAATTACTGTCCCAGACGTTGGAAAACCGGTACCCAGCCAGACGCCAGCGCTTGTGGACGAGGGGATTGCTGTCCCAGATATTGGACAACCGGTGCACAACTAGACGCCGACGCTTGTGGACGAGGGGGATTGCTGTCCCAGACGTTGGACAACCGGTACCCAGCCAGACGCCAGCGCTTGTGGACGAGGGAATTACTGTCCCAGACGTTGGACAACCGGTACCCAGCCAGACGCCAGCGCTTGTGGACGAGGGAATTACTGTCCCAGACGTTGGACAACCGGTACCCAGCCAGACGCCAGCGCTTGTGAACGAGGGGATTGCTGTCCCAGATATTGGACAACCGGTGCACAACTAGACGCCAGCGCTTGTGAACGAGGGGATGGCTGCCGTGGATGCCGCACTATATTGTTTCATTTGCTGATTTATTATATCATACCGATTCTAATTTGATTGTACATTAATTGATTACAATAACTGCAAGAGAGCACACCAATTATATTACAGTGAAACGTATCTACCTTCTTTGCTTCCTGTTTAGCCTGTGTTGTTTCTGGGCGCGCCCTAGCCACCCCTTTATTTCTCCCCCTGCCCGGTCTATCCCCCATGGGAACCCACGTCGGGGGTGGCGTTACAGCAGTATTCAGAATATATAGTAAACCATTACAGGCGTTCCTCGTGGCGACCCCATTTGGAGTATTTGTGGACAGCGCCTTCATTTATTAGGGAAATTCCCTGTTTTGTATAACTCGTACTTATGATCGGCGAATAAACGCCACTTCTCCTGGAACTGTTGTCATTTTGTATACCGTTGGCGAATAAACGCCACAGTACAAGTTCGTCTTCATTTGGAGGCATACGAACGCAGCTTGGGGTAAGTTACATTACTTTTATACTTATCCCTAGCATTAGTAAACCAATTTACTAAAATGGACCAGTGGTCCTGACTCGAACATCACCAACCTACTTCGCGTCAAAGCAATATTTTAGGTAATCCTTTCCATGAGGTATAAGCAGGTGTGAATCACGGCTTCAAGGATACAAGAATCAGATTTATAACACGAAAGTGAAATTGCGTCTAAGCAGTACTACTCACTTCTATAAATGGAAAGTCTTATTACACCCTCAAAATCTAATAGGATTAGGGTAGATCAGTTGCTTCTCCTTCCAAATGAACAGCTCCCCCTTTTTTCTTTTTTTTTGACATTTTAAATTTTTCTTATTTTATTGTTAAACTTTTCATGTTTTCCGCATTGTTAATGGACTGTCCATAATTTTATTTCTCGTTTTTTTTTTTTTTTTGCCAAACGGTGATCTCTTGTCGATTATTTAATCTTCAATCAGTGGCTGCTAGCCGCAAATTCCACTGGTGTAAGCATTTTCATTTTACTTGGGCGGCTAGGGGGCCAGGGAGTTGAAAGGGTTAAGTATTAATGGCACCAACTAATTGAAGCGTCACCATCGGTAGGCGCGTAGCGTACATGAAAAAAAAAATGATAAAAATGTATCTCATGTTGCTAGAAATGACACTTCTTATCTCTTTCTGGCACGTGAGTTTGAGCTAAACTTTTATTTTTCATCCTCAAATTTTCCTTCCCCCCCCCCCTTTCCTCACTGTTAACGGCACTGCATGTTAAACCATCAACTGGTAGCATCACGTCTGTGGCAGCACATCGTGACAATCACCAGATGAGACCATTGGTCACATGAAGTTCGTTGTTCAGTTCTAGAACAGACATGAGCACCTTTGCATACTACCTCATTGGATATCTTTACCCAAAGACCTACGTGTATAGATCATACACCGATGGTTTTGATACTTGCAAATAGTGAGATATATCAGGAAATAGGAAGTCTTGCACTGTAGCTTGATGATGCACAATGCAATGCTTACTTAAGATAAGTGTATAGTCTCATTTTGGTTATTCTTGTCTTTTACTGAGTTTAGCATAGGCCAAGGGCAGTAAACTTCGTGCTCATTGATTACCTATGGTGCATGATCAAACAATACAGAAATGACAGTTGATGAGATACTATCACAATTAACGAGCTACAACCACACAGCCTAGCTTTTACAGCTGACAGATAAGTCCTTTGTAGATCCAAACGATATTAAACCATAAACAAAACCAAACATACTTTAAAGGGAAACAGGGCGTTTACAATTCACCAACGTGGCATGCAAAGAAAGTAGCTTTAACTATTGTTAAACCATTTGGCAAAAGATTATTTTCCTCCTCAAGACATTGTACATTAGATAAGTTGCGGATGATGTATCGTTTGAATTATTTGAAACTTTGGGTAAACAAATTATTCTTGAACACTAAACAATTGAAATTTCTGTCTGTGAGGAACTTTTTTCTTGACATGAAGGCTCCTATCCTTCCGAACTTTGGATAATCTATCAGTGTCCACAAATATTAGTTTAAAAAATATTATTTTTTCTGTAATATAACGCCTTATTTCCCATTAACCATAACTGAGAGAAAAGTACTCTTCATGTGCTTTGTAGTACAACCAAACCTGCACTATCATACCCCCATCAACCCAAGCTACCCTGCATAGTTTTATGAGTTTTTAGATGGTTCTTACAATGTGGCCGAAAAATTGAAAATGTAAAAAAATAATTTTATTTAACTATTCAGCATATGTAGAACTGCAATATGCCTTTATGTACGAAGAGACATTATTACTGAGTGAGCAATGGTCACAAATTAATCCAGGGTTCCCCCTTTGATATATTTAATCTTAGAACTGAAAAAAAAACAGAACTTGTGATGAAAAGCAATATATGATACTTATGACTACCACTGTGGAGATTGTGAATCTTGAGATTTCATGCCTTCAGAATACAAATATATACAAGAGACACACAAATTATACCCACTTATACTCACAAAAGAGTTTTAGTCCATCTTTGAGAACGATGTGGGTGGATAAAAATGGAGAGAGTTAAGGAGTTGAAAACTGATGAAGGGGTTGCTTGTTTTTTTTTTCTTAAAAGCTGAGAGTTCTGTGCCCAGTTGAGCCCATTAAAGTTCATTAGTAATATGTCATTGTAAAACAACAGAAATTACTTGTTTATATCATTGTGACTTAGTCTTGTTGCTAAAAAACTTCCTGTTAATCATGTACTAGTACTTGGTAAAATGCTGTAGAAAATGAAATAAATGGAATGAAGCAGACCAAACTAATGACGATGAACAGCTGATAACCATGGATAAGCTTAGTGTGTATAGGAGAGATTTGGCATACTGAAATTAATACTTTATGGTAAAATCGGTCATATACTGTTATGAAAATGTTCCAATCTTTCAAGTTGTTACTACAAACATTATCTTTCAGTACCTGTAAAATTACTGCACTTTGACGTTAAGAAAAGATTCACTCCAAAAGGAGTAAAATTAACCTGAGACAATTCTTCCTGCGATAAGTGAATGAAATATCATTGTTTTCAATTATCATCTCCTGGATACATTGTTGCATGCACTACTGGATTTTTTTTCCTGAAATCTCTGACAAGTTTGGCACATTGTTCATTTCCTATCTCCGTCAGAGCATATTCAAGTCTGGAGACATTTGATACTGATATCACATATTTCTCGGTGAGCTTCTCCGTCAACAGGTTTCCTGGTTTCCTGTGCTTGTCAATTTCGGAAATTACGTCTTCAGGTAGTTGGAAAATGTTGCCCAGTTGGACGGACTTCTCTGCATCAAGATTTTCTGACAACTTCTTCAACAGCTCTGTGAAAGATTTCACAGTGACTGTAAAGCCAATTAAGAGAAAAAAGAATATATTAAGCAGATGAATTATGAAGAAATGAATTATATTACATGAAAATCGACTCTCCTCTGCGAAGATATTTTCACCTGTGATTTTCGTTTTAAAAATTTGAGAAAATAATTATACATGATCAGGAATTTATTATGGAAACAGTGTTTGGATATCAAAATAATAATACTAACAATAACAATAAGGCACGCCTAGATTGACAGGATAATTTGCGATTACTGAAATTTCATTTAGTGTTTATCCCCTAACCATAATCTGACAAAACATTAACATATCAGCTAAAATTGAGTTCAGATGCTTCAATGGATGCTTTATTTAATTTCTTGTATTACAAATATAAAAATCGCAGCAAATCACATCGAGATCACATACGTTCTGGGGGTAATTGCTGAAAGGGAGGCTTAGCTGGCTCAAAACGATACATGTCGTCCACCTAAAACAAAAGCAAATATGCATAAATTGATTTAAAGTTTTGTAATCCTGTCAATGTGTGATATTTATATGATACAATTTTTATATAATATCGCGTTTTATTCCATGTTTCAAATGCTTCCAAACTCACAAAGGAAGCTTTGTTGTTGAGATGCATGTTGTGCTACATAATATACTAATGCACAGAAAGGAAGTTACACATTTTGATATGGAATACTGAGTGTAAAATAAGAAAGAATTTCAGTCTCATCAGGTAAATCAAAGCACGAATGTGATACATTCTAAAAAAGGAAAAGTGACGTTGTATATGGCTTACATCATATGAGTCTTATAAAATTAACATACTTTAAACTGAAAGTTAAGCTGAAACAAAATCTTCCCGGAGACACCATATCTTGATTCTATCTCCAAACTGACATTATCTGTATTGCCCTCAGTATAAAGATGGAACGTGACCTTGTGTCTATTCAGTAGCCAGAGAGAATTCACATCAATTTCCTTAACATGGTAAACAAAGAGATTTTAACAGAAAATGAAACTGTCAGTCAAGAAAAAGGCATTAGAAAAAATAAGTTGTTAAATTCAGTTGCTGAAAAGTACATACACTGTCTATTAAGTAACTATCCAACATCACTAGCCTAGAATGCTAGAATCTAAGATAACCACAATTAAGTTAAAAACAGCCCCTCAAAAATAAGAGTGGACTGAGCTTCATCCACTATAAAAGGCTTTTCGTTATTAAATGTTTTACCAATGACTACGTGCTTTTGTTTAATAGTTAAATTTCATATTGCACTTGATAAGAATGTATTCAGTCCTAAAGCAACAAAACAGACACACCCCATCATATAAAGACTGTGCAACATCATCAGTGGTAAATCAGGTGTAAAGATCCGATTACTAAGTACATGAAAATAGGTCAGTGATATATACTATAGGCAAAATCACTCAAAGTTAATGAAAAATGATGTTCCAGTTAACGAAACTGAATAACTACTCCAAAAATAAATAAGACCACACTTAGTATTGTTTACTATGCCACACAGTACAATTAAAATGCAGCATAAATTTTAATACAATGCAAAATGGTTCTTACTGAACACATCTGTGAGAATCATATAATGAAGATTGCCAGCAATGAATCAATTTTCTACCATTGTGTGATTGTCAATACCGTTTTCACCAATACAAGTAAGAATAATGTTCATAATGAATGTGAATGTAAACTTACGACTGTTTTTGGAGTTATGTTCCACTCAGAAGTGCTACTGCTAACACTGACAGGTAAAGTTGATCCCATAGTTTTGACTTGAAAAGACACTGGATCGTGAAGGACAATGCCCTTGTTGCTGTAAACTTCTTCATGAACAAGCCACTGGAAATATCACATATTAAAGAATGTGAATGACAAAATAGGATCAAGATAAAACTTAAGTACTTTTCTTTTGACATGTTCCAATGTACTGTACTCCTCAAGAGAATAAACTAGAGGGTAAGAGGATAAAATATATTCCACATAATACAATATTCCATGTATTTATAGCATGGCCTCATTTTATGCTGACATTTCTTGTCATATGTGTCTCGGGTAATAAAGTAATAGGAATATCACAACTGCAACATACGGGGTAATATTTTTCAGACTTTCACCGCACCAGACACTTAATAAGTCTCACCGTAAGTCTAATCAATTGAGTTGTATAGCATATATCAGGTCCAGTTGAAAACATGCAGCAAAAATATGCCAGTATCTTGAAAGCTCATAGGAACAAAAGAGAAAGATGGTATATATACATACGTCATGTTCCAAGCTGTAATCGTTACAAAACCAAAGGAAGATTGTCAAGTTATCCGTAGGACTAGAAGTTCTCTTCATGATTGGAATCACGCAAATATTCTTTCTCATCTTTTGTTGGAAAGGAATGTGCGGACCAATGAGACTGCATGGTCTATGGATTTCAACTTGAAGATTAGTCTTGCTCATTGAGCAGCTGATATGCTTTCTTTCAAGGCTCCATTTTACCTTTTTATCTGCAAGATAGAAACAGAAAGACTGGTGATATATAAGTTAAGTTCTTCATCAACCTGCTTGACGGAACAAATGAACTGCATCGGTAGTTCAATTTACCCATTGCGACTGTGGACATGTATGTTGCGTACTGATCCGTTCAGTATATGTCCTACAAGATACATTAAAAGTGACATTATTAATTCATACTGTACCGACTCACTGGTAACACAAACAAAGTAGCTTATGGACAAAGTACTATATAGGCCTTACTTTGCATAGAAATGCAAACGAAACACTGAAGTATAGCCTTAGTGACCAGTACCAAACCGGACAGTAAAAACTGTAACACCAGTGTATACTTCGGCAACAACTTTTGTCGCATTATAGATAGGCCTGGCCTCGTTATCTCTTCACTTGGTCATAACAACAAATCATTTAAACAATTAGAAGGACGCGAAATGAAAGGGAAGGAGTGCGATTTGACTTACGCCCTGTGTAATTGCATTGGTCGTGCAACTTATGTAGAAAGCCAACATATTCTGTATACTGATCGCACGGCAACCAGTACTTGTGCTGTGCATATGTCGGGACCAGTCTGAAGCTAGCACAGGATTCATTTCGTCACGGAATGCGGATCCTGTGCGGAAATCCTGTGCTGAACGTACAGTATGCTCTCGAATCATATTCTGTTAGCTTCAGGCTGGTAGTGGAAATGATCTGAATCAATCATCCAAACCCCTAATTTACTCTGCATGGACATCAGTGATACCTCGAGTGGGACCCAGTACCACACTGTTGTAAAATTCAAAGGATGTTGCAAACAGGCTAACATGGTGATCAGCACTTAACAGAATATATCTGCGTAACTGTTCAGATTCTTGAATCGACACTCAATGTGCATGCATGAAGATGCGTGTAACGCAAGAATGCTTCAGGTGGGCACTAACGTAGATGAAAAAGAGAAAGAGGCATATGACAAGCAGTGAATAAATCTATGCTTCGAAGTTATGGGCTTTGATGCATGACTGACCTTTTTGAGGAATCCCGTGATAAACATACAGACTTCTCTGATTACTGGTAATGTAGGCGCAGTGTGGGATAGTCATGATGACATGTTTTTGAAGGACAAGATTCTCTGGACCAAAATTTACAAATGGAGTTAGTCTCAGATTCCTGTTTGACATTGGTCCTTCAATACCAGCCTCACAGGAAATGCTGAGACTAACAATTCGTCCAGACTTTAATGCACCGGCTGTCACAAGCAGATGAATACCAGCAATATCCAGCTCACCACCAAGTTCATCAATGTACTGTTCCTTGCATACATTAGACCCAGGGAGGAGAGGAAGCCTCTCTGCAGGTTAAGCAAAGGTTGCATTTGAAAAGAATTTCAGTAATTTCCATATTCGAGTATGCATATATATGTAGTAAATGTATCACACAGACTTACAGAACAGACTTTGCACCACATCATCTTATCTCATATATAAGTGCTTGTCATTCCATTAAAATGGTCTTTATTTGAATATTTTCACTGATTGCTACAATTTATGCCTATAGCTTGGTTTAATAGCTTCATCATATGATAAGATACATCTACCTAATTTTGTGGTGGTCCTTTCCGATGCATTCCTTCCGAAAGTAGTAAACATTAAATTAAACTGGTCATCTTGGTACAATCTCACCCTCTTCATAGAGTTGTATCAATTGTATGATTAGATGCAACTTGATCATTTCCTAAAAAAACATTTCTAATTTATATTCTTTGAGTATTTGTAAAATTGTGCCAAGTATTTGTAATTTTGTAAAATTACTACTGCAGTTTTCACCCAGTTGTAGATACTGTATTAGTAGCATTTACCATGTTCATCCTTGGCAAGTAGCAATATTCTTCTCGACAAGTCTAGTTTACCATGGGACAACTTCAGTGCTCGCTGTACATCCAGTCTCTTATATCCTTCATTTTTCAGTGTTCTGGCATTTACGGACAACCTGAAGTCTTTTTCTCGAAGATCTTTCTCATTAGCCTATGAAATAATAAAAAAGTCAATCAATTTATGATATTCGGGGATCACAGACAACAAGCAAACAGAAAAATGGCTCGTGAATGAGTAATGCTCATCGGGAAGGGGGACTAAGGGGAAGTGGTGTAACAGCAGTCCGGAACTTTTTTGGGGGTTGTGAAATCGACTCATCGTCACTGTTTTTAGCCACCCCACTGGGGGTGGGGTTACAGAAGAGGGGGTTCCCCATGGCTAAAGCCAGGATTTCAAATCAGTCTGTCCACAGATAGGCCTATGTGGCATGAGGAGCGGTCTAAGGGGATGGGGACCCCCTCTTCTTTGCCTAAAAGAGATCATATATTACCCTTTTTCAGTTTGCCAATCATGGTGCAAAATTAACTTTGACACCTGCACCAATAAACCTAAAAGTTAAACAGAATGCACAAATGCATTGTGGTTTCGATCATTCAATTACGAGCATTTTTTTTTCTGAATGTGACACTAAGCATTTAGTATGTGTCAAACGCTACCTATGCTTTGTATGGCATATGAGATCTATACAAGCTTCCTTTCTTGAGATCATGTACGCAAGGTTTTTTATAATTTGACTACACAATTTGAATTCAACTTCACCAAGAAAATGAAATTCTTGTATACTTAATGAGATACACCTACGTTCTCTGCCCAAGTTTTCCTTCATAAATATCGTGTGTGCAATATGTCACAATTTTACCCCCTGTTGACCACAAATGACCTTTGCCCTCAACTGAAGTCAAAACTGATCTTGTACTCAATGTGGTACATTTGCATACCACATATGGCATTTGTCCAGGTTTCCCTTCTTGATCAAGATATAGTGTTTTCAATGTTCTTACAATTTGACCCTCCTTGACCCCAGGGGACCTTTGACCTAAAAAAAAATCAATCGGGTTGTTGCACTCAAATAACCGTTGGCTTCCACCAAAATAAATAGAGATATTTTACTCAATGTAGTACACCATCATATAACATATGACATTTGTCCAAGCTTCCCTTCTTGAAACATTGTGTTTACAATGTCTGCACAATTTGACCCCTGTTGACCTCAAATGACCTTTGACCTCAACCAAAGTCATTAGGAATATTATACTCGATGTGGCACACAAGCATGCCACATGTGACATTTGTCCAAACGTCCCTTCTTGAAATATCATGTTTACTATACTAGGTATACGCGATTTGTCACGTTGAAACTAAGTGACCGTTGACCTACACAGAAAACAATAGAGTTCTTTTACTTAATGTGCAGTGGTACACATATGAACTGTATATGATACCTGTCCAAGTTTCCTATCTTGAGATATTCTGTTAACAAGGTTTTCACGATTTGATCCCTGTTAACCTCAAATGATTTTTTACCTCCACCAATATCAATACAGATTAATATATATGATCAATATGGTACACAAACATACTAAATCTGAAATTTGTCAAAGCTTCCATTCTTGAGATACATGTTTACAAGGTTTTCATGATTTGGCATCTGTTGATACCAACCATCTGTTCTTGTAATCAGTGTGGTACATCTACGTACTAAGGATGAAATCTGTCCAAGCTTCCCTTCCTGAGATACCCTGTTGAGATATCAGCTGGGTTGAGATGATACAAGAATCATAATCATGAGTTATGTGTCCCGTTTCATTGTAACAGTTGGCTAATTGTAGGGGAAGGGTGTTGAACATACACCAGACCCCACTTTTTTACTGGTTGATAATGAACCAATTTAACCTTGACACTGCAAATGAAAATTGGTTGAAGATTATCTAAAAAAAGGAAATGACCCAGAACCCAATTTGGATTTTTTTATGGTGGTTGCCTTAGTGAAACATGAGCTTATTGCATGCACTCATGGTGAAATGTTTCCACGTGTTTTTGAAAAATGAAAATGACATAGTAGAACTGGCATCCTTTTCAGTAATAGAATTGACATACTTTTGAATAGTAATATGACAGGATATTGGTTCGAACTAGCAACAGCTTGTGCTTTTTGGGAACCTTTTTTTCAATTCAGCATTGGGGTTGGAAAAAAAATGAGGAACATTGTTTATAGCATCTATGACATCATAAATATCCTAAATATGCTAACATAGCATGGTCTACGTTTGATGCAAGATTTTGAACACATCTCCAGAATTTCTAACTTTTCAGTGATTAGTTACTTTTTTATCTTGTTTGATAAAATATTAATTCTTACACCTTTCCACTTGCAGTGACTCAGAATGAAAATGTGAGATGTTGGTGCACAGTACTGGAAAGATATTCAAAACACATTGCCCCCCCCCCCCCATGCTCTGTCACAGGAAAGAAATGAGAGTCAATATTTTAGCCTATGCTCCTGTTACATGCATCCTGAGCTATGGCTAGAGTCTTATCTTTTTTCTTTCAAGGGAGTGTGTGACGGTCCCAGAATCTCACTGGCTGGACTTTTTTTCAACTGAGTGCATTTTGGACATAAACAATACCTTTTATCCAGACAGGATGCAGAAGTTTATAAAGGAGGTACTGTAGTGCAGTATTCACAAACAGGCCACTATCAGTTTTGGCGGAACCTTAACAAGAAACTTTTGGCTTTTCAACCCCCCCCCCCCCTCAGAACGTCAGAAACCCCACTGTCCAGTCAATACTTGAGCTGCATGTACCCAGCGGTGAACATGCTAAAAGAACCCAGTCAAAACTCTCTTTTTAAGTGAAAGGTTTTACATGATGGTCTTCTAGGAAAAATGTGTAATAATTATCCAGATTTTATTCTCAGTCCAAAGGAGATAAGCTAAGGTAAAAAATAAAAAAAAAATGCAAAAGGAGGGTTTATTTAAAAACAAAGGAAAAGTGAAAGGAACTTAACCTTCCCCCGACCCGCCATAGGAACTAATAGAGAGAGGGAGGGTGGGTTAATTTTATAATCATTTCATGACATACCTCTGCATTGTTCTCTTGATCCACCTTTCTGTCATTGACCTTCTCTTTCTTTGTTGCATCAATGTAATCCAAGACATGCCGTCCAATCTTATTAAGGTGACAAGCCTTTAATCCTTGATATAGGCCAAACACTTTGTCAGGCATTACCAGTTCTCTTTCATCTAATATTTTCACCAGTTCCATTCCAGGTTTCGGACCATTCAGAATGGCTTCCCTTTCAGCTGGTGTTAGTTCAAAGACTGTGGCAAGCTTTTCACAATGTTTCTTCTCCAGAAGATTCGACACTTTCATCTTCAAGTCTCTATACCGACGTAAATCTAAAATTACACAAGTTACGAGATCCAGTGATGACATGAGGACATGCCCATTTCTTGGCAAACGAACCTTCGAAGCGAATATGTAAATCTCCCAAAATGATAAAAACATAATAGCAGAAAGAATTTTCAATAGAGATTTGCACATTGTTCGTGTATCACAAAACATACTTCACAGGTAGTATCAGAGAACTTGAGTCATGTTTGACGAATATTATCCCCAATAGTTAATACTGTTCAATACAATACATAATGGTTATAATTGACTTCCTTAAAAGACAGAAAATGAAGTTACCACAATTTTTCAGCATGAGGTAAACATCCTTTTGACGATTCATAGAAACATGGAAGCTTCCTTAGCAAGCATCAGCTTTTACAGTCAATTAACTTTCATGGGTGAGGGAAAACTTGATGTTACTGAAAGGTCAACACAACCTCAAAAAACTTGGACGGGTGCAGATATGCAAACAAAGGATTGGTTTTATTTTGTCTGTTCAACAATGGATTGTCACAACAATAGGGTTTTGCCAGTAAATGTTCATATTTTGACAGAGGGGAAAGTTGTAGCTGTAGACACCTGGGTAAACTATTGAGCAGAATAGTTAAACTCCTACAACTTTTTAATGCAATCATTTCATGTTGCAGTTCTTCTAAATCTCAAATAAATACCTTTGGTTAATTCCCAGTTTAATCTGTCTTGGGTTTCTCTAGAGAGATGAATATTTTTGACCTGAAAGAAACAAACCACAAAATCAAAACTGTAACTTTTGTTACCTTAATATTTCAACAGTCTTGGGACAAATTGCAATGGCCACTATCATTCCCCAGCAGAATATCAGAGATAGGTAAAGTTTACTGGGAAATAATCATGATTCATTTTTCTTTAGTTCTTAAAAGTAGCAATGTCTTGTCAATTTCTCAGTCTCATTGATGTTGTTTATATCACAGATTAGTCACTGCACTGGAGGTTTATAAGTAGATTGTGACAGAGACTGGAGTCGACTCCCATTATGAAACGAAAACTGGTTGAATACCTTAAACTGAAGGATCAGAGCTATCTTATTCTTTTCTCCTTGAGATACTTCTAACTTGACATCAATCATTTCACCTCCTCTCTCTTTGCTTCTTTTGAGTCTGAACTGGAGAGAGACCCTGCTGGTAGCACAAAGGTGATCAATATCTACAAGCTGTTATAGAAAAGAAATAATTGAGGATCAAGAGGGGTAATGTTTGAATCTTTGTTAATTGAAAGGAAATTACAATGGAACATTTGACCATATATTGCATGACTTGGAGCACATAGTAATATAAATTCATAAGAAGCGCAACAAGATTGTCTGAATATACTTTACTTGTTCCAACGTCAACATGTATTGCTATGACAACTATTTATGTAGACATGCAACACATTCACATGTTAAAAAAAATCGACATATCTTCTCCTCGAGCGTTTGCAGTTTACACCCGAGGGGTCACTTTGTACATATCACTTCTACTTGTCAACATCCAAATAAGTCCAATAGACATGTATGACAGAACGTTTTGGTTTGATACTAATGATGCAAGTTTTAGAAACACACTGTAATTACATAGACACTTTGTACTACAGCACTCAGCATGGGTCACCCCATGCATAACGTTACGACAATTAGATTGCAATTACGCTTTGTTGTAACGAATGACAACATTTAGCGTAATATTTTGAAAAAAGAAAACTTTCAATTGAATGAAGGGGTATGTCTGACAGAGAGGTAGTGACAGGATGAATACTGTGTGACTCGTACTTGCAGCGTTTGTAAGAAAGTCTGTAGAGCCT
The DNA here is from genome assembly GCA_021234535.1 of Stichopus chloronotus. NCBI lineage: Eukaryota > Metazoa > Echinodermata > Holothuroidea > Aspidochirotida > Stichopodidae > Stichopus > Stichopus chloronotus. Next base: position 12,272,120 of record CM037850.1, read on the forward strand.
AAAGGTTGGCCTAAATTGTTACAAAGATGACATTTACAAATGTCACTTGGGAAATGGAACTTGACATTCATACTGTCAAAACTGCTTTGGTAAGAGGCTAAGAAACCACATCTGAGAAAATTGGACTCTTCTAAAATATCCTCAAGTTCCCAAAAACCTACCTTATTTTTCTTCTTTCATTTTGCCGGTTTAGCTTTCCTTTAAACAAACTCTACCTTTGGCATTAAAGTTAGGCCTAACTATACAACTGGTAGTGCAAACTTACTATTTCCTAACAATTTGCACTTGAAATTTTGAAAGGTAGACCATGGACTGTGGTTTTACAGTTATTAGAATGATCATTAAAGAACTCAAAAGAGTGTGTTTGGACTTTAATCTTAGGTTACTTGTTTCAGTCATTGGTTATGTCATTAGGTCATTCTTGTTTAGTATTTCATGTGTTAATTCAAGATCATTTTAAATTCAGCTATGTAGATATTGTTCAGCATGAAGTTTTATTCTTTTTTATTCTCCATTCTCTCTCTTTTATCTTTGACATCAATGATCACAATGGAAGACCAAACAACGCAATTAACAAATTCATTGTTATGTTTCAACACACAACCCAGATAGATAGACAATTACTCTGACAAAACACTTCTCTCATCAACACCATTTCCTCTTAACACAGGTGACATGTTATAAGTTATTAATTTACACATCATCCCATGTGAGGATGAGGCAATTGAACTCAAAGCCAAATTAGTTATACTCTTATGCTTTAAGTGTCAGGTAAATTGAGGTAATGTTCACAAAATTTGTAACAAACCTTTGTTGCATCTCCTTCTGTCAGACAATAGCTATCTATCTGAGGTGACATGGTCAAAGCAAGATCAAACACTCCATCGTTATCTTCGCTTAGTATGCGGCTAACTTGAAATGTCATAAAGCTTCCCACGGATAGCTTGGACTTGTAGTCATGTAATAGCAGCTGTTTAACATAACACGTAAAAAACCAGAAAGTTAAAAGACTTTGTGATTCCTCGCCATATGGTTATATCATAACAAACATGAATCATTCACATGAAAAGTATGAGATCAACTGCAGTTATTGCTCTTGAAACACCACATGAATAAGCCTTTAATCCAAAACGAATTTTCACTTCTTCTAAAAAAAGGTGCAAATATTGATAGGAATCATCTATTCAGCATTAGCAATCAGTAAATATACTCAGTATGAATTCCTCACAATTAACCTTCTTGGTATAAAATCTTTATTTTGAATGCTAAATACTGAACTACGGAATATGAGCAATATATGTGCACAGTATGAGATCACTCAAGGTTTCTCTTTTGAAATACAGGAGTTAACATGATTTTGAACTTTTGACCTCTGGTGACTCCAAATGACCTTTGACCTCCACCAAATCAGTGGGTGACATGTACTCAATATGGACAATCCACACGTACGTATGATATTCCATCACTGCTACCCTTCCCGACATATACTGTTTACAAATTTTTCCCAGGTAGACCTCTGGTGACCTCACGTGACCTTTTAATTTCACCAAAAACAGTAGAGATTTCCCACCTACCCAGTATACACACCATCCCACACATCAAGTATGATATCAGTCAACACTACTTCTCTGAAGAAAAGGTGTTTACAAGGTTTTACGATTTGACATCTGGTGACCTCAAATGACCTTTGAACTCAACCACAAGTATAGGAATAATCTACTCAGTATGAACAACATACGTACTATATACGAGATCGGTCATAGTTACCGTTCTTGAGATATAGTGTTTACAAGGTTTTCACATTCTGACCTCTGGTGATCTCAAACGACCTTGAGCCAAAACACTATAAATCATCTACTCCCTACAATCAAGCCACACACCAAGTACTGTATGACATCAGTCACAGTTAGACCTTTGGAGATATTGTGTTTACAATGTTTGTACAGTTTTACCTCTGGTGATCTCAAATGACCTTTGACCTCCACCAAAAACACTAGGGACCACCTACTTAGTACGACCAATCCACACACCAGGTATGAGATCAGTAATGGTTACCCTTCTTTAGATACCGTGTTTACAAGAAGTTACACATCGACACACACACGTCATCACCATCGCATATACCATATTCCTTCGGAATTTGGCAAGGATTCAACAATTTAAGCAAACAACAAGGACATCATAATGAAGTCTTGCAAGTGATATGTTTGATATGTTTACACAATGTTCCCTTTTATCAACTACACAAACCAAAGAGAGACTTATGTGATACAAAAGCTTGAATGTTTAGGTCAGAAGCAAGAGCATCAGTGCAATAGGTGTCACTATGCAATACTTTGAGTAACTACATGTTTGATTTAAAATAGTTTATTCTGCACTTAACTGCAATTTTTTTAAGGTACATATCCAAGCTGTTTCTTCACACCAAGGAAATTTCCCAAGTAAAAAGCCTAGATTTCACTTTCAAAATAAGATTAACATTAAAACTTTAAAACAATAATGTTAACAAAGGACGGAATAAAACACTTAAAAATTTATACAGGATATTTTATTACAGGGACTATAGACTTTGACAACATTTTTGTTTGGGATAAACTTTAATGCCTTCCATATCATAGACTCCATTTTGAACCTATTATTCACACTTTTTTTCTGACACTGACTGCATTCTCCTTTTAAGTACAACTCAGATTAGCTCACCTGGTATTCTGCATCATTGTCCTTACAGAAGCACACTGTAATTAAGACATCATCTTTGGTATCCGGTATGCCATCAATAAATGGAACAACACGAAACATATGCTTTTGTTCCATTTTGTGGCTCACTAAGTTAACACAAACATAACTCAGGGTGTTAATAGCAAGACTGATAGTCTCCTGCTCTAGCTTCCACTTCAGAGAAGTCTCTTCTGTCCAAGTGATATGACCTGAGAAAGGGAGTTTTATTAACATAATATCTTGTTATTCGACAAAGTTATTGACTCTTCTGGAAACAATGAGAAAGCAGTTTTACACAATCGCAAATTACATATTTGTAATAGTATTGGGTATAGTCCTTGCTTTCTACTTACAGAAAATATCAACAAGTTTGTGACAAAATGGTATCTTTACCTTCCTGTGACTCTTCTTGAGCTGGCTGACCAGAAAAGATTATCACACTATGGCGATCTGGTTCTGGGATAATGGCTGAATGGGGGATGATCAGTCTTGCTGGCTTGTTCAACTTAAGACCCTCTGGTTCTAGTTTTATCAGAGGTGTCATCCTACCCCTCTGAGGAGTTCCAGGGAGGGGTACATCTGGATCACGGATCACAGTCACAGCGATTACATGATCACCAGACAAAGCATCGTCAGGAATTGATAAAATCACTCCCATGAGAGCAATAGTACCACCCATGTCATTTATCTTGTGTTCAATATATGGTTGCCTTATATGCATATTTTGTGAATCTTGTCTTTGTCTTGAGTTTTCCTCTATCCCTATCCTCTCGGTCAGATTGTCTTCACCACCTTCATTTTGAGGTTCCTCCGATTGTTCTGTCCTTTCAGATTCTTGAGAATCAGAGGATTTGCTTGCTTTGGGAGATTCAGTCTCTTCATCTAAGACGAGAAAATGAAAAGTAACATCAACATCACACTTACATTAAAACGAAGACTAGTAACAAATAGGGATCAAATGATAATCTGATGGGGCATCATATCAGGCTGATGTTCACAGCTATCAATAAACATCGGACAGGCGAAATTTAGATGCTGTTTTTACTGACATTTAGGAAGATAACAATGTTTTTACACTGAGGGTTGCAGTCACCCTAGAACCATAATAGGAATTGAGAAATGCAACATGAAGGCTTGGACAGGTACATTTGTGATGATCTTAGACTCTTGATAAAAGAGACTAAATACATCAGATGAAAAATTTTTAGGAGAGAACATGCTTGATAGCAAAAACATTGAATCAGATATTGGCCGATGTTGGGATAAAGACATCGGCTCTCAGATCAGCATAGAAAAGCCACATCAGATAACCACTGACTACAGTAGTTAACTTCTTGGTATTCATATTGATCAGATTCTCTAACTTGGAGAAATCATATCTGCTACACTTATAACAAGGCTTCTTAAGTTATTAGAGAGTTGAATACCCTCGTTAGTGTTGTGCATAGGAACATTCTTAATTATGTTACTGTATGTAACACATTAATTGGGAGTTGGGAGGTATGTACTCCAATAGAATTCAGTCACTCCATGTCATACAGGAGAGGGCTCTTCATATCATCTTTAAGAAGCAAAAAACATAAAGATTCTACTGGTAAGCTTTTTTTGTAAAAGGAGAGCACTTTCATTTGTTCATATCAATCTTTTTAACATTAGCATTCCCATTTACAACTGGAATTCAGGTAAACTTCCTACTGTGTTTGATCATTTTTGTCAGAGATACTGAAAATGACCACTTTTATTTTATGTGTGTTTCAGACATGGATCTTGTGATTCCCTCAATTGTTTGACCAAGCTTACAGCATATAACAACATTGCAGGGTCCAATAAAACTGGCATAGTTTACCCTGTAAGTGTTAGATTTCTACCACAATCAATGATTTTAACAAGTCATTAAAGAATCACTTCTTGAATTGTTGACTCCTCTTCTAATTCTTGAATCACAATTGACTGATGCTTTAATTGTGCCTTATTGATTGTTTTCCATTGTTTTTTGGTTTTGGGTTTTTTTTTTGCTCGTGTCTCTGGTTTCAGATTTTCAGATTCTATTTTCTCTTTTTCTTGGATACCTCACATTCTCAATTACCTTTACTTATTGTGGGTTAGCACCACTTTAAAAATCAATCATTTATGTTGTACACATGTCATTACTGAGACTGGAATAAAAAATAAAAGAAATTCAATGTAGGTTCTTTATAGATCTCATATTAATGTCATTATGGTTCACTCAATTTTGTTGCGAATAAAATCAAATGTCTCAGAGTAGACACTATTATCGTCACATCAATTGACACAGCATGTAATGATCCTGCACATTATCAAAGAACACTTTAATATATATTTTTAACATCTGATTATTCGGGGTTTTTTTTCATATTCAATATTTCTTTTTTATGCAGTCTTTGTATTGATGAATCTTTGCAGAAACATCTTTAAAGAAATAAAGCTATGATCAATACTTTAATATTACCCTCATATATTAAGAATTCAAATGGGCTGTTTATCAATGCTTGTTCTTCATCATTTGTATAGTAAAATATTTAAAAACATTTTCACAGAACATGATCATGAAACTACAATTTGTCACCTGGCCAATCAGCAAGATCTGGTGATCTGTTTTCCTCAAACTGAAACGGGTCAATCTTCTGCTGGTAAGGAACCACATACTTTGTATTTGTTCTGTGTAAGTGCAAGCGCATTAAACCTTTTTGAAGATTTGTAACATCATATATGTTGATGATGTTTCTTGTCTTCAAGAAATTAACAAGAGTTATTCCTGGTGTCTCAATCAGAGAAATTCGACGGAGCATGTCTTTTTCAGAGTCTGGTAACTTAAATAAAAACGCTAATTTCAGAGTGTTGTCCAGAGTCAGATCTTCAGCAACATCTACCATCAGTCTACCAAAATCCGCTATTAAGACAGGACAAAAGAACATAAATGAACAAGGATAATGACTATCAAGGTGCTAATGTAATTAAACTATATTTACTCATTAGATTCATTATCACAGAAAGGCTGATTACTAGATGCACATCCAGTCCTGACTGATATGTCACTTCCGATTTACCATCATTCAACCATAATCCACTATTAAGAGAAAATGAAGAACGAAAATGAGCACAGAAAATGACAAGTTATTCCTGTAATTAAATATTTACTCATTAGATTCATTATCACAAAAAGCTTGATTATTAAATGTCTCCCTATTAGCAGTAAGTGCACATACAGTCCTGAGTAGTATATGTCACATCCCATCTGCCATCATTATCCCATAATCCAGAATTGAGATAAAAAATGAAAGAACATAAATGAACAAGGACCTTGACTATCAAGAAACTCATGTAATCCCCACAACTCACAGGTGTAGGGACTCACCTGTGACAATCAAGGTAGTCATGTACAGTAAACAAATATTTCACTGATTAGATTCATTATATTACAGAAAGGTTGATCACTAGATGTCTCCCTATTAATAGTGAGTGCACTTACAGTCCTGACTAACAAGCCACATCCCATTTACCACCATTCTACCATAGTTCATTATTAAGAAAACAATGAAGGAACATAAATGAGCAAGGATCATGACTATCAAGGTAGTGATGTAATTAAATAGTCACTCAACAGATTCATTATCACAGAAATGTTAATTGGTAGATGTGTCCATATTAGAACTGTACATACAGTCTGGACTATGTGTCACACAGGAACATGTCCCCCTTACTGAGCATAAAGATGGGTGAATTTAAATAGGCTCATACAGCTTATCACTATGAGAGATAATATCACCAAACAGGAATACCACCTCCTCCTTGGTATGTGTTCCCGACGTATTACTGCATAATCCTAAAGCAAATTGATATTTCACAGCACCAACTAAATACATTGTGAGTGCAAACTGTGATATAGTCTACAAGTTAAAAAATAACACATCTGTGCGAACTAACTTGAACTAGATTTTAGTTACATCTCACCTGCTAAAGCTGTCAATTCCTGAGACACGTCTGAAGTTTGATTTTCTTTTGGTAATGCACATACTTGCTCAACAGAATCTGTTGAACTCTGTTCACCAAGCAACAAGAAAAGCAAAAAAAAAAAAAAAAATACATCAGGTTTCACGACAGCTTCAAATATTACATACCGTTATTCGTATGTTAAAATGGGATTGACTTCAACCTCAGTCTTTTTTTGTTCTACTGAGGTTCAACCTCTTGCAAATTGTCATGGCCTTAGGTCAGTTTTATCACCCCATGCTGTGATAATCCACATGGTCAATTGAACATCGTTCTCCTAAAGTAATTCAGGTGTGTCAATCCAATGTCTAGGCTTTCTTGAGCTGCCTGGCAAAGGGTATTAGGTGTCATGTCCATAGGTAATACATGTGTAATCGAGCATGAAAGAGGGTCTGTTGAATGCTTTAGCATGGTTTTAGCACGATTATAACGTCATGGTATTTTTCTATGATTCTGATATATTGCGTGTTAAGGGAGAGGATGCGTAACATGCTTATAGTTGTAATATTATGCAACCACTTGGACTGTAACAAATGTTCTGAACACAGTTACCTTTGCTGACTGATGATGACCGATAGGCATCAAATCAACATAAAAACCTGATAACTATATGAGAGACATGTCCACGATGTCTGCCTGGAGAAGGTATACTTTAACAAATCTACACTTGTTGACTCTAAGAATTGCCATTATGTTCGTATACTCAATATGGTACACAACTACACCATCATAGCAAATAAAGACAAGCACAAACTACTCTTTATGAGATATTGTGTTAACAAGTTATGAATTTACAGTTTTATCCCTATTGCCAATTAATGATCATTGACTTTCACTAAAAACATGTGGGTAAACATGCATGCTAACTATGAGATCTGTCTATAGATGCTTTGCTATAGATATTGTGTTTACCGCTTCCAAAAATTTGACCCCTTGATGACTCTACATGACCTCTGACCTGCTTTAATCAATAGGGATCTACTACTTAATATTACACATCTACAAACTAAATATGAAATTTGTCAGAGTTTCCCTTCTTGAGATATTGTGTTTACAAGGTTTTCACGACTTGACCTCTGTTGACTGCATTATCATGCGTTATCTTTGCCATCCACCAAAAACAATAGGATTCCTTTCTTTGATGTGTTGCACACCTAACGTTATGTTCATCAAAACTTCTTTGCTTGAGATAAAGCAGACATCACAAGCATACATACACTCACACTCCTACACACGTGTATCATGAGTACATTTAACCAATTAGAAGGGGGAATAGTGGCAACCACCTGCATCATGTGATCTACTAGCTGTAGGTGGAAGATCAAAATTCCTTATTTTGATGAAACGGCATAACCTACAGAGTTGAAAAGCACTTCGTTCAGTAATTCAAAGTAGTTAATGGAAAAGTTTACCAAACAACCTTATCTAAACATTATACTAACACTAGGACTCATTACACATAATACACAGAGAAATCAGGCAGGAGGACAATACAGCATGGTGTCTGTTAGCGAATCCAAGGTGGGAGGGGGGTTGCATTGGGGTTGAGACCCCGAGCCCTTTGAGTTTCTGTAGCTATGCCCTTTGAACTCCCACTTTATTATATTTTCAAAACTTCTAGTCATAAAAGAACGCAATGGGCTCTGCGGTTCCTTGCAAGAAAATTATTTTAACTATTTGGAGCTTCAACAAAAGCATTTGAACATCCAAACATCACCAAATGCAGTTTCTGGTACTCTTTACACAGAGGGTGTTTGCAACGCAACGACTGTATCATTGTGTACTATGAACCAAGATAAATTTGCAACTTCATAGGAAACAAACTATCTTCCTTTAAGACTAATTTGTAATGCATTCATTCATTTCACCACCAATAAACAATGACCAGTCCATGATGACTTGAAAATCAAATTGTAGTTAACTTTGACAGAGGTTTGACAACTTCACTTTGATTTGCAGCAACTTCTTGACAGTCTCTGTCAACTGACCCAGGTGATATGTACCTGTACTTCACCTCTCGTTTTTCTGAAGCAGACTAGGCTTGTCAGTCATGAGAGGTCATTTAGAAATATGGTGATATTAGTGCTAGTTCCCATGTGTAAAATCTCTTTTTATACGTCTCTGCGGTTAATAATTTGTGATAGCATTGAAACAGTGAAGAACTCTGCAATATTCTTGTGAATGCTTCTTTGTAATTCATTCATTTATATCAGAGGAATGTGCTTAAATGTGAAATAAAGGACAGAATTTGCAAATACCACAGATGTCTATTTCTTTGACAATACGCTATATTTTGAGACGCCACACAGTATAACAGTGAGATGTCCCACTAGTACTAATCTGAAAACCCCTCAACATTGTAACATGTAATCCGTAGAAAAAGCTATCACTTTGCACAATGTAATAATTTTTGGCCCATATGGACCATTCTGAAGTTGGACTCATAAATGTTGAACATTAACTGGAAAGGGTTGATGACCTTGGACTTACACCAAAAACAATAGGGCACACCTTCTCAATATGGCAAATATACATACCGAGTTTGACTTACTTTCTTCTATTGAGTTAGAGCTTACCTAAGTAAGTGTCACAGACACACACACACACACCCACACACTCACACACACGTCAACCTCACTGCATAGGTTCCTTCTAATAGCTGACCCAAGGAATCAATAAGGCTGGAGACCAATTTGCATTTACAGACCAACTATCACAGCACAGGAGTCACATCACATGAGAGAGGAGGCGTCAAATTGCATGCACGGTATATGCACAGTACATACTAGCTGCCTGTATTGACACTAAAAATGTGCCATGTGTGTACTTGGGTGTGCTGACGCCTTTCGATTTGCAGCAGAAACTGATCCTATTACAGGAAAAGGCTCAGACTTCCTTCACTGATGAACACAGAAACTAGCATCAGAATACGATTTGCATGTGTGTGCTTTAATGCTATAACCTATGGAAAAAGGATTCTGCAAAAAAAGTTGAGCCAATCACAGGCCTTGTTGTTCTGCTCTGATGGTGGTGATCTGCTTGGATATTCCAGTCTCCCAAAATTGCCTCATATATGCCCTCTGTCTCTTAGGTCCTGTGGCCGGAGGATCCAGGGAGAGGTTAAGACCCCTTGAGTTTTTCTGATTTTTTTCCAAATATAATCTGTTTTTCTATTTTTTGATTAATTACTTTGATAACCTATCCCCTTTGGGCTTAGAAATACAGCCTGGTTAATTACCCATTTTTCTCGGATTGCTGGTGGTAAAACATTCCAATGTAGAAAAGAGAACTTTGACGGGTTCTTGCAGCATGTTAAATGCCAGGTACGGGGTTGGAAATTCTCAAATAAATCTGGTCAGCAAATTCAACTTTAGTGCTGACCAACAAGTACCATTTCCCCAGGTTTAGTAAGCCTGGGTAAGATTCTAGTCAGCCCATATTGCTGAGGAAATTCAACAGATGAAGAGTTCACATATCAGCATGGCAACTTTGCAATGGTAATTGTTTTAAGGTACAGTATTTCATTTTTCTTTTAAATTTTCAACAAATCAGTTTCATTGCTTCAACTTTGTAATGATTTGAAATTGTTAAAACTTTACAATGATGGAAGAATAAACAGCAAGAAATGAAAAATTTGCAAAACTTTTGTAATCTATCTTTATTGGACTACAGAGCAAGTACTACAGAGTACAGAGTGCCATCAATGTACACCTTCCAATTTACCAGCAGAGCAGACCACATGTATGAACGTTAGGGAACAGTAACACTACTGCTAGGTGTAAAAAACATAACATTAGGCTCCTCTGAAGGCTCGGAAGTCACACTTGCATGCTAACACGAACACAGTTTTCTAATTTTGATAATCTTTTAATATTGTGTAGGCCACTAGGCTGTCTTTGTTGAGTATTTCACGTCAGGTACGTTTCAGCCAAGGTATCGAGAGATTTGTTGGAATAGGGTTGCTTTTTGCACAATCCTTCTGTGCTCGCCACAAACAGCTGATACACAACAGGGTACGTACGTACGGTATACAGCGCACTGCATGCACGTGTACCATACGTACAGAATTCACTCAAGCTGCGTGGCGATCACATTGCAGGGTGATCGTAATGCAAAATTACTATAGAGCATACAGTCTACAACATTGTGGCACAAGCTTGAAGATGCGCAGTGTCGGCTGGTGCGTGTATGTTCATTAATACTGTTGGTTTACGGCATTACTATCATGCGCACATGTTCGTTCATTGGTGTTGTGAACTTGTGATGCTCTTACCCAGTACAAAGCTGTTGTCGGCAAACGCTTGACCATACTTTGAAACTCAGCCTGTAGGTCATCGCTTTCTATGTTTTGGTCCGCCACTTGCGGACCATGGGAATACATGGAAGTAATTTTAGCAAGAAGTGGTTTATTTTTAGTACGCTGACGGACTAGCGGACCGCGAATTTCCAATCCTGGCTAGGTACATGCAGTTTAAGTACCAACCGGAAAGTGCCATTTACAGCCATCTGAGGGGTTTGAAAAGCCAAACTTTTCATGTAAGCTTCGTGCTTACCAATGATGGTACTTCAATTGGATGATCCTGCCGTTACTCAGCCCCCGCATATATTTTCTTTCTTTTTGTTCCGCTGAACATGATAGTGGCCATTTTGTAAGGCCTGCACGACTCCTTCATAAACTTCTGGATCCCTTCATGAAAACGTATTCGTAATGTCTGAAACTGTCGCGGTGGCGATGCCACTCAGTTGGGAAAACATCTAGCCAGTTAGAATATGGGACCGTTAAACCCCCTTTAAATATTACCCTAGATACAGTTCTGCATGCACATAAGGGAGGCACAAGTTGAAATATCATTGACTGGCTTTTCTCATTTTTTTTACTGAGAGAGGATCACAAGTGGGAAAATTAAATACAGTAGTTCATGGATCTTTCAATACTGTGCATTGACCTCAAATATTTTGATTCTTAAGCACCATTTTGCATCTTGAATACCTACATAAGTAAATATCTGTAAAGGGTAGGTGGACAACCCCTCCCCATAGAAACCCCGCATCACTCATCCACAAAGCATCCTCAAACCCACTTCGGAGAACACGTGGATCCGCCCTTCGTGTCAACTATTTTGGGTAAACTATTACTACACTACAGCATATTTGAAGATCTACTGTTTTGCTCTCAGATATCAGCTCAAGACCTCAGGTCAGCATTTCCTTTCCCCGTGATTTTTTTTAGTCGTAATTATTGGTTCTTGATGAACTTACTACCGCTTGTTTAGTCAAGGCCTCCCTGGTCTGTTGAAGGACCTCTTGTAGGGCCATGGACTCCTTGGCATATTTCACCTGAGCTTGAATAAGATCATCCTTTGCAGCTCTCAAGTTGGATTTAGTCTGATCTAATTCCTATGGAGTAATTGAAAAACAAAAGATAACATGACATTTCATGACAGAACTACAAAGGTATACTGTACGATCAATGTATGAAACTGATGTTAATGTGATAATTTTGCAGTAAAAATTTTCTTCAGCATATCTTTTTGTTTATCAGTTAATGTTCTCTCTATTTCTGTGACATCATAATACTTCTGATGATGACTAAACCAAATGCTTTGAGAAGGAATTAATAATGTCAATAATCTTCTTTGAGAAATGCTACCGTACTTGTTCTAAAGTATTTAAGTTTTCTTTTTAAATTTTGGAGCATGTCAAAGAATCCAATCATAGATCAAAGCAATCAATGAAGTGCAAATTACAATGAGACATGTTATTTAGAGCTCAGTTAACTACTAAGGGCCTGTGCATACTTTCTCACCACATTCATATCCTACAGTACTCTTACTTTTTTAGCTATATTATCTACCTAATTCAAAAAGGAGTGATGATTGAATGATTAAGATACATGAACATTATGTTCATGTTTGGACATGCATTGTTCAATCACATTAATCAACATCATATAAGCTCTCTATAGCTTTAAATATTTGGTACCTTTTGATTCTTCTCCATTATTCTCTTTATTCTCCTATCTTCATCATAGTAATCTTGTAGCTTCTTCTCGGTTGCTGACAGTCTATTACTGAGTTGCTGCCTCTCATTTTCTGTTGTTGTCAATCTTGTTACAAGCTGGCTCTTCTCCTCCTCTGTTGTCTCCAGTTTACCAGTCAGTTGTTGCCTCTCATCATCTGATGTTTTTAGTCTGGTACTTAGTTCTTTCTTTTCCTCTTCTGTCATCTCTAGTGTAGTAGTAAGCTGCTGCTCCTCTTTTACCTTTGCTTCCAGTCTCTCTTTCAGCTGCCTCATCTCCTCCTCTGTTGTCTCCAGTCTACCAGTCACTTGTTGCCTCTCATCATCTGATGCTTTTAGTCTGGTACTTAGTTCTTTCTTTTCCTCTTCTGTCATCTCTAGTGTAGTAGTAAGCTGCTGCTCCTCTTTTACCTTTGCTTCCAGTCTCTCTTTCAGCTGCCTCATCTCCTCCTCTGTTGTCTCCAGTCTACCAGTCAGTTGTTGCCTCTCATCACCTGATGCTTTTAGTCTGGTACTTAGTTCTTTCTTTTCCTCTTCTGTCATCTCTAGTGTAGTAGTAAGCTGCTGCTCCTCTTTTACCTTTGCTTCCAGTTCTTTCTTTTCCCCTTCTGTCATCTTTAGCATAATAGTAAGCTGTTGCTCCTCTTTTAATTTTGTTTCCAGCCTCTCTCCCAGTTGTCTCTTCTCTTCGTCTATTGTCTCTAGTCTACCAGTCAGTTGTTGCCTCTCATCATCTGATTCTTTCAGTCGACTAATCAGTTCTTTCTTTTCCTTCTCTGTCATTTCTAGTTTATTAGCAAGCTGTTGCTCCTGTCTTTCCTTTCTTTCAAGCATATCTTTCATTTGTCTTTCCTCCTTCTCAGCCATCTCTAATCTCCCTGTCAGTTGCAGTTTTTCATAATTTGTTTCCATTAGTCCATCTGAAATTTGTTTCTTTTCTTTCTCGGCAGTAGTTAGTGTGGTCATAACTTTCTGATATATCTCATTCATTATCTTCAGTCTCTCTGTCAATTCGTTTTGGTCCTCCTCTGCTCTATCGAAGTTGTCTTTCAGATCTCTCCTTTCATCATCTGCCTGCTCTAGCTTGTTTCCAAGTTGCACTCTTTCATCTTCTGATTCTCTTAATTTCTTACGTACTTGTTCTCTTTCTTCTTCTGCTGCTGCCAGTCTCTTAGCTAGTTCTTCCTTCTCAAGTTGTGTTTCCTTCAGTCTGTCAGTAAGTCTCTCTCTGCCACTTTCAGATTCTGTTACTTTCTCAGTGAGTTGCTGTCTTTGATCTTCAGATTGCCTCTGGTGCAGTAATGGCACTTTCTGACCTGTAAATGGAAAAGTAACAAAGTAATCAGTCACACATTTCTGATCAATCCCTTCTTGAGACATTTTGTTTACAACCATGCTTTGATATTGATTAACTCCATGAAAACAATGCCCTTAATAAGAGTAAGATGCATGTACAACTAAAATTCATTTTTTTTACTGAGATGCTTTCTTCATCCTCAAATTGCTTCAGCTGAAGTGTGTTCTGATCTGTAAACTGAAGTCTGTTCTGATCTGTAAACTGAAGTCTGTTCTGATCTGTAAACTGAAGTGTTTTCTGATATACAAACACAAAGTCATAAAGTAATCAGTCACACCTTTCTGATAAGTCAGTTCTTGAGACACTGCATTTACACGTGGTTTGATCACTAGTTAACCTCAAAAGATCAATACCCTGCACAAGAGTAAGATTCTTGTATGCAGTGTGGTACTGCTAAAATGATACATAACTTACATAGCTTGACCCTACCACAGTACACCAAAACCTTGCTCACTGAGCACTGTAAACACATTGCACTGTTTGCACAATGTATGTAGAATTGTCAAAATTGGTTGTCCTTCTACAGTAACATCAATAAGTATTCATGTAATCAGTATCACTTATGAATTTCAAACAGTGTAAACTTGATAAAACATTGGTAGAAAATATACAGTAGCAATTCAGGGTAAAAAAAAATTAAAAAAACAAACAATTTCATTAAACTTTTGAATAAAAGGATACAGGTGTATAATTTCTACCTTATTCTTGTCAACTTGCCATTGGGAACAATGGTTACTTTTTTTAACACTGGTGGAATGACTTCTGTAGCCTGAGTGTATATACGATGAATTGGACACGTTGTTGCAATTATTCCAATAACGAGAACTTTATTGAACTCACAGGTTTGGTGGTACATGGAATAGTATATGATGTACGATATTCAACAACTGTGTTTTTACCTTAACACACCAACGTAGCTCTACGAAAACACAACAATTCAGATGCGATTAAACAAGCCTAGAAGTAACTTGAACCTCGTGATGAATGTCGAACCTCGATTCGTAGCTAAGTAACCAAAAACTACGGAGCGGCATAAGTGCCTATTCTATGACATCCCAACCCCCCCCCCCCCCAAAAAAAAAAAAATTGACGGAATGTCAAAACTATAACTAAATATGAGTAAAGTAAACTGATGTCCTTGTAGCTTGCAAATCAGGAAATATCAGTACGTTCTGACTTCTTGATTAAGGAAATGAGCTTTGTCACTGGTCTCTTGGTCACCGTGCCATCAGCGAACTTGATTTCCACTACCCTCACTAGGTTGTCTGCTCCTGGGAAGAGCCTTTGGACTTCTGCCATCTTCCAATTTCCCCGTTTTGCATTCTCGTCTATGACAAGGACGACATCATTCTCTTGAAGGTTTTCGCTTGAAGATGTCCACTTCTGTCGTGGTGAGAGTTTATGGATGCACTGCATCCAACGACGCCAGAACCCATCCACCATAGCCTTGCATAGTTCTGTACGTTTCCAAGGGTTTTTCCCAAACTCTTCACAAGGTACCTCAGGAGAGGGTAGGTCACCCCTACCTATGAGAAAGTGGTTGGGAGTAAGCGGTGGCTGATCCAAAGGTGATGATGACTTGGCGGTCAATGGTCGGCTGTTGATCAGTCCCGAAATTTGGCAAAAAACGGTCTCCCACTCTGCAAATGAAAGTCTGTCAGCCTTCACCAAATGTCTCATCCTTTTTTGACTTCGTGTACCATTCGTTCCACTGCCCCTTGATGGTGGGGTCCTCCTGGGGGTCCAAATTTCCATTGAACGTTGTATCTCTGACAGTGTTCTCTTATTTGAACCTGTTTTAATCTCAAATTCAGTTCATTCACAGTGTTGTTGGCTCCTCTGAAGCATGTGGCGTTGTCGATTATCAACAGAGCAGGAGCTCCTCGAATGCTCACAAATCTATCTAGGGCTTGTAGGAAAGACTGCGTTGATAGATCCTGCACACAAGTCAAGTGTACCGCTCTTGTAACTGCACAAGTGAATACAGCACAGTAACCTTTGGTTGTGATGTTTCGGTTGAGCTTTACGTTTACTGGTCCAAGGTAGTCGACTAGTGTTGTTTGAAAGGGTGGTGTACAAGGTTTAACTCTGAAATCTGGTAGATCTGCCATCTTTTGTTGGGCTGGCTTCCCTCTGAACCTTTTACATTTGATGCAACCACGCACAATTGCACGTGACAGATTCACATCTCCTAGAATCCAGTACTTCATCCTGACCTCTGCCGCCGTTCTCAGATGTCCTCCATGGAGAGCGTGCTTGTGTTTTTCAAGTACAATCAGCATACTTATGTGGCTCCCTTTGGGAAGAAGATATGGGTGTCTAACATCATAAGACAACGGAGCTTTATCAATACGACCTCCAACACGATATATTTGATCTTCTTCGTCAAAGAATGGATTCAGTTTCATGATGTTAGGATTTTCAAAGTCTAGCTCCCTTTGGGCTTGCCTTATCCAGTACAATTCAGCGTCTTTGACATTCCTGTTTGATGGCCACTTGGAAATCTGATCAGTGAGTCTGATCAACCATTGGGCTTTGGGAAGATCCTTCACTGACAACACCCTTGCAGTCACCATCTTAAGTCTGGACCAACTGGAAAACTTAGCTGGATCAACGATTGCAGAGAGCTCCGGGTGTGGATTGACATTCAGGGACAAAGTTTTGGCGTGCCGTATGACTGCTTTCTTCTGTTCTTTGTCCCCATGATCCACTGGTACATTCTTAGGTGTCTCAGGCCAACAATTGGGTGGATGCCTCAGAAAGGCAGGACCTTCTAAGACTCTTTGCATTTCTGCAGCCGTTCCTCCTCTTGAAACAAGATCAATGACATTCTGTCCTGATGGAACGAATGCAACATCAGTGAGAGTATCGAACTCGGAGGAGATTTCACCAACGCGATAGACGACATAGGAACGAAAAGACTTGGAATTTCCTCTCAACCAGCTGATCACAGTCATGCTATCAGTCCAAATCTTCATGTAGGAAATGTTGAATCTTAAGGCATTCTTCACGGTAAGCATCATCCTCGACAACAACAGGCAAGCTTGTAACTCTTTACGAGGTATGCTTGATTGCTTTAGTGGCGTTACTCTGCCTCTTGCACACACAAATGACAAGTGTGCCTCAGAATCGTCTGAAGTGGACCATCGTAACCAAATTCCAATACCCATGGCGTTCTCGGATGCATCACTTGCTCCATGTAAAGAGACCTCAGGCAGTGGCCTTTTACCTCTGAACACTTCTGGGATTAGGCATCTTGGGATCTCGACATTTCCTACCTCTTCAAGATCCTTCTTAATTTTGGCCAGAGTTGCACTGATTTGCCCTGTTTGGCTCAAAGGTTCATCCCAATCAACATTTAACTGCCATAGTTTCTGTAGTACTATCTTCGGCTGTACAAGAATCCCTGAAAGCATACCGAAGACATCATAGTAAGCTGCAAAGTGGGCTAACACACTACGTTTGGTTAGAACACTGTCGGTGGCAAGTTTGACCTCTTTGACCTTCAAAGTATCTTTCACAAGGTCCCATTTCGTTCCAAGGGCTGTAGTACTGCTGCTATCTTCTGTTGTATCTGAAACCTCGGGTGCATTTGATTGCCATTTCCTGATAGCAAAGTTGCCCTTTTTCAGAGTTTCAATAAGCTTGGTCTTAAGATCTAGGGCCTGTTTGACGTCAACGAGTGATTCATTAAGATCGTCCATGTAGAATTGGTCTGTAACAACTCTCATCAGTGTCTCATTTCCCGGAGAATGTTCTGCAACAATATGTGGTAAAGCAATGATGGCGGCAGTTGAGGATGGTTTATCACCGAACGTAACAGTAGTAAGCTCGTACACTTGAATGGGTTGACTTGGCTTCTCACGAAATACGAAACGATGAAAGCGTGCATCATCAGGTTTCAGTCTTATAGCTTGAAACATTTTGCTAATGTCAGCAATGACTCCAACCTCATTTTCCCTGAATCGTAGCGCCACCTCAAACAAGTTGGCATTGGTATTTGTGCCTTTGATAAGACAGTCATTGAGTGAATGGCCTTGGAACCTTGCCTTCCCATCGTACATTACTCTGACTGGTGTAGTGTTCGATTCTTTCGTCACTGCAAAATGTGGCAAGAACCACATATTTCTGCCATTTTGCCTGTCTTGTTGCAGCTCTTCTTCACTGACGTGGCCAGAAACACATCTCTCAAATTGGTCTTGCATTTGTTTGCAGTAGACTTTCCACTCCTTGGGTCTGTCTTTGAACTGGTTTTCAAGATTTTTTAGCCTTTTCACCGCATAGCTGAAGTTATCTGGTAGGTTCTTAGGTAGTTTTCTCCATGGGAGCTGAACTTCATACGAGCCTCCTGGAAGTTGTGACACACTCTTTTGCATGGTCTCTGTGGCATTTAGATTAAGAGCATCCTCGGTACATTTGCACCTCCTTGGCTCAAGGCCTACCGATTATAGGCCGATGAATTCTTCTACTGGTCGGATGGTTGATACACTCACATAGTTCGACAGTAAGGTTGAACTTTTCAACTGTCCTCCTTGTATAAACCAACCAAATGGGCACCTTACGGCGATTGGATCCTCAGGCTTAATCCCTAAAACGTATTCCTCCCATACCATTAGGTGGGTGTTGTCAATGCCAAGGAGAAGGTCAACGGTATCTGAGGGGGCTAATGGCACTTGTATGTCCTTCAGATGGTCGTAGCATTGCAGCTGCTCAGATAACACAACTGGAACGTCGGCACATGGCTTGTTAATTTCCGTCACAGTGATCGGAAATGACCAATTTCTCCCAAGGTCTGTGATATGACAATCTAGCAGTCTTAGTTTGTTTCTTAAGTTGACACCTCCAACGACGTTCAATTCATGATCTTGGTACATATCGTGTTCTGTTCTTGGGAAGATCCCTTTCCTCAGAGGCGTTGTCTGACTGCCACCGTCTAATAAGATTCGCACCAAACGATGGGTGTTACCGCATTGCAAGTAACCCATCACAGTAGGTAAGATGCCCTCTAGTTCAGTACTTTCCACCTTGACAGACGTTGAGGTATTATTAGAACTAGTCATCGGGCGAAAAGGTGGTGCCTGGCTGTTCAGTTGAGTCCTACTACAACTATCAATTTCCCCACATACGATTGGACAGATTGCCCCAAAATGCGAATCACTACCAAATGACTCTGTCCTGCAAGGGGCCACGAACTGACAAGCGTTTCGGTCAAACGGGGATTTCCCTGCAATGCAGTTGTTACGACCACACCGGAAGCAGATATTGTTCCTTTTCATTATTTCATACTTCACTGTCAATGGTAGACTCCTAAATTTGTTGCATGTCTTCAGGAAATGAGTGCTCGAATTTGTATGGAGTGCACACTTTGGGACACCTGAATCATCGGCTCTCCTTCTTTGATGTCTACCATCAGTATTCGAGGAGACGGCATGGGATGATCTTGGGGTGCGCTGCTGCGCCGATGAGGAGGCAGGCAGGATCTCGGCATTGACTGCCCTTACTTTCTCCAGTAATAGTTGCTGACTGTACAACCACTTGACCAAGCCTGTAAGGGAATCTTCGGTTGCATCATCCCTCACGCTCTTGTAATAGTCCAGGCGATGTTCTTCTGGCATTTTCTGTTTTATTTGACCTAACATTATCTTACTGTTGAGCTCTCCAGATTAACCGACGGTTTCTGCCTGGTTCTCAAAGACCTGTAGCGCTTGGACGAAACGACTCATAGCTGGGAGATTAATCTTGCCCTTAATTTCATAGGTCTTCAGATTGCCAAGATCTTGGAGAAGTTTGTCTACTATCTTGTCTTGATCCCCGTAGCATTCATCTAACACTTCTCAAGCTCTTTTTACACTGACACAGCTTTTAACTTTGTTTCGTTCTCTTGGGCTAGCCATCGATTCTGTCAGCTGGAAAAAACACTCAATCTCTGATAACCCAGTAGTGCAATGAATGAACAGTTCTTTGAATCTTATGTAGTCTCTTATATCACCAGAGAATTTTGTAAATTTGATCCTTTCCATCATCGGTGATGGTGTTGAAGAGTGGGGAAGGACAGGTGATGAGACTTCTTGTGTGGTCTCAGGAGATGGCTCCGGGGTGGAAGTAGATGGTGGGGATGGTGTGGGGGGAGGCATTCGGTTGACTAGCTTCCTTGCCTTTAGTAGAGCTTCTACAAATTCTTGTTCACAATCCACCATCCATTTTTCCTCCGTCTGAAATTCATCTTCGTCTGCGATAAGGTCTATTAATTCAGAGTGTTTGGCCTCTATGTTCTGAAACTGGTTCTCAGCCTTTTCAATGTACTGCTTGATGATATCTGGGTCTGTAGTGCCGTCACTGGCTAGGCCCTCCAATGTTGTAAGCGTTCTTGACAGTTGTCCTTTACAGTTTCTCCTTGATATCTTGAGTTTGTTTGTGTTGCTCATGTTGTTGAAGATGTGGTGGGATGACTTCTGTAGCCTGAGCGTATATACGACGAATTGGACACGTTGTTGCAATTATTCCAGTAACCAGAACTTTATTGAACTCACAGGTTTGGTGGTACATGGAATAGTATATGATATACGATATTCAACAACTGTGTTTTTACCTTAACACTCCAACGTAGCTCTACGAAAACACAACAATTCAGATGCGATTAAACAAGCCTAGTAGTAACTTGAACCTCGTGGTGAATGTCGAACCTCGATTCGTAGCTTAGTAACCAAAAACTACGGAGCGGCATAAGTGCCTATTCTATGACAAACACAATAGAAACAAACATGACTTACAGTATGAATTAAATTAAAAATTGTTCTTATTTTTCTTTTATCAACATTTATCCATGATCGGGGTAAAAACTTGACATTTCTTCAGGAGTAAAAAAAAAGTCATTTGATTATGTAATCAAAATTTAACATTTTCCTTTTTGATATTACTTTTATGCACTACTTTGTTCATGTTTCACCTGCTGGCTGGAACAAGACATCTGGAGCATTGTTCAAAACTGTGGGCCTATAACACACTGTGAGTAGGCTAGTCAGTGTACTATCTCTTCACTAGTAGCAATATATCCAGGCGATCTATGAATTTCATTTCCTCTCTGAAATTTGAAAATTCCCTGATTGAAAAGTTTAGTTCTGAAGAACTCTATATAGTTTACCATCATGTGCACAGTTTCTCCTGTAGTGATAACTGGTGAGAATTTATGTCCAATTAATCAAACTACTGTCTTGTATCACCAATAACTGGTTGCCAGTGAAGGCAAGCTATTGTACAGACCAACTGTACACCATGCACTTCTTATGATGACTGGCTGGATCAAACTGACATACACAGTTACTGCAGAATTTGAAATCTGCCTCCCACTGGTCAGGAGTGTCATACAGTCTTGTAATCGAGTCACTAAAGTTCCAGTCTTCCACTATTTTAGTCAGAGTCAAGTGAGTCTTTTACTAGTCATGTCAAGTCGTGTCTAGTCAAGTCATCAACTCGAGTTGAGTCCCCAACCACGCTTGAGTCAAGTCAAGACACTTTCTCTATTCAAGTCATCTCCAGTCCGTTCAGCATATTGACATAGAAATAACCTACTAGATCAGACAAGCTAGTTAGTAATTTTTTAGTTTGGTCATAAGAGCCATTCTTTTCGCTTTACTACATAAAAAGTAAAAGTTTATTTCACCTGATAGGTGAAATGCTTCTCAGAGGAACATGCAATAAGACATGTATACCTCAGGGCATTCCCTTAAAAAAAATCTCATCAGGTTCTTCGCCGTATCGTTGCGTTAGATAGTGAACCAGCGCCCACCCCCGCCTTCACTTGTTTTTGCCTCTCTGTTCTTCGGAATATCGAGACGTGGGTTAGATTCATCACTGTGAATTCCTCTGAGGAATCTCTAACGACAAACGAGATGGAAATTACTTGGAATTTCCATCGTCTCATAAAAGCGTGACAGTAAAACCTTTACCGCCTAGAACCTGCAAAATCACACTTAAAAAGTGCCTGTGTGTGTTTTTGCTGTTTTCCTTTGTCTAAAGGGTTCTGCAGCAGAAATCGGACCAATCACCTACAAGATTGATTAGCCAATCAGAGGCTTTCTTTCAGCCAATCAGAGGCTCTTGTTGACTGCTTTCATTCACGTCCGTTAAAGGACACGTGTGCTCTGTCAGCATTCTACTTAGCTCACAAAGAAGCAAAACTTTGTCCTTACCTCTAAGCTAACAAAAGCAAAAAGAGACATCACACCAGACAGGGAATATTTGACCAAACATACGGTCACAAAATAGCCCTTATACTTCATAGAGAAGCTCTGGAACTTCCCAAGAACTTCGTGCTGAACATCTCTGACAAAAAATGTCTAAAGAGAACATTGCACTGGGTTTTAAAAGGCTGTGTCATTCCAACACTAGTATTACCTGTTAGAAACGATCTCCTCAAGTCAATTAAAGACCTAAAGAGATGAAATTTCGTTTCACAAATGCAAGATTGAAAGCAAAGAAAAGGCCCACTAGTTTAAAATTGACTCTATTTCCATAAACTCAATTTTCTCGTAATGATCCTCGCCTGAACAGGCCCAAAGTCTATAAAAGGCTTTACTTATGAAATAAGGTTTCTTAAAAGGATAATCATTCGAGACCGAAGATTCACACGAAGTCCTTTAATGCGCTAATAGTCGCATTCGTCACTGGTGCGCTATTAAGATTGTCATTAAAGCCTAAGACACCCACGCCACAAATATAAAATATTTAAAGGCATACTACTGATGACGCTCCTAATCTAAAATTTGAGAGCGGAAACCGGTCTAGTTTGGTCATAAGAGCCATTCTTTTCGCTTTACTACATAAAAAGTAAAAGTTTATTTCACCTGATAGGTGAAATGCTTCTCAGAGGAACATGCAATAAGACATGTATACCTCAGGGCATTCCCTTAAAAAAAATCTCATCAGGTTCTTCGCCGTATCGTTGCGTTAGATAGTGAACCAGCGCCCACCCCCACCTTCACTTACATAATTACTACACATGCAATTTGAAATTAACAGTGGAGGGGGGACATTGGCTGGCCTATCTTTTCCCATAAAACTGATGTAAGTCATGTAAGTAAGTTGCTGGGACGAAAAAGGAACATGGAGGAGGGTGAGTGCTGGCACAACTACTGTATTGAAGCAGAGCACCACCGTCGGTCCAAGTAGAAGCTGCTATTGGGCTTTACAAACTCCCCAGGTGGCCTTCCTGTGTATTCCAAGATGCATGTAGCCAGCCTTTAAAGAGGGATCTTATGTCTGCATTTTTTTCATCACAAGGAAAATCCATCTGAGAAAAAATACATTAGCTGGCTTGAGATAATATGTCATATAAAAATCACATAATTGAGTTATGCATCCTCGTTTATGTTTTGAGCACTTGACAAATGTTGCAGCTGAACATACTCCCCACCCCAGTCCCAGCAGTGTTAGAAACTTTGCTCAATTTCCCTCAAAACACATTTGAAAATCTTCTGGTTTCCTGCTAGCCTTTGTGTATCTCATAATGAACACACAAAGTTGTGTGCCAGCAAGTCTACGTGGTGTTTAGGGTCCGCCTTAGGACCCCAGCTGGGATCAGCTTTGAAACCTCCTATTGGGGTCCAGGGGGACAAAAGATTTGCGGTTCCCCATGAAATATGTGGTTCCTTGCATAGCAAAATGGTGAAACAGGTGCAGCTGCATAGGCAGAATAAGACTATGTAGTAGGCCTGAGGCTCCCTGTTCCCTTGCCACTAGTGAACGTAGGACTTTGAGCAAAGGATTGACATGGGGGAAGTAATAACTCAATTAAGGTCGTATACTTCCTCTACATAGATTTGTGTAGCGAACCAAAAAAAAAGGATAAAAATACCTTTCACATTGCAGAAAATGCCACTTCTCGGTCCTCTGGCCTTGTTTATTTCTACTACATTTGCTTAGGCTACTTCGTAAAACGTAATTAGCCAGAAAATTTACACTTCCACTTAGAAGGATGTATGGCTGTTATATTTTTTATTTCAGGTTACAAAAAGTGAAGGGGGAAAATTTGTTAGTGTCACCTGCCCTCCAAAAAGTGAAGGGAACATGTCCCCCGTCCCCCAAATCAACACACATGATTATAAGTACTTCTTTGGTGGAATCCAACAGTAACTATCATTAATTGATGATACTTTTATACATCGAGAACAATGTAAAAAAATATTGGATTTAAAGCAATACAGTTCTCAATGTAACATGAACTTGATTACAACAGGTTAGCTGTTTCTGTGGATGTTTCCAATTAATCAACTAGTCATGCATGTCTTGAAATGTACACCAAAACAGTATCTAGTATCATATTGTGTGCGAATAGTTTGACTCAGGTCATTGTATGAAAAGACTTGAGTC
>CM037850.1:12896691-13053233 GCA_021234535.1 Stichopus chloronotus
ACTGGCAGTCAAGTTACTTTGCAGTCTCGTGTAAAGCTTACTTTACAGTCCCGCTCAAGTACTTTGTTTTCATTTTTGATGTGTGCTTTCCTGATCAGGGAGAGTATTTTACATTATTGCAGGTTTCCTTTCCTCACAGTAAGTAATAGGTTTTGTTATTCACATTGGTGATTGTTTACAAGTGTGTGTTTTCAAAGGAAACTCTTCAAAAAGTACTTCCTAGTGGTTTGATTTTTTTTTTATGACAAGTGTGACTGTCATTTTTTTTTGTCTTTAGAATTTAAAGAATATTAGAAGCATACAAGCAAAAAAAAAAACAAAAACAAATGATAATAGTACATTAGCTAGGATTAATATGAAATTTATACAGTATGACACAAGAGAGAGGATAAGTTACTTGTACATAGTTGCTTTTACAAAGTGTTTAACACATGACATCACAGAGAGCTAGCTAGGAGACGGGGATGAGGGGTGGATCATGTGCAGCACATGTGCAACCTCTTGTTGGTATATTGTAAAAGACAACTGAAATATGTCTTATCATGTCAGCTGGTAAAGAAGGGAGTGTTCTCCTTATAGTATGTACTCACTGAGATTTAGAGTGGCATATGACATACGACATCTTATTTCAGAGAAATGATCACTGGGAGGGCAGAATAAAGTTATAGATATTTACTTGAGATCAAAGCATCTTAATACGCATGCTAATTTTAAGAAGCCACCTCAGGGAAGGATGAAATATAAGCATCTTATGCAAATAGACTTCCATTAAAAGGAAAAGATTGAACACCGACGCTTTTTAATAGCTGCTAATTGCTGCTATCTTTAATATACATACATATGCCAGGAGCCATGTATAAATTGTTGTCACTTTTAACTTAATTTGTTTGAGGGGCAGAGGATTGAGTCAAATACAGCGATTGACACAGATATTTGGATACTTCGATAAATATAAATTTGGCTATCTCATCCATTAGTTAATTGACATTGTTACTGCATTGTTTCAGTGATAATACATAAACAGCAGTTTTGTAGGACTCAGTTTCTCAGAAGAATGTAACGAGGGGAAAGAAGTAATATCAGTGAAAGACACAGATTTTAAAATATCTGAAAGTTGGCTCATTGAGATGGTCCACAAAATGTATGATATTATATCACACCTGTCGAGTGTTAATCACATGTTGGTGGTAAATGGTCGAACCACGAGATTCTGAAGATCTGACACACAACTAAAGCAACACTAATAGGATAATTAAGAGATTAATAATAACTTACTGCATATCTGTGACCATACGCTTTTTACCATGAGGTATTAACCATAATGGCAACCCTTGTTCGTAACAAAACTGCGACATTAACGTTCACATTTCAGTAACATTATTAGATTTATAGATATGTATAGATACGTTAAATAGATACATCCTAGATACATATCTAACAAAGCTAATTACAAGTATCAGGATGCAATAGTTTCATTTAAACTTGTCACAAAATAAAAAATATCAAAACAATGAGCCTCTTTATGGGTCATGGTCAACTGAAACTGTCGCTTTTCTTTGTGTGTAGGCCACATTTGGTGTGGTACTTTAATACTTGACATGTACACCTTATGTTTGTTAATGCACCTTTCGTAGGTACAGTACTCATAATATTTCATATGGTTATGTTAGATATCCCCAGACTCTTATGGTTGGTACATGCTCACATCAGATACGCTTTGCATTCGATGTAACCTTACATTATCACATTACTGGCAACATCAGTAATGCAGAACTTTTATGTTGCATCAGGAGTTCATAATGGCATGCATTTCGTCGCAAATTTATTTTTTCAGTTCGTTACAGGGAAGTCTGCAACTTGCATGAGCGATTGCTTATATTAACGGCCATTTTGGTTGGGTTTGCAGAGAGGCGGCTTCATGCATTATTTTGTGCAAAGCTAAATGTATTTGTTGTTATGTTTTAATTATTATCTGTGCCTTTATTCTACTAAATCTTTTTGGCTTTATTTTTTTCCTGAATTGTTTTGGGGGTTGTTTGCATCCTGAAATCAAGAGATAGTGTTGCTTATCATTCATACTTAGCTTTATGAATTGCACAGAATTCTTGAAAATAACATGATGTGGCAGGATGTTTTTAACATTAACCATTTCATAACAATGTATTGGGCTGCTTGCTCTTGATATGATTGATCAGTGGGTGGTTTAATTGATTAGGGATTAATAAAAAATGATTTCTGTGGCACACACACATTAACATCTGTGAGTTTGTGTGTGAGAATCACTGTCATTGGTTTTGCTATCAGTGGCCACTGTAACAGATGAAGTCATTCTGCACTTTTTTGTGTCACATGATTTTCCAGTGTCAGAAAAATGTACATCAACATGTCATATGCTCAGCTGGCAGTTTTTATGTGGAAATGGAAAAAGAAATAGAGCAAAAATAGTTGGAAATGTTTATGGAAAGGAAATTTCAAAACCTTTTTTAGGTCCATATGAAAATCGAAGGTGGAATATTTTAAGGGAAATGTGAAAATCACTTTGAAACATTTTTTTTGCAAAGTTCACATATTAAGTGAAAATGGTCTGTGTGAAGATGTTTACCATCGATCTTCATCTCGAGTATCAATTGTAACGTTACATTTCTCAACTGCAGGCGAGAAGAAGGGCAAGTGTTGCCGTGTTTAGTAACCAGTCTCAACAGCAGGTATTCTGTGTAAACTATTGTCATTTTTTTTTTAGTTCATGCATGTGCCTCTTTTATCTCTCATCATAGCTTCATAGAAATCTCATCGCAGTGTTTGTAGAAAAGAAACCTCCCAAAATCTAGATGTTCTCAACATCACCACCATCCTTTGCTTTCCATTGTCAGTAGGATTTGCTAATTTGTGAATTTGTTTTATTTTTCCAGCTTACATCTCATACAGTAGATAAAAGGAGAAAAAGTATACTAATGTCTGCTTTCCATTCATGTCAGATTTATGCACGTACTTCATAGCGTTGTGACCCCACAGGGCGAAGTGTTTCAGAACTATGAGAAACATTGCAAACTAGTGTGCACAGAGCAATGTTTGTTATCTCAGACAACATTCGGTTTAAAGCAGAGAGATTGTATTGCATACATCTTGTGCCAGGCAATACCTTTCAGGCAATACCTACAATTGTGTCAGTCGTGTCCCATACATACAGTGAATACTGTGAAAGAAGTGCTACAGAAAAGTATGAGGTACTCATGAATATTCAGAGTGAATTCGCAAAGGAAGTGATCAAGATTGATGCAATTATACCTAAAATGATTTCATCAGGGGTTTATAGTTTGTCATAATAGCTGTTGGTATGCAGCTGAACAATATTGTCCCTCTGATGAAATGTTTACATTGTGATAATGTAGTTAAGTGATGATGTCATAAGTAGTTTACAGATTGTCGCAATAGTTGTTTGAATGCTTCTGAATAATAAAGTCCGTCTGATAAAATGTTTACATTGAGTAGCCATGTGGCTTTGATGTACCGTATATGGTATATTGCATATTTTGTCCAGTGATTGGAAGAATAAAACGATATTGCTTGTGTCTCTCCTCAATCAGGTGGAAGTGATTTTTTTTTTCCATTTTGTTCAATTTGCCAGACGTGCACTAGAAACCACACTAAATTGTGTACATACTGCATGGGTCTTTGAGGGGTGACATATTTTACAGGAGTCTCTATGGTTACCTCCATTACTGTCACAATGCCCTTCATTTTCTTATTATTTGGTTTACCACAGTTCATGCAAATTTTTTTCATTTGCTCAATTATCTCTTTTATATTTGCAATAAAGCAGTCAGAGAAACCTGCTTTATTTTCTATAGAAAGTCAATTGTTCTCACACTTGCATTTTTAGTGTTGAAGTTTGCTACCACATTCAATTGAGTGCAATATGTACAATATCAGCTGTTCTATAATGTCGTCCTTTCTATGTAAAGACTAATTGTCTGAAAATGTTACCCTGCCTAACCTCTCAGTAGCATCCCTCCTCTTAACCTCCCTCCCCCCCTTATCTATTCCTTGCTTTTACACTAAATATTTAAGTAGATTAGTTTAATGTACCCTGTCACATGTCAATAGTACTCCTTGCCCTGAAAAAGACATTTGCCAAAGTTTATTACTCATCAGAATCAGATGAAACCATAATTTATGTACTCACCGTCAGTAGGTACATGCTGTTGGATAGTGACCATTAGCATCACACAAAATGGCTCACAGAACTTTGCTTCTATGTATCTTGTTAAAATGTTGGTGTTTATTTCAAGTAACCTTTGGGACACACCCAACAATCTTTAATGGTGTTAGACACGTTTTTTTTGGCACGATGCAGTTACCTGTCATTAGTTCAAACGTAGTGCTGGTTGAATGGCCTTTCGTCAGATTGGAGTAAAGTTGTTTTTGCTAATGGTCACTACATCTCTTGAATTGTGAGGTGTATACTGTTCCTCAGTCACCTGTATTTTGTGACAGCATAACTATGTATTGCTTTACCTTTCATTCATTGACTGTAACCAACCCTTTGCCACTTAGTTTAGTTTTAACACCTGCTAGATGTTGTAGAATTAGATCATAGATTTACACTTTTTTGACAAGTATTATGATTTATTTGTCTATTTCATATTTTTTAAATCTACAAAGTGCAATTAGTTTGCAGCTTCCCACCAAGCAATGATGTCACAGTTATATCCTTATAAATGTAGAGAGTGTTTTGCATAATCTACATGCTGTTGTGAGCAGCAGTCTCAGAATTTTCTCACCTCGACCTGAACCATTACTTGAGCACATTTGAATTTAATCTCGTGCTGGAGGCGCTCAGAGTTTATGGTCTGAAGATTCCAGAGATTTCCATATTTGCGTATATGATTGCAGTACTCCTTAAAGGGAAATAGGGCGTTTGATTTAGAGAAAACATCCATATTTTTTTGAAACCAATGTTTGAGGAGGTAGAATGATGGATTATTCAAAATAAGGAAGGACAGTAGCCTTCTTTTCAGGAAATAAGGTTTCCACAGATAGAAATTCAGTTATTTGTTGCTCAACACTAATTTGTTCACCCAAATTTCAAAATTCAAATGATGCATCTTCCATTACTCATGAGATGCATAATGTTTTGAGGAGATGAAGCTTTGGTAGATGTTTATTGATGAGATGGAATGGTTTAACAATGACTAAAGCTACTTTCTTTTGTATGTCATGTTGGTGTATTCTAAAGGCCCTATTTTCCTTTTAATGTTAAAGAATGGTTTGATTTTTCATGCCAGATGTAGACATGTAAGTATTGCTTTGTAAGATGAGACAGTGCACATGGAGGTAACATAGCATCTGGTATAATCAGCTTTGATAGCTTACATTAATAGTTTTAACATACTTCTTGACTGTACACAATGCTCTATGCTCGATTGTCTTTACTTCTATGACATTATTGACAGTACAAAGTATATACCTCTTCAGAATGTTTTCATATCTGCATATTAGATTAATTGAAGTATACTAAAATGATTCTTTAATTGAAGAATATTCTGCTGTTGTTCATTGTTCGTAGGAAGTATTGCTGTATCTTCTTACAGATATAACCTTTGCAGTTATGCAGACCAGTAACATTTTAAAGTATTTAATTTTCCAATGTGTTTATGCAATGCTACTTTATTGTAATTTATTCCTAGATATGATCAGAGCTGCTAAAAATCTTGATTTTCATACTTTACCTTCCTATATATTGTCTACATGTGATATATATTTTACCAAAGCCCCATCTCCTTAGGTCACTTGTATATAAACCTCATGCTGACTCTTCCCTACTCAGGTAGTAAACCATAACAATCAGTCAATTAGACATTACATTATTCTCTAAGTAAAGCAAGCCATCATTTCATGGGATTATGAGTTGCCAAGCCTATAGACAAACATGTGCCTTTGAGACAGAAAAGTTTTATAACTATCAGTTCATGTGCATCTTGAAAATGAGTTAGTCTCCAAATTATATGCTTTGAAACATCACTCTGTTGAGTGCATACAGGAATGGAATTTGCTATGAATCTACACCTTACTGAATATTACAACAACCATGTAGCTACGCTTTTGTGAATGTTTCACATGATAGCCAGTGACATTGTCCTTTCAATTCTTTTAATGTGTCTCCTCTTTACAGTAGTCCTGAAGTGGTTACTGTGTCATTGGTTTTCAGTATATTGTTGAAAGTTAAAGTCTAGAAGCCAGCCAAGTGTAATTTGACATGTTTTGTGGTAAAATGTCTCAGACCTGTTTGGTTGTTAGTTTCATGCTCTCCTTGCATCACTAGTTACTATCAACAGTTGGTTTTAATAGGTGTCAATGACTTTCATGTGGTAATGATGACTCTCCATCCAAATTTCTCTGAAAGGGCCTCTTTTTAACAGCTAGTGTTAGCATCTTCTTTTTTTTTTATGCTTACAATGATTGAATTTCACAAAGTTTTGATTAAGTCTGCTAAAAGTTACCAGTTCTTCCAAGAAATAATGATGAATTAATAGACAACCCTGCTGCAGACATCTAAAAACTGTTCTTTGTTGAAATTTCCATGAAGCTGTAGGAAGAAGTTTTTATAGAATATTGTTCCTCCTGTGAATCTATGGCAGGTTTGATTTTGCACTGGGATATTCTACGTTTGTTGCATTTAAAAGCCTCCACATGTTTTATTATGAAATTTATTTCACTAGATAATCAGAAACTATTTTATATCACACAATAAATGTCATAGTTTGATAGCTTCCTTTTCGATGATGTAGTTCTCCTCGATTATCCCTTTCCAGGACCCTTTCTCTGCCCTGATTTTCATCAAATTAAAAGTTGAAATTTTACGCTAGGACTCCCTACATTTGAATATAACCAATTCAGGGAGCTGCAGATACTTGTAGTGTCACCGTCATTCATCATTTAATCTCAAAACTGATGAAAATAACCTAATAAATTTCATTAATTGCATTCTGCATCTTCCTAGAAAGAGGCCGTTTAGCTTTCGATGCATTAGACTTTGAAACAATTTTGCTACACTGCGTTGTCTTCCCTCCTACATCAGTTAAGTGAAGTGTTATCAAATAATTACAGCATGAGATAATTTGAAATGATACTAGCAACTTATTCCGTAATAAGTATGAATAACAATTAGTAAGGTATACATAATAATTTGAAGTGGCACTGGCAAGTGATGTATGATAATGGTAAATGCATGACACTAGCAACATATGTATTGTAATTATGACTATAGCAACATATCTGTAATAGTTATAAAAGACACCTGCAACTTAAAATGCAGTAATTATAAATGCACTATAGCAACTCATACATAATAAGTATATATATATATGTATATATATATATATATGTATATAGCAACTATAAATGCTACCTGCAACTTAGTTTATAAATTGCACTAGCAATTTGTATGTATAATAATTATACATGGCATCACCAATTTAACAACTTACGCGCAGTATAAGCAATACAAACGTAACTTATCAATAGCAATTTTATGTGACACTTTCTCATGATAATATTTAGAGATAATATCGGCAATATTACATGTCATTTCAGAAACACCACAAATTTAATTTGCATTACTTAATATTAGATTAGCAGCATTATGTTCTGCAATGATCTTATTTCACTTTTTGTTTTCTTATTCTCATGATAAACATCGTGGTTTACTTTGACACAGCATTTTAATTTCTCCATCAAATTTTACATTGAATTCGTTTTAATCATTTTCTCATCATATTTTTCCATTGCCTATCCTCATTGTTTCCATTTAAAGTAGTTTCTATAGGGATGCTGTACTAAAGATACGCCCATGGTGAATGCATTGTGTTGCTTCTTTCTCTCATAATTACTGTTTTTTATCCTTAAAGTTACTTAACAGTTACAAAATGGAAGTGGTAGCTCTCCTTCCCTGAGCCCCAGTATGAAGCAGCCTGTCAGTCAAAAGTCAAAGCAAAAATTCTTATAACCATGGTTACCATGGTTACTCTGTACCTTGATTAAAATTCCTCTCATCTGACCAATGGTGTTGTTGAAAAACAAGAGATGCATAATCTAACAAGAAGATATGTTCATGAAAAACAAAATGTGGAAGTTCAAGTTTGAGAATCAGAACTTTCTAAATACACCAGTCATTTGCTGTTTGGGAGGGAGTCATCCTGCTGCTGTGTTTGTTGAATGACTTAGTGAACAATTTCTGTGTCATTGTAGACAGACTTAAAGCATTACTGTATTGTGTGTAAGGAATTAACATGGAAACAATACATTTACACATTTACACCTTAAGTTTAAATATATTTTCAGTTTGTTTACATGCAGTACTACCATATTTTAGAATGTTTCCTTTGGACATTGAATGGGGTTGGTCATGTGACCAATGTCACAATCCATGGTATGAGGTTGGGATGAAAAGGTTTCCCTCTCAGCCTCATCTAAAACATTTTTGGCTTGACATATTATGAGGATCTCAGAAGGGCACAAATGCAAGTTCTTGTAACCTTAATTAGACAAACATGATTGACAGTTATGAACAAAGATCTTGTTGCCATGCAGTAAAACTGAACTTTGATGTTTTCTCAGAATTTGAATACTCCCACAGTTTTATCCCATCATTTAGGAAACAAGAAATAATAAAGTAGATAGCTTTAATTGTAGTGAAATTGCAACTCCCATCAGGGGATAATCCCTTTGGGCTGAAATCTATTTTAATTTCATTATGAAACTGAATGCTCCTCATGTAAGTTCATGGATTTTTCAATTGGCTTTAAATCTATGTAATTATGGGGGATCCTGCATTTAAGATCTCTTTAAGACCAATGGATCGTAGAGTTGTCTCAAAATGTATTTGTAAGTATTTGATAATGTATTTGTCTCAAACACCTGTGTAGGTATATATTACATTCAGTATTTACTTGTAATATCTATGTTAGGATGGAGGGATTATGATATCTGTGTAGTGGGACCCTGCATTTGTCTTAATATTTATGTGAGACCAATGGATAATGCATTTGTCTTAAATTGTAAGTATGGCATCAAACATTGATCTTAAATTATTATGTAAGACCAATTAAATTGTGTGTCCTTTGTCACTTTGATACAATTTTAGGGATGTGAATTCTGCTTTTTTCTTTGTAATGTTTCTTGTTTGCTGATTTCTACATCATGTCTTTAACATCGTGTTATTTGTCTTCAGTCCATTAAATTGTTCTTTTTTTTTAATTTCCTCAACAGGATTCAAGAGGCAGATTCAGCTCTTTGGCCTCATCAGTCAGCCGGGCTTCTTTCGGGACGTTCCCCAGGTCGATGGAGCGTTCTAACACAGTTCAAGTATCTGATCCCAAGTTGCCATTCAGTAGCACAACTGAAGAGAAAACTAAAGCGAGGTATGTTTAAAATAAAAGTTCTGTGCTGTTTTACCTAGTATGTGAAATAGCAAGATTCAAGGACATCCGTACTGAGCCCGTTGTATCTGTTTTCAACTGGTCAGAGATTACGGTATAAAATCAATATCTGATGTTGCTGTAAATTTGTTGTGTTGAAACTGCATTGTCAAATATCTTAGCTCCAACCTTTGTCTTGAAGCCTGAAATGGTGCTTAATAATGAAACAATAACAAAACTCTCTGAGCACTAACTGTGCAGTTCTGAATATAAAGGAGTTTAACTGGAAAGAAGTCTGGACAGACATACAGTACTTAAATCAATCAATGATGGTATGGTAGGTAGAGTAGTTTTTTTTTCTGTGTCTCTGTGTATTAAGTCTGCAGTCTTTGATCCACCAGATTGGTGAACATTTGGCTTCAGTCTGCCCCTGCTGTTAAGTCTGCAGTCTTAGATCGACCAGACTGGTGAACATTTGACTGCAGTCTGCCCCTACTATTAAGTCTGCAGTCTTAGATCCACCAGACTGGTGAACATTCGGCTTCAGTTTGCCCCCTACAGTACACTGCAGCTCAGAGTCCTTTGAAATATTGTCATGTTTTGCTGGCATGCATTAACTAATGGAATCCAATGGTGATGAAAGAAATGGAGTTGAATAAATTATGTATCACTTGATGTGATTGTTTCATTCTCAACCTTGGATCAAATATTCCAGGAAACCCCTGAATCCCTCCGAATTCTGTACTCCAAACGCAATCAGTCTGGTTTCTGATCAATAGTAACTCATTTTATGCTGTAAAATTGCATGATTTTGTAACTACTGAGTTTGATGGCCATCCTTTGGTGGATGGCTAGAAATGAACAATATTTCTCTCCTATTCTTCCGTTTAAACGGTGACTGCACGATGAACGGAAAGTTCACATTACTGTGGCTGTACGCCAGGCTGAAAGTCCTTATAGTCTGACAGTGTTGGTCATTCTGTAGCCTTATGCAATAGACCAAACAACTTGTCGTAAAAAGTTATTTTTTTGCCAATTTCAGAGAATGTACTTTAGACAATTAGTTAATTGTTCATTATCTTCAAGTCCAAAACAACAATTATTTTGTGGTAACGGCAAGTTGTGGCAGGACTCGTCAGTATATGGCTGCTCAGAGACTTGAAACTGTCTGCCTGCAAACATGTGCCAAACGTCATATTGAATCGTCATAAACGGCATATTGTATAGTGAGTGCAAAAGTTGTTATTAGTGACAGTCAACTGTTTTTCCGAGGCTGTGAAAGTACTGGCTTGAAAAAGGGCAAATTTGTATTTGTAAATCACATGTCAATTAAATAGTGTACTGTTTTGTAGAATTTTTTTCTTCAAAATGTCAGTGAATTATGCAAGTTATTTGGAAAAGTCATGAGATCATTTCTCTTTTCTTAGTCATGAGCTTATTGATTTACATGAAAGTGTGAGCTCTTTGTAAGAATAAACATGGGTCAGCTGTTGAAGTGCTTTACATGTTATTTTACACTGATTACCAAGATGAAATTTCTCCACTTTGATTGGTGTTCTTTCTACGTTTCTTGATGTTGCCCATCCTAGATCCTCTCAAATGCAAGCAGCGTTCAAATAGCCAGTATCCATTTGCAAAATGGGGCTCTCCTTGGTACTTATGGTGATGAATGTCTTGAAATGCATAAGTGATTGCGGCGATTGACATTGTGTTTGCCAAGTTATATAAAAAGCAACTTTCAATAGAATGAATTAAAAGCTTGCTTCACTCCACATGGCTTTGTCAGAAATAGCCAATTTTTTTCAGCAGTACATCCAAAAGGATACGAAAACCACATGCTACAAAATCATCCATACTTCCATCTCAATTACATAGAATACTTACTTGAAAATAACATACCCTAAACATACCCAAACAGCTAAGAATTAATGAGTTTCATTGCTGGGCTACATTGCTATCCTAAAATGAAAAATTGTTGTACAGAACCATTTTTGTGTAGCACTGTTTGCTACATCACAGTTTTTCACTTAACAGTTTGAATGCTAACTGCAAGTACAGTGACAAAAGGTAATTGAAAAAATGAACTTCTGTTTACCATTTTGGGGTTGTTTAGTGATTTGTTTATCAGGTGCCATTTGTATATATATGCCATTTTAATCATATTCTGTATTTTTGTTTCATTTCGTTTTAGTGTAACATTTGCTGATGAACCTACTTCCATGCAAAGATCAGCAGGTCCCCTTGGGCATGTCAGTGCCTCATCCAGTCCTTCGCCCCTCTCGAGGACCAGCTCTCTGAAGATGATGCCAGAGAAGAAAACCTCGATCGATGGCAAGGATGCCAGCAGTGATGAGAGCTTTAGACAAGGGTAATACTAAAGAACCAATCTAGGCAGTTTAGGTTACTTCCTAGATCTTTTGTATGTGTGACATCACAAATTTCCCATAATGCAGTGTCCAACTTTGAGATATATATTGTTATACAGTAAATCTATAACTTTCAAACTAAACTGGCTATGTGAGTTAGAAATAGTTACTCTCTATCATGATTTTTGTGCAACTATTCAGCGATAAAATTTGGTCATGAAACCCTGCTGTAAAGGTCACGATCAAATTTGGTGATGAAACCCTCCATTAAAGGTCTTGAAAAGTAAAAAACTGTATTTTCCTTATGGTGAGGGAACACTTTTTAAACCCAAAAGGTAGGTCTTCTTTAAGGTAAAATGTTAATCAAGCCACTTTATTATATTTATGCTTTTTGGATATGATCAATTTAAATGTACTCTGTCTTTGTATTCTCCATTCTCTGTTTTGCATTAAATAAATGACTCTTTGATGATAATAACAATCATAACACATATCAAATTTGATCGAAAATTGTTGAGTTGGTAATCACCAGACGTGAGGTTGTAGTATGTAAGCTGCATGCTTCCTCCTCCTCCTCCACATTTGTGTGCTTGTGTAACATCGTAAAATATTGCCCTTCAAAGTCTGAAGTACACTTAATAATTAAGAAAAATTCTGTGTGATTCACCCAATCCCTACTGCTAAAGGTGCACAATAAAACCATTAGTGTGGACATAATTTTGGGGTCTCTCAAAAAATTGTGGAACCTATCTTTTTGGTACCTATCTTTTCACACAATGGAGGCGTTATCAGACCTACATCAGAGTTAAACACATTACACTTTTGACCGCACAATGCATTGGGTCATTTCCAAGTAGACATAATGTCTGGTTTAAATTGCCCTAGCTACATACCTATACTGGCTTTCCTAAACAGGGCCCACATTTAGTGCAAAATGTACCCTGAGAGGAGCAAAGCATCTGTCTTTATCCTTTTCATGGAGATGAATGCCCTGTGGCCATGTTGCTGTTGTTGTGTGCTTAGCACAAATCGGAAAGGTTTGGTTTTCTTTGGTGTACAATGTATTAATTGAAGTTTGTGTAGAGCCACAGTGTGCATTGGAAGTGAATAAACATGTTAACATAAATTATTCATGTAGGGAGGTAGGGACATTCCCATCAAATTAAATAATTTGTGCTCTTACCAGGTCCAAACCGTGCCTATGTGGTTAGTTGCCTGGGTACAACTTCTGTTAGACTTCAAGTTTGTTTGATGTGGTACTATGACATTTTGCCTAGCACATTAATACAACACTATGTATTTTATATACCAACATGACCAAGCGTTCATAGTGAGGCATATGTATATGCTGTAATTTCTTCAAGAAATGTGATTGGGATGATAAAACCCAACCTGTGTAGAAAAAGTAACATTTAAGTTTTTCTTACAGGCACAGAGTACATTTAGCAAAACTATGCATCTAGGAGGCAATTTCAAAACAGACTGTTGACAGTGTTGTTTGGGTCACCTGGGTACACTACTAAATACTTAAAATTTAAAGTAACTCTACAAGGAAAGCGCCCTCTGTAGTTGGTCCACGACTAACACCTTTAAATACAATATCGGGGAAATACACAGTCAGAAACACAGATACGTCTCTGACTGCATATGTCCATGTGTACATTGTGACTGTCAGCCTGAAACGGATTTTTTTAGATGAATTCTGTCACAGAAAGTTGATGCCCCAACTGTAGTAGAATGTTCAGCTTTTTACAGTATTATCTAAAACTTGTCCTAAGTTTGATGGTAGAATTTTTGTCTTTTGTAGTCAAATTCTAGTGGTCAACTGATCTAGTTATTCGTTTATCTCTGCTAAAACATTGTTGTATTGTGAACTTAGACCAAGTTTTTCAAATGTTCTCAGCAGTTTACATTTGCAATCTTTAATAGTTTGTATTTGGTGTGCCTAGTCCATTTAAATCCCCCCCCCCCCAATAAAAAAAGGAATGGATGTATGATCATAATTTGACTTTATCTGTCCCAGTTTTAATGATCCATTTTATCTGAAATATGTTTAACATCTGTAGTTATTTTTTCCCCCTTTAATTTCAGGAAACATTATTTGAATCATATCAAGACATAAAAAAATACAATAACATGAAAATGTAATACCATAATGAAGTATAACATATAGTTCAGGAGTTTTACCAGAAAGCCACTCAAAGCTTGTGAGGAAGTAGAAACCCAAAGGTAAAGTGAGGAAGTGGATGAACGTTAAATCCCAGATATAATTGAAAGCCAAGCCACAGATAACCCCCCTCTCCCTCAGTACCCACCTCATGCAAGCATACACACACACACACAAAAATGATAAGGATCATACCCTTTTCAGTAAATATTCCTTGAAATGTCATTTGAATCATATTCTTAGGTGGTTTTGATATCATTGTTTCATCAATCCTAGTAAATCCAAGAAAATATGTACATTTTTTACTTTTTTCATAATTATTTTTATTTTTTTATTTTTATATTTATAACTAGAGCTAATTAAATAGATGCCGGTTCCTCACGAATTTGGAAGATCTTGTAGACTTGTCATTAGAAACAGTAAAGTACTGTAGTGTCCTTTTGAATAATGTATGGATAAGTGTGGCCAAGAATCGTTAAAAGGTCTACATGGTAGACTGCTGTCCAACCACTTTAATTGATGGGCCTCATGTCCAGAGGGGATACAGTTAAAACTGTAGTTAATATGAATTTAATATGTAAACTTGTTTCAAGCAAGTCAGCTCTGAATAATCTGCAGCATTAAAAGATAATTGCATGGCCCACACTTTGTTATTTTGAAACTTGCACACAAGAAAGAAAATAAAAAAGTGTCTTGTTAATTTAAATCCCCTCCTACAAGTT
The DNA here is from genome assembly GCA_021234535.1 of Stichopus chloronotus. Taxonomy (NCBI): domain Eukaryota; kingdom Metazoa; phylum Echinodermata; class Holothuroidea; order Aspidochirotida; family Stichopodidae; genus Stichopus; species Stichopus chloronotus. The sequence continues at coordinate 12,911,363 of CM037850.1, forward strand.
TTTCATTTATCCTTATTTCAGTGTCTCTTTACCTTTGTTTTTAATGTTAGGTTTGAACAAGGTGTCCACAACCAGGTATCCCAGGAATTAGAAGACCTTAGAGAGCAACAGAGGATAATGGTTGAAAACTTAGAAGAACTAATGGATAGTATGGAAGAAGATGAAAAAGAAGAAATCAGGTAACCTTTGACCTTGGATAATGTAAGCAAGTATATCGTAAGTCAGATCTTTGACCTGATTGTCCTAGTTAATGTAACTAAATATATTATAAGTAAATCCTTTACGTGGTGTCGAAATATTGTCAAGTTCAACAAACATTTCAGTCACGTAATATGAACAGTTACAAATAGACACAAACATAAGTACAGAATGAAGACCGAGGGCTATCCACATGAAGCTTAGCATAGCTTATAAGCGTGGATACCCCAAAAGAAACAAATCAAAGAAGAAAAAATAACACTCAGACGGTAAAACAAGAAAAGAAACCACAAAACACTAGACAGAAAGAAAAACAAAAGGGGGGAGGGGAAATAGACCTTTATTCATCGAGTAATTTAAGACCCTATATGAGCACACATTTGTCAGGCTCTTGAGAAAGTCTATGCAAGATTGCCACTTTTTAAATATAATCTTTGCCAGAGCACCACCGTGTGGTCTTACTCGAGAGGTAGACATTTAGTGTTAATGTTTTGTGACAACATTTGAATTAAAGTAATGACCCTTCAGTCAATTTAATATCAGTCTGCATGCATGTGGAATATCTACATTGGGTTTAATTGTATTTAACAATCCTCACACATGGGTTTCACATTGATGAGAAAATACCTCATTTGTTATAGAAATGAATTTTCATGTGAATTTGCACAAATTTAAGGCCCACTGTAGATTTGAACACTGGTTATGGATATTTGAAAGCATACAGTGGACAAGTTATCAGAGCAAAATAATTCAAGATTGAAGCTGAATCAGTAAGCCTCATTTCTTGTATTTGTTTTGGGTACTGCAACAAATCATTGGCAGACCCTTTGACTGTGCAATCATTGCTAAAGCACAACATTTCAACTTCTTTGATTGAGGATGGGAATACAGAACCAAGCATTTTCTGGAAATAATTTGCATTTCAAATCAAATAAAAAAATGGATCAACATGTGAATCGGAATGCTTAGAGGAAGGGAATGCCTGGACCACATATTTCCTGGAAAAAAATTACTGAAATTGTGTTAAAAGTTTCCAATTTTAAAAATTCATGTTATAATTTATTTTTTGTCCTTGAGGTGATTTCATTTACAGAAAATTGTTTTTATCAAAAGAGCATAATTCTGTTTGCTTTTAAACATTTTTAAAGTTGCTGCAATTTATGTAAAACTTTTTTGATTGCAGTTATTAAATAGCCCTGCAATACATGCTGCTTGTTTTCACCTAAATTTTGTAACGGTCTTCTTCTTTTTTTTTTTTTCAGCAAATCTACAAGGTCCTACCCCCATCTTTCCCAAGTATTGGTGCATCCCTCCGCCATACAGTGGGTCAAAGTTCAAAAGCTGGCTCGACTGGCTGCTACCTTCTTCCTGGTGCTGGCTGCCTGCTGTAGTATAGTATTTACTCTGATGCCTGCTGGGTCTCTCAAGGCAGGTGTCTTGGCCTTTGAGTCTCCATGGTCCACTTTCAGGCAATTCTTCTGGCCTTACACGAGTCTGTTGCATTCGGATTCACCACCTCGGTAGCCGTTAGCTTCATTTGTAATATCTAAGACCTCGCCTCTCTGTAAACAGTTATTCATCATGCCAGCAGCTTAACACTGTACCCTTCAGGGTGAAGGAATGTCTCATCATATATACCTCCAGTGTTCTCCACTTTGGTTTTAAGGAGGGTGTCCTGCCCCCAAGTGAAAATTACCTCCCCCCTCTACTGGAGTCGGGATTGTCCCCCAAAGACATTGTCTCTGCTGCACTAACCAAAAGCTAAGAATAGGCTACTGCCATTTCAAGTTGAGCAAGAAATTGTCAATTTATTTTGTCATTATTTTGCATTATATGTCATTTACTTTGCTTCATTTAATATCTCAATTATAAAAAATTTCTAGGGTTGAGATTGCACTCCCCCATCCTCTAACCCTCCCTGGCAAACTAGACCCCCTCTCCTTAAAGTCTGTGGAGAACACTGACATCAGTTCATTTTTTTCTAGTGATCGTCATTCTGCTGCCGGTAATTTTGTTTTCATGCTCCTGTTTGTGTTTGTTTAAGTTCAGTCTCTATTTTAATGATCAACAGTGTTCATTATCAGATATTTCTGGGGGAATCTGCGCAGAAGTACCCGTCGTGGTTACCCGCTGATCACCGCTGATCACGTTCACCGTGTTATTAAAAGTACTGAAATTTATCTAGCGTTGCTAGTTAAACAACATTAATGATTGATCTACTAGATAAATATTGAATCTGTATGGTTGTTGTGATTAGTATGGTATGTATGCCAAGTAGATAGTGCTGTTATTATTACCAGCAGCTGGTATGTTATATAGTTGAATCTTATCAGTACTAGCTGGAATATGACCACAATTTACGCTTTCTCCTGTCTTAAACTTTCATCTAATGTAGACTAAGTGCATTTATTTATACTTTCAGTTCTGTCAAGGATGTTACACTATTCCCTCAAATGGTGCCTTCAGCGTGTACTTGGTAAACCTTGTTTGTATAGAGTACTGCTTTGTCATATTGTACTGTAACTAATTTAAAATGCTGTAAAAGAGTTTATGTGATCATGTAGTCACCCTGCAGTGGTGATATTCTAAATGCAGCGTCTCAATTAGGCTGTACTGGATGATACAAAGCTCTGCATAAATACAAGAAGAAAGGCAAGTCAACTTGCAAAGACAAGTTTGAGGTGGAGGTTGTCATGGATAAAGGTAGAAAATTTTGATCGTTGGTTGGTGGTGTGATGGCTTGTCGGCCACATGTAGAGATAAAAATCAATTTTGCCCTAGAGTTCAAAGTTTGGTGCTAATTAATGTAGGAGGGATATCAATATTTATAAACATTTGTGTTTGTGATTGTCAGTTAAACAGTCTTTGTTAGTAGATCTCATCTTTATTAGTAGCAGATTTTGTTACTCAGGTATTGGCGCTAGGGGTTTTTTTAAACTCTTTCATCATTATATATCTTTCTTTTTTTTTCCGTTCTTGGTGTTTTGTCTTTTAATTTTGCAGCTAAGGAATGTTATTTGCCAAAAGACAAATTAGCAACAGAAAACCATTTTTCTCCATGGTAGGATTTCTGGTAGAGGATTTGTGTGTTTTACTGCTCTTACTGCTCTCATTGGGGTTATCGTGATAAAATGGTTGGTGAAGGACAACTAGCCTGAATAATCTCATACTGTAAAGATGCAACTCTTAAAACTCCAAACTCCTCATGAGGCATGTCGGCATATAGACGTTACTGGGGTCGTTGTTGTTGATAGTGAATGAAGATACTTTGTATCCAGTCATAAGGAAGAAAAAAGAGGATTAACATAAATTAATTTTTGTGATGTATCTCCTTCTGGCGCTCCCTGGATTATCCTCATCTTGGTGTTGGCGGTTCTCTTATTTCCATCTGTCGACAGTCCATCAAGCTTTTGATAAGCAAATTCACATCTTTCATATATTTCCGATGGAATGAGAGACTAATTGATCTAGCTTGACTGCAGGAAGTAGAATTTAGTAGATGTTATCCATTCTTTTATGACTGAAGAATATCTTCAATTACAAGGATAGCGTACTCATCACACAGCAATCACCCAGAGGGTTTATTTTAGCTGTGAACAATTTTGATGTAGCTCTCTTTAATCAACATTGTTGTGTAGTGATCCCATGATTACCGGTGTTGTTGTACAAGAGTGCTCTGGACTGCATCAGTGAATGTCAGCAAAACCTAATGAAAACATTTAAAATTGCATGGGACTCTTAAGATTCCTGGACAGGCAAACTTCATGAAGGGTTCTCTTTTCTATCAATGGAAGTTAAAAAATTGAACTGTTTAAATTGTTTATGGGAAAGGTATTCTGAAAACTGCAACATCAGAAAGAATCCTAAAAGCAGTGAACAAACCCTGCATGCTTGTGGCCATTGATTCGAGAGACTGCTTTCCATTTGACAAGTGTTATTTGGATAATCATTACCAATTCTTTCAGTACTGTAGCAACGAAATTGTGTAGCATGCTCATTTTAGAGAGACACAGTCTGTAGCAGTTGTATCTATCTTAGGCATCATCCATTTGATTTGGAATGAAAGGAGCAGATATCTATTAAAGGTTACTTGAAGTTGCTCGAAGATGGTATAAAATCCTTGTTAGGTTGATGTTGCATCAGTTCAGGTTTCAGGTCAGCTAAATTTTTGTTATCTTAAATTCATCACACTGAATCATATCCCAATGTGTGCAAAATTCATTCAGTGCATGCAGGTCATGACCCAGTTTGTCTTTTTTTTTTATTTCTCTCTGTGTGCCAAGTGACGTAATCATACATAATAAATCAACAAGATTCTTAGCTGGTGCTTTATTTCCACTCCGTTATGTATTTTGACATTATCATAGGAAAGTTTACCATTTCATGGTGGGAATAGAGAAGTTAGAAGAACAAAAAGAGAGCATTGTTTTAGAAAAGTGTCATGAGTAGCAAAAGACATCAACTGGGAGATGGATTAGTTAAAATCAACTCTTAACGAGAAAATGGATATGTAAAACAATAGATAACTACTCTTTTTTTGTTATGGTAATGCACCTTTGATTGTATCATATTTCCAAATCCCGTCAGAGTGCTACTTGACCATTGTGTATCGAGCAATAATGATTTTAATGTAGCATACGTTTTTAGCATATAAGAGTGCCTAGTCATTAGACCTCACTTGCTGGACAAGGTGTGATGAATATTCAAATTTTGTAATATTAATTCTTACTTTTAAATGGATGATTTGTAAATACCACGTTCAGTCATTTATGAATGGATGACAAAAGTGAGTTTGGGGTGATGGTATGCGATCTTCTGTGAAAAGAGTACTGTATTTACAAATTTAAATTATATCCCTTGAAGTAAGCAAGAAAAACAAAAGGCAAAAAAACGAGTACGAAGGAAGATCTAAGTTAAAATGCTCTTGCAATAATTCATATTTAAGTTTTAATTTACAGAAAATTCTTTATTTTGATAAATAGTTTGAATAAAAATTGTTTCAACCAAGTTTTTTTTTTATCATCTCATTTCTGTCTAATTCAACAACACACCCCTGTCTCTTATTGCTGTGATTGTAGAAATCATCCTCTCAAAAATGGAGAAACCGATAATTCATCATCCCACACCTCTCATTATCCCATATCCTTCGAACATTGAATTTCCATCAATCAGTAAAACACGATTCGTAATATTTTACCTGAAATGAAGTTTTATGCAAAGTCGTCTAACACCTGCTGCTGCTCGCGTGTTTTTTTTTTTCCTTCTTTTTTTTTTTCATCTTGTCTGACAACTTTCTGCCGCCCTCCCCGTGACCTAAAAGGGGATTACTTATAGCGGTTGCCAATATTTTTTGTCTTCTTTGAAGTCAGTGGCTTTCCGTGGAAGTAGTAAATTACCACGATTTCTGTGTTTCACGCTGTTAACCTTCTACGGTGTAGTGACGTCAGAAGTTTTTACCTTTGATTCGCTTGGTTTCTTATAATGGATTCACCGCTGGTGTCAGATTTTGAGAGGTTTCTTATGTTGGTATCTGATTTTTTTTTTTAACATTTGGGATGATATCATCTTTTGGAATATTAAATACTCGGAAAACGACCTGATCACAGTGAAGTAGAAGCAGAGATTTCTTCCTGTAATAGGATCAGTGTCGCCAACTTAACAAATAAGTTTCCTGGAAAAGAAAATAACAATCGGATGAAATTTTGCAGTTTCTTTTATCTTTGTCCAGCGTTTACATCATCTTGATTGACGTTTGTCAAGAAAGTTTATCTAGAATAATGTCCTAGGACTTTGTGAAGAAAACGACATTTTTTCTGCAATATACATTTTTTTGCGTGCTTAACAAAGAAGAGTCTTACGAAATTTTGTACACAATACTTGAATAAAAAAGGAAGGTAAAATAAGTTACTTATTTAACCATTTGGCGTTAATTCAGAGCAGATGTGATGAATTCTTATCAATCATGATGAAACCTGTATATGGTATGGATACATTGCATAGTCCAAGCAAGTTTAGTATCTTATTTATGATAGGTATTCAAGAAACATTCTGAATTTCTTGCTGAGCAGATGGAGACGAATTTCGTGCTACGTCACTCTGTTTTATGAATATTCAGAAGTATGCAATCAGGCCTTCCATGACAAAGCAGCATGAACTTCAGCAGAGAGGAACCGACATAAATATGAACGAACGACACATTTTAGTGAAGGTGTTTTATCGATTTTCACTTCAAATGTGAGTTAGCATTCACCCTTAGTTAATACAAAGTAACCATCCACTAATTAATATTGTTAGGTATATTCAGTTAATATGGTAAGCTAATCAGCCAAACAGTGCGTTGCGAAGGAAAGCCAAAAGTGCATAATAATAGGACACTGCGGGGTATTAAGTAAAGCGGGAGAAAATGGGAAGAGGTCAGTTGCAATGACGAAACTAGGTGAATAATTAAAACAGGTGCATCGTACATTTTTCACACATTAAACACAATTTTCACGTCAGTACATTCAACCTTTAAAGCTGACCCGTATGGTAGCTATGTCATATACCGAGGTAGACTGAGGGTGAGAGGACAAAAAAAGTTAATAACGTTTTACCCCAAACAATTCTAGGACGCGGAACAAAGTCCAAGTACCTTCCCTCTGTAACGTTTGAAGGTAACAGACAGGAAGATGAAGTAAAGTCTACTAATTTGCTTTCCCTGTTCCACCACTGAGTGGTGGAATATACATTTTATCAAACTGTCCAGTACAACAAAACACTACAGTTTTGTTGGGATAACCTCACAGTTCCATAATCTATTCTCGCATGTTCACCTTTCCAATTATTGCGCACTACATACAATTAGAAAATATGGTTCTTCAGTTGTGCTACATGAAGAATACTTTGGGTTCTTCCAAGCAATTTACAGGACTTAGACAACTGAAAAAGAAGGGTATTGTTAAAATCCTTTTGTTCAGCAGAGAGATACATTGGTTTGGCACGAATTTACCCTTTCTTTTAATAGTGCATGAACCCCCAATAAGAAAAAAAAGAAGGAAGGTTCGTCTACACTTTTAAGGACAAATTCTGCTCTATGCATGTAGTTAATTAAAGTGTATTTATGATATTCATTGATGTCGAAGGTTTTAATTTCAAGTTCTCTTAAGCGTAAACAATCTATTTGCAATGCCAGTTACAAGTTCGAAGGAGACAGCGTAACATCACCAATTGCCAACATCCGGCTGACGGATGCAGTGGATGTGAATGTTCAAATGGTTTTTAACAGTTTTCACAACATATCTGATGGCTTCTTGTGAGATGATCGTAACTTCATGACGTTTTATAGTATGAATAATAGTAACAATCATAGAAAATGTAATAGTAGTAGTATTACTGTATTTTTATAAGTAGTAGTAGTAGTATCAGTATTAGCTGTGGCGGTATTATTGCTATTGTTGTTATCATTAACATTAGTAGTAGTGTCGTATACGTTTATTAGGCACATATCACTATTTTGCTACGAATTGATCGTTTTTAAGTGGTCTTACTACGGTATCTTTTAAGATAAACTTGCACTGTTACCAAAGTCACTTTAGTTATTTTGTGCACTGTGACTAACTTACCAAATAAATAAATGAAACAATGCTTGGCGATAGCCTATTCTGTTTCCATAAACGATGAGCTTTATTAAGACCGAATTATCGTCCGGAGAAGACTCAAGAGTTAAATTTTATGCAAGTTATCCGCATACCAATCTGTGGATCGAAGGTCTACGCTTAATTTGCCTTTTAAATTATGTTTTGTCGCGGGAATAATGTTATCCGTGAACACAAAAAAGTTTGGAGAGATAGTCATTCATCTGGCAGGTGACATAACCATTGCCTCCAAAGATCATTTAGATGATCTGCTTGATCGCATTCCGTCATGCGCCATTATTCATCTACGTCAGATCCAACTATCGACAGATTTTGGGGAACATCTGTCGCAGTAGTTTTATATCTGAAGACCTAAAATACTAGCATGTACGGTTTCCTTTTTTTCCCCGCGACTGTACAGTTAACTTTGTCAATTTATTGCCGTTGTTTATGTGTCACACGCAGCTAAATTTACCAGCTTTTGTTACTGAGAGCACGTAGTAACGAAGTTAAGCCTAACTTCATGGAAATCCTAACATCCTTTTTAAATTAACATAGAAAATGACATTACATTAAACAATATTGGTAAACAATGCAATTTATATAATGGAGCCAGTCATTTTTTTTTCTTCAGAGAACGAGAACTTTGAAGTAGAAGTGAATGGTATAACACAAAACAGATCTATCTCAATTTCAGTTTAGAAGTCACCACTCTGATTTCCCAACATCGTTCCCTCACCGAAAAAAAAAAAAATAGCGAGGAACGTAGAAGAAACTACCACAATTTGACACCGACATAAACAGTCACTGCTTAGTGAGCAATGTGGTAAAATTTTAGAAGGATTACATACTCAGCAGAAAAATCCCTAAGAACAGCCGGTTTCATTATGTCTTTTTCATCCTTTCCGTGACTTTGTGGACAAAGTAGCTAGTAATAACTAGTTCTGTTAGAGAATCTTTCAGAATAGCATATCACCCTCGGACTCTGTTCGACAAACGGATTATCTCTTAAGAAATGAATTAACAACTGATTATGATGTTGCCTTGCTGTTTTAGTAGCACTGGCATTGCCTTTTGTTTCTATTTCTGGAACTTTACATCCGTTCAAAGACAGTTAACTTTCAAACGCATGAGTGCATGAAACCTTTTCCTTTGCATATTGGTTCAATTTATAAAGCAATAGACAGACTCAGTTTGGTTCAATCAATATAGACATAAACACAGGAATATGATCCCCGCCAAAGCTTTGGTATCAGTTTGACCCAGTGTTTCACTATGACCTACATTAAACGTGTGGCAAAATTCGGCATGTATCCCATATCATATTTCATTGTCCTTTCTGCATTTAAGATACATGAAGGTGTTATATCAAGCAAAGGAAAATGCCGTGTGATCTGACTCCACATCAAACTCGTATAGCCAGAACCAGAAGTTGTATTTTGTGGTAGCAATACGTGTATCCAACAGAGTATGGACTGCGGGCACTCGTGACCAAATATCTAAGTGCAATATGCAAACACTAATCATTTTGCTCCACTGGGGAGATGAGGCCACGCTTCCTCGTTTCCAGGATTGAATAATTTGTGTTGCTATTAATTCTTAACAAATTGATTTCCCTTGTGAAACATTGCATGAACAATTTTTAGAGCACCCATTGTTCCAAACGTGTGAATTGATCCCATGTAAGCGTGAAACATGGAAAACAATGACAGGTATAAATGTGTGGGGTTGTTGAAAGTTGTGTTCAATGTTAGGTAATCCGTTATTTCATTTGCCAAGTATTTGGCGGAGAGAACCTGAGTAAAAAGAAAACTTTCAGACCTGGCAAAGAAACTTTTTAACTCCGTGATGAAAAAAAAAGGAAGAAAAACAGATGGAGATTATCGCAACACATGGTTACAAAGGGTTAATATGTTGCTCTAACTGATGGAATACGACGATGTATATGGAAAAGACATTTTGTTTAAAGGTGCACTTGACAAATTATTCGAGGAGCTCATTATTTGAAAGTTTTATTTTAAAAACTGTTTAACTTGATGTGAAGGTTTTTAATAAAGCAATGTTAAAGCATTTAATATGGTCCCTGGGCAAGGCCGATGGCAGACGGTTTATTTCTGTTTGCGGTTTTGGTTGCCCTGGTGTGACCCAGCCAGGTTTATACGAATGTCTGAAAACAAGGCCGACCAGTGCTTACTTCAGTACAGTGGAAGTCTCCCCATGTTGCACGTGTATTACAGGGTGAAAACTTGTACATGCAATATTGCTGAACGATTATGAGCAAATGTAGGACACTGCTTTTATTATGAGTTCCCAAAATACGCCCCAGTTATATGTCTAATGCACCTTTAAACAAGCACACTTCAACAACAAAGTACTTGGCATGTGCAGAATGAGATTATTCGTAGATTGTGACCACAGCACTGAACAAAAAGGTAAAATTGAAATATTCAGCAACTAGAGAGGATACGGCTCTAGCTTATTAGTAGAGGCAGTAAGTGCTAGGACGATTTAAAAAGACACTACAACAAGATGTAAGACTGGCACATGAATATGAATGGGCTGATAGACGGGTGGAAGGAAGGGGGACTGAATAACTTTTTTCTTACAATTTCTGTGAATGACGTTACATCAGGACGTCATATAATGACTAGCTTAGCTGGAAAATTGGAATATTCCAAGCCAGCAAACTTCACTCAAGCCTGATGTGCATTATAAATTATTTGCTTCATTTCCAAAACTTACTATTCAGCGAAAACAAGTTATAAAATTTTTTTGAGGCACGTTTGTTTACTCATTTCTATTAACATATGTTTGGCAAATTATATGTTAACATTATCTGTTTCCATTGTCAAGACATTGATTACATAAAAAGAAAACATTCACAATAATCGTAAAATTAGATCATTTTTATGAATAAAACCATTAATATATTTTCTATGCCTATAGTAAAATCATTTTTTATAAGGCAGAAGTTTTGTGACGTCATGACATTCGGGGGTGATTGGAGGCGATTGGAGGCGACAAGTGACGGCCACATTTATGAACACATGAACTCACCACCCGGTCCTGTTATCAGGACAGGATATGTCCGATGTATAATTCTACAAGGAAATAAAACCATATTTGTAAAATTAAACATTTATACGAAGGGAACAAAATCAAATCAAACAAAATTTCAGTGAAGTAAATACCAGTAATGCGTGATCACGTGTTGGCAGGATGGTTGGGGGGGGGGGGAATAATCCGGGAGAGGGCCTTAAAAGAAAATTCTGCTTTCGTCTGACTCAACATTGGGGACATTTGAAGACCTGTTAAGGATGAAGATCATTTAGTCCTGTATTTAAGATTATGAAATAGAAGACACTTCTTTAGAAGACACTTTTGCCAAGATTCATTCGGGTTTGGTGACTACTCCGGCAGTTGATCCTAAGAGAGGGGGGGGAGGGGGTGGGGTGATACATGACTGGCTTAACTTGCCCTCTGTCTGTTTCTAATCAGGGGGCTCCTTTGGTATCAGCTGTAGAACGTTTCCAATGTGATGGACACAAAGATAGAGTTATATCTGTTTAGTTCAAACTGAACTGGAACAGAACTGGTACAGTAAAAAACTGTTGAGACTATACTACATAGCCGTTCGTTCTATGTAGGCCAGTGTGTAATGGAAAACAATACAACCACTGAGTCTGTATCATCGAAAGTCTTAAGAAAAGCCAGAAATATAAAACAAACTTTAATAACATAAATAAATTCTAAGTAATGGTAAGTCATTATTGTGTAACTCACTCATTTATTGCACATGAGAACACGCCATTATTTTATGAATTAGTGTAATATTTGTGAATTATTTTAACAGCCATAATTTTCTAAAAGAAAACGACCGCCTGACTTAAAAGAACCTAAACATTAAATAATGTTTCATTTCACGTATTCTGCTGGATGTACAGATCTTACAACAGAATGCATATGGTCAATTGTTGGGATATCAGGACCTTCGCCTTCACATTCGAAAACGAAGGGAAACCCGATAAAATCACGAGATCACACCGAAATGGTAATATAATCCATTCGTACATATTTTTTGTCAAATGCTCTGAAGAAAACACTTTGCTGAAATTTCACGACAAGCAGAATTTACGACAAGGTTACTAGTTTGATATTAGCAGTAGGTCCTTTGTCAGTGAGGCAGGGGTTCAAGCTCCCCCCCCCCCCAGAAAAAAATTCACCCCTAGTGTTTTTAAGTGAAAGAAATTATTACAATTATGTCATATGTGCCGTTAGGCGTGCCAAATTAAATTCTATTAGCGCCTCCCCCCCCCCCCCCCGACTCTAGGAACACGGCCTGGCAAGGACCTGATAAACAGCACATTCTTTTTCCTATAAAAGCATGTATATAAACATTAGAGGGGACATATCAGTTACTTAACTGTAAAGTATAAATAGCAGATGTAATGGAAGTAAACAAACCAGACGCAGTTAATACAACTTTACTTTCAATCTATGTCACAATTCTTCTTATTCCTCGTTAATTCGTTTCAGAGAAAAAGAAAAGAAAAAGATTGAAAGGACTACTACAGCCATACGTTGTTACAAGATATAAACTATTGACATAGACAAACTAATGACATAGGCATTACAATATCAGTGCCTTGACTGGATCAATAACAAAGTTAAAGGTAATACTAAGCAACAATACAAATTCCTTTTGGACGTAGGTATGATAAACACTGACTTTTTGCTGCTTATTGTTTGTGCTTAAAACGTCACATCCAATACTTTTAGAAGTTGTAGCAGTTTCCAGTTTAGAGTGAAGTATAATGAATAATTGCTTTGTTTACTGTTAATGTCCCACATTTTGCGTTTTCATAAATTTTCTTGTAGTTAGTGTATTCGAATAAAGCAAGAATAATTCACTATTTCGAATTGAATAGTGTAGAGAGGAGACCGCGGGCTCTCTATTTGCAACGCCGTCGATATCCGGTAATGCCAAAGAATTTCAAGAAATGCATAATCCCGGAAACGTAACAACTTTCTAATTTTGTATGAACGTTCGTGGTTACTTAAAAGTGATAACAAAGCAGTTGCCATAAAGCTCTAGAAGTGATGGAAGAACAAGATTAATTTAAAAGAAAGAAAGCAACCGAAGATAGGATATACCGCGGTAATCAAATCTGTCCTACATTTTCACCAGTGAGAGGACCGATGGACTCTTTTGACAGGTTCTCTTTCCCTTGAGTGATATGTCTAATGAAATTAGTACAAAATCCTCCATCCCCCCACAATGAATGATATAATAATAACATCATCGGCATGGAATTCATATATCACTGTCAAATTAACAAGGGAGAAAAATAATTTAATAGCTGGCAGGAGATTTATTGCGACAAAGCCATATTTCATCTTAGAGGAAGGGAAAATTTTTAGCAACTCTCTGAATATTTTCTTATCAATTTTTCGTCTTTACTGAGAAGCACTACTTTGAAGTAATTTTTTCTAGTAATTTGATAGGTTAATTTAGTTGACAAAATGTACCGTAAAAACGAAAACATAGTTTTCATAACAAGAACTAAGGAAAAGATTGGAGAAAATCAAATGATGTATCTTTTCGGGGGTACGTTGCATAAAATGTTTATTCTTTCAAAGTTTAGAGCTAATAAGTATCTAAAACATTACGACTGATGTGTGGCAAAGAAAACAAATTGATAATGCCAGAGTTAACGTCGGTTAAAGTTATCTTAAGTATAATTGATTGCGCCTCCTGGTTATGTCAAAGAGAATTGGTAACAGACCAAACATTTGAAACTTGCTAGCGATGAATTCCGTACTGCATTAATGTGAATACTCCACTAATATGAAGCAGAGTGTTAAGTAAAAAAAGAAATACACACACTCATATTTATTGACAGTTGCAGATACAAACTGAATAAAATATATAGAAACATACGATAAAACAAAGGCAAATACAACTATTCACAGAAAATAAAAAAAATAGTTACTGTCCTAAAACTGAGTCAATTTGTCCGCATAGTTACTCACTCTATATAAAGTGAGTCACTATATGGGGGCAAATTGGCTCAGTTTTATTACAGTGACTCAAGTCACTTTTTAATTTCTGTGTTCAGGTAAATAAGTATTGACATATGTTAAAATCAATGTAAAGTCGAGATGTAAACTCATTTTTCATTGTTCAGGTATTTGGGTTTTTTTTTTATATCTATCTTTCTGTCTTATCTTCTGGTCCCATTGCTAATTGAGTCGGCAGCAGTAACCAAATTGGGCGTTGTTTCTTTTTCTATTTTGTTTTTCTAACTTTCTTTTTTTTTTTTTTTGCTTCTTGCATTAACGCATTATAATCATGGGCATAATTTCCCTCAGTTATCCCACAGTGAAAAAAAAAATGGTTTTCATTTCGGTAAGATCACACGTCGTATTACGAAGCCTTTACTTGCACTGGTTTGGCAATTAAAGTATTTGGCAACGTGTAAGTATTGGCATTGCAAATCATTTATATCTACAATTTGCCATACTCTTTGCACTACGCAATGAAGATTAAATTAATGGTCGACTAGATTTTGTTTGATGGCTTGTATATACAGCTTAAGATAACTGACAATGGGCTAAAAACGAAACGGATCCGCGTCTCACTGTCCCACAAGAATTGAAAACCTCAAAATTCGTTACGTCACTTCCGCATTTTAGTTCACAATATTGTTCACTGGCAATCCACCGATTTGTTACTGACAGTTGACCTTACATGCAAGAAACGTACACAAATTACGTGAAAGCAACTAGAGTGCACACTATCAGACGTTAACGCAATTCATGGGTACGATCAGCTGTCTTTCACTTTAAACGGGGTAATATTTCATTACGCATCTTAGTCATGGCACGGAATAAAGAGCAACGGACCACAACACGTAATGCTTGGATATCTTAGTGGGACTTTGATATTTGCGTATCAACACACAATATTTCATTTGAATAATTCAATCACTTTCCTTCGTCTGTTGGTTGGTAGCTAGGTGACGATCTGCCTGACGACTTACCCCGTTTCATCTGCGGTGTCGATTCACGTGATCCGGTGTCTGTTTGAGCGGTGTTCTTGCCTTTACTGTGGGTAGTGCTCGTCAACAGTTGTCCGCTGACCTTTTCGGTGATCAGCGACCGGACTCGCCTCGTTGTCACAAAGGAGAGGAAAATAAAGCATCCCTGCAAGGAGTTGACCAACGTCAGTATTGGTAGGAGAAATCGGTTGCGGTTTATGGCGTAGATGATAAACAGCGCCCACGGTAGACCGACAATGAAACAGAGCTGAGAAAACACAAAGTAGGCAATGTAATGAAAATACCATCAAGGTCAACATGGAAATTATCTCATGTGACTTCACCATAGGCATAAGAAGACCGATGGATCAACTTTATTATGTCACAATGTAATTTGGTATGAGAGTTATGTTTTGGATGAACACAGACCGACCATGGTAGATCTGTATAATGAAACGAAGGGAACGGTTCCTTAGGACGGTTAAATGCCACTAATAACAAACTTAATGTGGAATGTCTTTTGGGAGAAATCACCATATTTACCAGATGACTGTTGGGTCAATGTTATTACGTCACTATATAATTATGCATGTTTGTAGATCAACAATGGTACACAGCTGGGAAGCAAAATGAACGATTTCTTTTTAAGGGCGAAATAGAAATAATAATAAGGTCAATATAGTATGAATGGAGAGGGTCCACGGTCAATTAATAATATATGGACCACCGCTAGGGAGCAAAGTGAATGATACATTACAACTACTAAATGTCAGTAAAACCAATTTAAAAAAAAAATAATATAAAAATTCTCTTGTGTGACTTCCCCATACTTAACAAATGACTGGTGGATCAAGGCGTATTTATTCACAAGGTACCTACGTATGAAGCAATGAAGGTTATGCAATATGCGTCTAAGTCATCAACATTAAATATAAGTGGAACTGTGGCGGCATTTTTTCAAGGGAGAGGGGAACCGCTGGGGGGGGGGCGGGGGCGAAGTTGTGTGGAAAAGGAAGAAGGTATGATCCTCGCTCCTTGTATTTCGTCCCAATGTACCTCCGTTTCAAGCAACGTAGGTTTTTGGAATATCGTTGCTTCTAGCTCATCATCATTAAATAGTAGTGTAATTGTGTCAAGGGAGAGGGTTACCGATGGGGCCGGGGGGGGGGGGTTGGGGAGTTGTGTGAGGAAGGAAGAAGGTATTATCCTCGCTCCTTGCCTTGATATTGTCTGATTTGTATTGCACAGAACAAGTCTACATCGACAATAGGTCATTAGCGAAGCATTCCCTTTTAGCAAGGAAAAAAAGAAAGTCGACTCACCTTACAGAGGTCACGAGAACTTTGTCTTTAATATTGGGACTAACTTTTAGAATGTAAATAATTTCTTATTCAGAGAAACTCAGCAAATTATGAATTTCAACCGTCAAATGGTGTGTTACGTTTTCCTGTCTTCTATGTGTCTTATAAAAAATCTCACGCCCACTAAATCAGAAAGTCGGTGAACTCCAACGAACTCCATAAATTACGCTGTTGTTGACTCCCTGTCAGTTCGGTTATATAATACCTTTGAAGAGTCTTTAGACACGAACCCAGCATCTTGGCTTTGAGGGTACACATTACAGGCTATCAGTTTTGAACATTACCCTATATTTCAAAAGGGATGAAATTCATAGAGCCATAATTTGAGCTAGATGATATCTAACAAACAGTCCCTCAAGAAACATGTTTTGTAGGTAATTTGTCTCATACGTTTCTTCCAAAAATTCAGCATGGGATACGTTCCATCCATCCACATCCTTCACAAATTTGAATAATATTCCTCAACCGTTTTTAGTTTTTCATTTAAATTGATTGGTTGTGCACAGCGTCTCGTGGATTCATATGCTATATGCACTAAACAATGAAGGATAAACCATTAGCATTCTGGGTACAACTTGTATAACCCTAAAAAGTCACATCACGTGTTATGACAAAAGGTTGTAATGAACTAGTT
The DNA here is from genome assembly GCA_021234535.1 of Stichopus chloronotus. NCBI lineage: Eukaryota > Metazoa > Echinodermata > Holothuroidea > Aspidochirotida > Stichopodidae > Stichopus > Stichopus chloronotus. Next base: position 12,928,209 of record CM037850.1, read on the forward strand.
CGAAACTTATTCCAGCGTAATTTGGCGACCTAAAAAAATTCTAACAAAATTTCCGGTACCATGAGAATCTGTCATCTCAGCTTACGATAAACTACAGGGACAAGAATGACGAAAGCTTATGTTGCATGGACTATAAAAAAAAAAAAACAGGAATGTAAAGGTACCTACGAACTTCTTCAAATGAAAATCCTATGTTACTAGGATACATCAGTTTTGTACCGACGTATCCTTTTTTGTTTGCTTTTGTGTTTAGTTTGCACGGTTAAAGGCATTTCTTTGAAGATATTACTGTGCGTGGAGATAATTGTTTAGCGTGGTTTTGTCTTCCTTTCCTAGATTTTTCAAACCAAGCTAGGGAGGAAGGGGGGGGGGGGTTGTAATATTCTCATATGACCTTGTCACAGTTTTAAAAGGAATTTCAAATCTCCGAATGGTAGAATATCCTTGACGGTATACTGCCCTTGTTTATGATGATATCGATTGATTTTATAGACGTCGATGTAAACACTTAATCATTTATCAAGTATCATTTTAGTAATTGTCTTTCATTTATTATATAATTTATCAACTTACCCTCAGTGCTACTAGGTAATTATGCATTTGTGGGAACTTGCTATTTTCAGCCTCGTGGGATGTCGCTTGCCGCTTTCGTAACTTTGCGATTCCCAGAATGAACAGTATGGCTGTCGTGAGAGCTAGAACGCCTGCCGGAACTGCAAATAGCATGACTGTCGGAAGACCACGTGACATCCAATGTCTAGTGTACTGGAAACTCGTACAGCGGCATATGTGCAAAGTAATGCCCATTACCAAGAAAGGAATAGGTATCCCCCAACCGAAGATCCCGTACAACCAAGGCTCTTTGTTGTTCGAGATTCTGCTCATCCTGTTAGCGACAAACCTACTGCCGAATGTATGGGACACGTGGAAGGATATGACGGTCATCCACGCAAAAGAGGACAACCAAGTGTAGTGACTCAGTATCACCACGACTTGGGCAAGTCCATCCACCATCTGCGAGAGTGTCGACAACATGAATAAACATAGCGATATGAAGATCATAACGAGAAGGCTGACGATACAGAACCCATAGATGTTGCGAAGCTTGGAGAAGAATACGTGGATCATAATCATGGCAACGATGCAAAGTAGAGACAATGGTCCGCAAACTATTTGAACGTAAAAGGCAGATTTGATCCACGGACCGATGAGATATTCCGAGCAGGTATGGATTTTGCCATCGGTGGTGACCTTAAACTGGTCATGTGTCAGAGTGGCCCCGGTATGAACGTGGATCATTTCTGAACTGATAAAATTTTCGATCTTGAAGTCAATTGGAGATAGATATTCATTTTCCCACTTGCACGTAATATTTTCACACATTTTTGAATAGGACGTTACGGTATGTATGTCACAGGTTACCGAATCGCAGTTTAGTGTCATATTTTTATATTCAAATGGCTGGTTTGCAATATCTGTCCCATCATCGCAACGGGCTCTCTTTGACAGGTGAACGGACACTATCAACCTACATCTTGGGACTACCAACCCTTTATTTAACGCGTTTTCCAGGTGCAGAAAGGTTAGCTTATTTGGCAGAATGATCGAAAAACTGGTTGATTCGCTTTGGTTTGTCAAAACTACTTGATACAATTGGTCTGGTAACTGGAAGACATTGGACATGAATTCTCTAAGACATTGCTTCCCGTTTGAGTCCACCGAGGGGTTTCTTGGCACATGTCTTTCAAGTTGTGTAAGTTCTTCCAGCAGCGGGCATGCGTTCTGGAACAGACCCGCGACGTCTATGTGTGATTCACCCGCACAGGTAGCAGATAAAGCTGACCAAGACTTCAGTCCGAATATCACATCAAATGTGACGGGATTAGTAATGTCATGCATTTCACAACTGTTACACAACTCACAGTGTTTATTTTCCGCGAAATCATCCATGCAACAGCAGTCAGGTTTGCGATATCCTGGGCAATTCTCAGAGAGAAATCTGTCAACACCCGGTGGGCAAAATTGAAAGGGGCCGAGACCTTCGTTGCACGCCTCGTAGCGAGATCCCAAAACATATCTGGGTGGGACCACCATTCGTTGGGAATTGATGGATTCTAACTTCCATGGCAACATATTTTCCACACGAGTTCCTTGGCAGAGTGCACAATATGAATTTTTAAATAAAACTCCAACTTGGTTATGCACCGGAAGGATGCTGACCAGATTTTGTCCCTCTGATTCACAATACTGTGTGACTTTTAGATTCTTCCATTCAGGTGGACACTTCGAGACCATCATGTATCTTGCTGGCTGCGATATATTGATTGATGCATTATGTTGCTCTTTGAAAGCTGTAACACAACTCTCATATATTTCATAATTTATTTCTTCTTTTTCCGCAGTTGGTCTGTACATAGATGCATTCAAATGCACAGGACATATCTCTGAAAAGTCAGAGCAACAATCACCAAAGGTGAGGCAACTCTCATCGCAACCACATGAATGTAAGTTTGACGGTCTACCACACCTATTGTTACAACTCATCGGTTCTGCAAATAAAGTAAGAAATAAAACTTTAAAAAATTAGTTCACAACGTGGAAACAGGAGAATATACTTCAATATATTTGCAATATATCAATTTCTTGAAAACGTGACAGCAGTTTCGTGTCAGAAGTTGGTATTAACCGGAGATCAAAGTTCAGACTTGGAAATCAGTCTCAGTGTGGGGTGGTTCTTATCACTTTAGTTTGATTCAGATTCTGTTTTCGATGAGTCCATAAATTCTTACATGGTTTCCCTCATTGGAAACTGTTCCATCAAATTCGAGAACTTATTTGTGTACTTGATTTCTTGACAGCTAACAGCAATTCCATACTTAATTTTCAACCTCAAATGCAGAAGATGGATATCTCAAAAACTTGAGTGGATTGTCCACTCTCGACTTATTAATCGTTGTTGCATCATTACGGACTGATTTAAAGGGGGTGAAGAATGTTCGAATGCTGTTTCTTTTGTCTCTTGTCTAGAGGTAAAAGTAATCGATTTCTAGTCTGAGAGGGATCAATTTCCTATGAAATACAACAAAAAAAAAAAGAAAATTAAATTGTGACTATTTATCAACCATATGAGAACGCATTCAACCGTATTTCAGTTTCCACTTCATTTGTTTTCTTTTTCAAGCTTCTTTTAAGGCAGTGATCAACCTTTCTCCCCTCACTCGCTCTTTTCAAATTTGATTAGAATATGTGTATAACAACTTCATTTTGGGGGATCAATGCACATAATTAAATGGGAGATATCACCATCCTTCGGACACGTCACTTGCTTGGCCTCTATCTTAATTCAAAGATGATCAAAGAATTGTGTGATCTTAATGTATAGTCAGATATGACGCTCTGAATCGCTATGTAATCTACGATGTTAAAAACACCCCAAAATTCGACTCACCCGTATCGCAAGTGATATACGCCGGTTCTTCACAAGACGGCAAATACGGACCTCCTGTGCAGTTTATCAATTGTCCATTGGCAGGACAGGACATGTCGAACCCCCCATATTCTTTGCGATTATCGACATCGGAGGTGTCAAATGCAGGAAGGGCCATGATAGAGGTTCCAGGAAACCCTAAATGGGTGCAAATGACGTCTGCCAACGTAGTCCTCTCCGTATTTGGGGTTACACACATTTGCTTCCAAACTTTACTTCTCTGTAGTTGGACGTCAACGTAACCTTCCATGGCCAGCTTGTCATGCAGAAGACGAACGTCTTCGAGAGGAATGAAATGAAAAATAAACTGTTTCGGTTTAGAATAGCTTCCGACTTTTACTCAAGAGGGTGTTGAAAAATGGATATGAACATTACATGCTCGCATGGTTATCGCCTTACTGATTTGTAAAACGGATTCGTATCTTTTTATACTTGACATCCCCCATTTCTAAAACAGAGTAAAAGTAATAAAAAAGTGTACGCTGCTTCTCTGCTACCTTTTACTTCACAAAGATATAACAAGTAAACTAAAGGAGGGGTGAGGGGCGGCGTGCATAACAAAATGAAACGGATTTCGGAAGCAAGTATTTCCCTTGATATTTCTCACTTCGTACATCGTCCCATGTTAAAATCATTACAATTCTCAATGACCCCTGTAAAAGAGGTTATTTGTGGTAACTTTATTACATTCGAGGACACTGCAGTGTATAACTGACGTAGACAATTTATAACAATGGCACCGGTAACAATAACAACAATCAACACATTCGCCCCACATGGACATGTCTGTCTCTTGACCTACGTTAATCTGGATTAGAGTATAGTCGAAATGTAATCAAAACGAATCTTTACTCGGTACACTGATAGTGGTGCAGATTGGAAAATACCATTAAAAGGTTCCAAAACTTCTTGTAACTCATGTAAAAAGTTGTGTGATAACTTACATAATGATAAGTTTATGTAACTCACCAGAGATTAGATACCCTCTGCTATTCACCTCAAAAATTGCGCAGATGATCAACAATGCAACATCTGTGATGAAGGACTTCTTCATGATTACGCGATCCTGTCAACAAAAATCAATGGTATTTCAAATTGACTGATTAGACGTGAAAAGAAGGTAAAGATATCAGGCAATGTGATGTATTCGCAGTTTCTCAAAGGTCCTGTGCTGTAATGAAATATTCATTAGTTACCCCTGGATGGACTCCCTGTTTGTTATTTCATCATGCTCTTAAACTTAAGTTTTCAGACATTTCTTTGAAAAAAAAAGACGTGAGAAACCTGGGCTGAAGTTATCCGTTACCCTTGATGGTACTGTACTTGACAGAACAGAAATCCTGCTCAAATCTCTTGAAAAAGAATTGATCCAAACTCAAAAGCTTTTCATTATAGAAGCAAAGACAAACGTCAGTTTCGATTATAGATAAGAAAATCGATCTACCGTCCACTAACGGTATTATTTTCTCTGGGAATATTAATGGAACTATGAATGCTATTTCATCTTTATAACTTTACATTGCCATCCATTTGACTTTAGTCACAGTGGAATATCCCGCCACTAGTTTTTTCATCTTAGACACTTGGAGTAAGTGGTACTGGAAAACGTCTTTCGTTTTTCAAATCTAGTTAAGTTCTTGATTGTTTGCAATCAATAGGACACAACCTGTCTAATTAGCTCTTTCGACATGTCACGGTTTCTTAATTCAAGAGGCCCCTGTTCGCAAATGTCAAGATCCTTGAAGTCATGGGGCCAGAGAAAGCTGGCAAGGGTTTTGCCATCGGGAAATTTGTTCAGGTAGAACTCAAAGTACTTGTCAAGAGTAAACATAGGTTACATGCATGGTTGTAGTTTCCGAAATAACTAAACCAAAACATATTCCCTTTTTACCATTTGCCTGTTAACATGATATGACTTTCAATCATGCGTTGAATTTTTTTAAACTATTGTGTCATTCTAACCTGCATTTCCTCTCTTTTCTACATTATATGTGCAAAGCGTAACATCACTATACTTTACCATCACCACCGTTATTGCCCAGAGGTGAAAGATGAAACTAGAGACTGTTACTGATATGACAAATTGATTCAGTTTCCATGGCGACTGGCTCTACCAGTTGGACCCGCCACTGTAAAATTTTCTCCAAACTCTCAAGGCAATTACACCAAATTACTTAAAACTATACACCTACTTACTCACCTTTCTTACTTATTGTATATTTATATATTTATCAGAATTCATGTCGTTGCATGGAAATATGATTTTTTTTTCACAACTAATAGTGAGCATATTTATATTCAATGCATGCAATTCCTAGTGCGCAAATGGAATTTAGAAACACCACCGGAAGGGAATTGTGGGTTATGATGTCTCAATGCCCTGCCGTCGACAATTTATTTCATAGTCCCTATAGAATCACGTATGTGGAACATTATTTAGCGTTGCATGGCAAGTAAGGGCAAGGAAACAAAGCAACTGTTCATTATTCCTAAAAGATATATGTTGCAGGTTATTCATCACAAGATGTGGATAGGCTAAGCAACTTACTGGATTCAAACTGCGCTACATGTATAACACTAGTAGTTATAAATTCACAAAGCCAAAAAAGTTCAGATAGAATGTTTACTTTTTGGCAGGTGATAAAAAGTGACGGATCCTCTCATAACAGAGTGTATATTCGATGGCGAGAAAAATGGCGAGCTCTGAATGTAACGATGACATATGAGAGAACTTGGCAAGAGATAGGCTGACTCAAATAGTCATTTCCTCACGCAATTAGAAACTATAACGCATCGTCAGAACTGACATTTCGCAGATTCCAATCTCTAGAGCGATAATACATATCCCCATGATTTTCGTTCATTCAATATCAACTGTTTACGTCACAATGTTTGTAATCGTTTAACCTCTGGCTGGGTTATTTGTTTTGATTGACAATACTGAACTGGAGCACAACTACCGATTTTAGGGCTCTGTATTTGCGAGGTCGCGGTGTCTACTGTCCGATTCATATTTTAAGTCATGATTGTCACACCACTTTGACTGGCAATTAAAAGCCAATTTGCAATCAGTCGAACGTCATAAAGTTTTTCCTACCTTCACACTGTGGAGGTCGATTTTTTAAATATTACCATCTACTATTGGAAAGCATAAGAAACATCTAACCCATCCCTTTTTCACATTACTTTATCTATTAGGATAATAATGACATTGCTTTGGCTTTAATGTCACATTGACTTTCATGTATATATGCATATTGACATATATGAAAATACGATTGTTAAATGCAAGTTATGAAAACACAAAAATATGAAATATGAAATTAAACGCCCAAAGCGAAAACTTTCAAACAAATAAAAAGTCTGGGTAACAAAATTCTTGAAAAAGCTGAGTTTCCAATAGGACAAAATTGAAAGAGAACAAGGAAAGAAAAATGATATCCTACTGCCATGTATAATAATTAGACTTGAGTTTGAATTAAATCATTACACGCTACAGAAATATCACACTTTGATATTAATTGCCTTTCACATCTTCACTTTGTCTATGCTGAGAGCCACGTTTGCATGACACGCACAGGTATATGTACCACCGACACAAATTTTGGGTGTCTTTGATAATGTGGACTATGGAACTTCTAAGAATAGAGATGACAACAAATTCTCGGAAATCGTGACGTTTGTTTTCGTTGAAAGCAGGTGTTGTCAATGTTAACCTCAATAGGCATTAATTTCTGATCTTGGTTTCTTTTTGTCTGATCTTGTTTTTCTTTTTTTGTCTTTTCGATGACCATATGTTCCTGTCTTTCGTCTGCCGTGGATGAGACATCCGTTGGGAATAAAATGGGATACTTTAAACGTTAGTAGATTATTGTTTTACTAGCTTCAATGACACACTTGAAGGGAGTAAGCGGTGATTGGTTTAGGTGCTCAATTCAATGTCAGTCGGAAGCAGGGAAGAAATATATTGGACGGATGCACTTTAATTCTGATATGTCATAGCTGTATGAAAGTAGTGCCGAATATATGAATCGGTAATTAGGATGTTGTAAGGACGCTGAGCGTTACAAAAATAATTTCACAATCTATGTTGATGACAAACGTCAAAGACATTTCCTAAAAGTGTTTTGGGAGATCCGGAACGATGGCTGTAAATTAAAGTGATGTTGATTTGCTTAACTGTAAAATAGATGAAAGAATTCAATTAAAATGTTTTAGAAATTTCAGATAACTATATGTGCAGATAATAGTAGCTAGAGAAATACAGGATGAAAGTGGTATACTTCATTATGGAGCAAGATCTGAAAATAGCAGGGGGAAGCAACTGCGTGGATAAATTGAAAAGAAATGGAAGAAAGTGATGTCATCTATGAATTAAGTAAATGTTTGCTTAAACATCTGGGATACAAATATAATGACAAAAAAAAATAAAATAAAAGGCTTATGCTTAATTATCATATGGGATAGAACATATTACTTAAGAAATATAATAATCAATTGTGTAAATGTGACTGGGCACATTATTTTAGATTTCCTGTTAGATAATTGTCGATAGAACATATTGTCTATCAAAATTATATAGACAATGTCGCAGCGTACCATTTAAATATGGGTACGATGTTTTGTCTACACTTGACGATATCATCAATATCATCCAACTGACAACAACACACAGCTCAGAGTAAGATACCCTGTCAATCAATTCCATTAGATGTGTAATAACGGGCGACAGATTGTTAACATGGGCTCATTACTAGGCCTAGGTAGTAATGACTTCGTGACATATTCCAAAATTAATATCATGGCAGTTGATTTCGAGTACCATTTACAAAAAATATGATGCGATTAAGTGAAGTAGATCATATACTTTGCACTAATTAGAACGTTAAATACGTTTATTATTGTCATTGCGGTGAGAATCACGTCACTTAAATGTCCATGTCAAGATGAATATGAAACTTGATTTTGGAAAAAAACACATAGATAACTATTTCAGGCTGACAATCAATCAAAAGAAATTAAGAAAGAAGTTAAAGGAAATGTACACACAAGGTTGCCCATGGACGAATACCATCATTCAATGATAGTCAGTATAGGTTATTACTTTGAAAAGTAACGGAAAAGGCATTAAAATGGTAACAAACAGAAATCAGATTTAGAAATCAACGGTTCGTACTAAAAACGCCGCCGTAATCAATGTGAAAGAGCAAAGGCCTCACCGATGTATCAAAAACCTAATGAAGTCGTACCCACTGCCCTCTGGTTTGTTCAAACGAGCACACCTTTTAGTGTAAATGAAATTGTCATCCACCACATTATCAGATTTTCATACATACTTCGTATGTGTGACCGTACCACGGTCAATTTTAGAATAAAATCACCGGTTGATAAACACAATAAAACTGTAGGTCGACTGTAAGTCTGCCCATTAGTCCCTTTCATACATACTTATGGTGTTGTTCAACACACAAAACATGACTGTTGAGTTCGTAGTAGGCCTTTAGTCTAGGGGCTACTGAATCGTGAAATATAGGCCTGACAATATTTATAGTTAATAAATATATGTAGACCTTACAACAATACAGTGATAATATCAGTGGCCCTCCTTACGGTAATCTTACCTCTCTAGTCTCAATTACAGAATTGTGTCAATGATATCGGAAGCGTTATTCAGCAGATGTGAAAAAGCCTCCAAAATTAGCATTTCTTCTTTGTCGATTTTACAGAGAAGTCCAAAACACAAGTCCTTACGGAACAAAATCGTGCAATGGACTAAGGACTGCAATCGTAAAACTCCCACTGTCAAAGGCGAAAAGGCTGTTACATACACAGTCAAATAATGTAGGCCTTGAACCTCACAACGTTATGCATGAAGGCTAACAAAATTGTAAGAGGCATCAAACATCTTCAAGATTTTCTCTGAATGTACCGCTCCCCACTCTGCAACTGTCTTCATAATCTTCATACTCCTAATAGTCTAGTTAATCCTAGGTAACTTTCCACAAATTGATCTCTTGATGAGGAAAACAAGCTCTGTAAGTGTTCCGTAAACAGTGACTAGGCACACGTACACTGAACTACAACATGTGGACACTATGACAAGGGAGACGCAACGTACGTGGGCACTCCACTGATAGTTGATAGCAAACAAAAAAAAAAGCTCCACGCAAAATAGCATGCTGTTGCTATGCATACGATTGTGCTTACTTTGTTGAGGTGCTACTTTGTGTATTGCGCACGAACATTGCTGTGAATCTTGTTTATCTTTTCTCGGGGTTTGTTTTTAATCAAATGCAGTTATTTGAGAACAAACTTTTCTTTTATTTTTGTCTTTTTTTTCATAAAAAGTTTGTTTTATATGTATGAACAAGGTTAATCAATTTTGCACGGCGCATAATCGGAAGGATCATACACTCTCGGGTGTTAATGCTATCGCTGGATGCACTCGGGCTGCGTCCTCGGGCATCGCTAGCATTAACCCCCGATTGTATATTATCCCACGGATAATCCACCGTCCAGAGTTGATTACCTTTAATTACACTTGTTGTCACCATAATAAAAGAATTTGAAATTATATTCCTGAACTGAACACCCTCAACCTGTTTATTTCTCCAAATTGTCTGAATGGGGGCAAGCAGAACACTAAACTGATTTTTTTTTTTTAAGTTCTGCCTGCGCGCTCAAACACTTTAAAGCTTGACATACATATCCACACTAATACGAGATGTTTATAGCATTAGTATAGTAATTTAAACATTATTATATTTACTAAAATAATAATTTACCTCGACGCCAGTCGTTGCATAAACTCCACTGCTTCGTAAATGTTCCACTAACTCGTACTACTGAGACATTTATCAAGCACTGTACGACTTTCTCCCTTGAAGATAAATCTGTACCGGCTCTCTTTGTTGATCAAACTTGAATTCTTTCAGAATATAAATATGTTATTCACATCTCAAACAGAGTACGGCAAATAACCTACGTATTATGACTTATATGAGTCAAAGTAAATTCACCTGCACTGGCAATGTCCCTTGAAATATTATACGAGTACTAACATTTATTTGTAAGCCTCGGATAACCAAGACGGATCTTCCCAGGCAAAACAGTGTCTACTTAAAAATCGCTGCTACATAACATGAATATCTCCGTAAATAAAGAGCTGCAGTAATTCCATTTATGTAATAATCTGTCTTCTCACCAGTCACGCAGGACCTTGCATGGGTTTCGTAAAAACATTACATGCACACATTAGTAATTAATTCTGTTCACGAATACGTTTGTCGAGCTTATAACCGATAAGCATTTTCAATCAATTTTACTGGACTCAGTTATCATCTACGTAAAATGAACAAATGTTTTAACTCTCTGTTTATCAACGCTGCGTTTTCAGTTAATGGATAATGAGATTCAAAATAATTAATTGCGGATATAAATAATTAATATCGATATTTGCCTCATTTGGTAAATTGTTACAGCCTGTTGACTTTCACAGCTGTTCTAGTAGGATATATTTTGTAGACACAGTTGATATTTTCCATTCTAAAGGATGTTGGTTGCTTTTGTCTTCGTTCAATTACAAACCCCTCGAGGGGACACGATGAGTTGATAGTCAATGACTTTATGAAGATTTAGAAGGGTAAAGCCACATGACGATGTTCATAATAGTAAGTCACGTTTTACATGCACTGGTTATGAAAATGTTTGAATTCTAAGACTCTGGAATGTATGGATCTGTGCATCGAAATTAGTGCTGATGTGAAAAATGTGCGATCACGATTTTTTTTCAAAAAACCAATTAAATTTTTCATCAGTCACTTTTTAGTATCATGGGATCCTCCTGATTTAATCTTATGTCATTTGGAAGTGAAGCAGAACCGACACGGTGGGGGGAAAATAGTGAATCTCACAAACAATCCAGTGAGCAAATAGAACTACTTAACTAACTTGTTTTCAATCTTTTGAATGTTAACTGTTCTGTAATTAACACATCAATCAAATTGTGAGACTTTGTATGGCAAGGAGATTTCTGATTGTATATCAATGTGCATAACTAACTACTCTGCAATGGAAAACAAAGTTGTATAGAATAAGTTGAAACCAGGTCTCCCATAATACAAATTTTAGATAAATAATTTTGATTCATCAAGTTCAAACATATTAGTAACAGAGCAGCATTTAAACATTTGTTTTGAGATCCTTTCCTTATCAACAGGACAGGAAGACAACGTTGTGAGTCATTATGTGTTTAAAAAAACAGAGATGGTTTAATCTATAACTATTATGATTACGTTTCTCTTCTTTCTCTCTTTGTTTGAATCCATTTCAAACTCTTATGCATTGTGACGACCTTTTGAAACTTACTATGCTTTTCTTATTCTAATGTACACATCCGGGAATGCAACAATTGCAGCGCTTCTAGTTGGTTTTAGAATCATGAAATTAATATATGTAAAATTCTTTAAAACTTTTTGAAAGGTTGCAAAAGTTGCAATGTAAATGTTGGAAGGTCTGTATGGGTTTCCTATTAAAATGTCCTTTTAGATATCAAGGAAATGAGATAACCAATAAGCACAATGTCGATCACTTCAATTTAGAAATAACTCAGATTATTTAGTTTCAAGTTGCAAAGTTGCTATGCATGTAACTTTACCTAATGTGTCATGAACGCCGATGAGTATTTGTGTATGTTTAGACATGTACCAGACAATTTCACCATACAAGTCTTCAAGGAAAATATTATGTAACTTTGTTTTACATAGAAAAATTAGATCTTCTAAGCGGATATCAATGTATACCTCGTGATACGTAGCTCAAAATAAGATACCGCGTTTTTTATTTTTACAAAACAACGTTCTCACATATTATAAATTCAGTTATCTGGTGCTCAAGAACTATTTGGTTTAACATTGATTAATGGCTGAACCCATTAATCTGGTAAATAAACTGAACTGGTAAACCAGAATGGTTTAATAATGATTACAGTTATTCTATGCATATCGCTTTGATGCATTTTCAATGCAATATTTCCCTTTGAGACGCAGTAATTGCTTGATTGAAAATGAAACAGACACAAAGGCATAACGTTAATATAAATTTCAATGCAAGAAAAGAAAGAAATCTCCCACCTACTTGAAAAATCTAGTTTGATAGGAATTGCTATCAATACAGACATTGCACACTTTAACATTGGTAAAAGTAGTATTACTACTAGATGAATAAACTTACCCGTGAAATCGTCGCACTGAAACAAAAAGGTAAACAGAGCTATGCTTGCGCCAAACGACACTTAAAATGATTTAAAGGTTATCTTCTGAAGATGATTTCAATTGCTTCTAATCGACAGGAAATATTTTAATCTTTAAGAGTACAGGAACACATTAAACCACTCTAGTGTAATGAAGTCAATGTTCGAAAAGCCCCATTTTTCCAAGAAATGTATTGACTGTAATCCCTGTGTCGTTGTAGGATGACAACTTCCGCTCATGACTGTGACCGCAAGACTCCTTGCTGCTGAATACTGCAGTGAGTTTCGTGTACACTGCCAGGCATGCGCTGTAGCAGATACCGAGTTAAGAAAATTGAAAAAGAAAGAATCCAACGGTAAGCGGTCTGCTCTGAGTGTGACACATGATAATGTCATTAAAATAGCTGCGATCGATAACTTCTTCACCTCGAAAGCAAGTTCAACTCGAAGAGAGAGAGAGAGAGAGTACACCTTACATTTGAGACAGTCGTGTAATGTAAACACTTCTAAGTTGATAACGTGAAGAATCGTTGTAATATACTTCTTAATGTTCAGTAGCTGTTAGTCAGCACAAGCCACCGGTGAGCTACAACGTAGGTGCCTGACTCGGTGGCGTGCGCAAAGGGGGGGGGGGGGGGGGAGCACATGTCTCTCTCACTTACACTGCCAGTTGCGTTAGAATGCCTAGTCTGGGGATTCTCGTTTTTGGGTATCAACGACCCAATGTTACTTCATGTATGTCAATATATGCAACTTGCGCATTCTTGAGACTGGGATTGTTAATTTTCAAAACTAAATATTTGTGAAAATGGAGTATATGCTAGCATTCTCTTAAGTCAAAACCTAATCAAAGATTGCGCCATTTTGCATCTCGCTGTTACTTCATTCTAAATTATTGCCAAAAGAGTATGGGATCCTCCATTACAGCTAGACCACTCTCCCACTATCTGTCAGTCGGAGAAAATATATTCTGCAAAAATCGTCCGCTCCTGCACTTATTGACCCCTGCTAATGTTACACGAAAAATATGGCTTTTCGTACTGACGTAAAAGGCTAACCATGAAAATTTTAGTACAAAATTCGATATCTTGTTGTTTCCTATTTCACCTGGAACATTTTCCACAAAATTAGGTCTATTTAATGAATTTGAACATTAAATTAAATGTTTATCCTTCGTTGAGGGATTCAAATAGTACTTAACAAGCAACAATAATGTGATGAATTAGTCATAAAGTATATGCCGATGTCGTTCCCGCTTTTCTACGGGGTAGTGAAGTCACAATTTGACTATTATGTCGTCACATGTTCGCCATGATGGGTTTTATCTCGTACAGAAACCATGGGGTTTACACCGTATACGTGGCGACAATGCTCACTGTACATGCTATAGCAGGCTTTATGGTTTTCATAGCGTTTTCATCCATACTTGTCGCCAGTTGTGATATATATTATTGCTCAGAGATTTGTTTGTTCATGTTTATTCAAGTGTGCGGAAATGTTTTTCCAAGTATTTGTATTTGTGTATATTTACTTATGCACATATTATATTAACTAATGTGCACGTGATACGTATGCGTCGTGCTGCTTTTTTTCGAAACCCATTTTTTTGCTCTAAAGTAGCAAGTTAAGCAATTGAGGAATGAAGAACATAATTGCGACTAGCGAACACTCTCAATATTGTCACATAGGCTTGTTACCATGGAGTAAATGTATTCTATGACCTAATTTATCCTTGAAAGTCCTCTATTATTTGTGTGTCATTCTCGTGTGGGTTTAACTCGAGAGATGCTCTCTGTGACCTTAATACGTTTCTTAATATTCCACGCCAGAGCAAGACGTAGGCAGTTTATTGCTCTTCATCTCTTCATATAAACTGTTTCAGCTTGCTCTTGTTTCTAACACGTATGTTCAGTTCAACCTTACAATACATCAATCCAGGTGGATTGGATTTCTTCCAATTAATGTTCATTTTGGTTCAGGTTAGTACGTTTGATTTATTACAGTCTGGCTAATATCGTCAGAGTGTCTCGATAAAGACATAAAGTACAAGAAAATAAAAGTTGAGAAGTAAAGAGATGAGCCCTCCTCCAGTCCCCTTTTTGTAACTCTTCTTATAGTTTAGCAATAATGGATTAACAGAATTTCTGCAATTGTGAATGGTAAACTGAAAATGCTTTCCTTCAAATCGAAATAAGTCTTTATCTTCAGTGTGTTTGTATACTGAATAAAAACTCTTAAGGTGAATGTTTTAAAATCATGCAAAAGCTGCGGGATTAAAAATAAGTTCATTCCTTGGTGTGAAGCATTAAATAAAAGTAATTTCGCACGACATTAGGCAGGCGAATAGTACTGAGTGAGTTGATAAGACACCAAAACGCATCTAAGGACCTCGGTTACTTCACCGATTGATTTCGTAGTCTCCTTAACCGCCATAAAATTATTTACCGTCATTTATTGCCTTGTTTTCTGCATGGTAGGATGACAATTGTATGCTCAAATAACGCAGGTTTGCTTCTTACAGTCAATTAGCTACTTTGCCACCTAAGACTAATCTCAACTTTCTCAAGCTATGAATTGAGAACAGGTAGAGGGAATGATTCAAGAATCCCAATGACATCTATTGTCTTTCCAATTACATTCTTCCCAATGAAGATTTTTGCAAGAAAAGTCACACCTGACATTAATAAACGAGTAACAAAAGATGGCTAAATATTGACATTACCACATCTACTATATTGAAGATGACAGCTGTTAACAAAGCAGATAAATTTGGTGACAAAAAATGGTGTTAGACAGATATGTATTTAACAATATGGTTGAAGAAACTAAAATGTTATTATGTAGACGCGGATCCAAGTTTTCTGATACGGATGGGGGGGGGGGGGGGAGGTGGTTGTGGTTAACGATAGCTTGTAGATGAGTGATATTCGTCATGAGGGGGGTAGACTAATTGGAGGTGGTGCTTACGTAGGGTGGTCTACGTGGTCTCATGCTAGATTTTGAACATACCTACAGAATTTCTCCTTTTTTCATTTGTTATTTTACTTTGTTATCTTGTTTGATGGGGTGTTCATTCTTAGACCTTAATTCGGTGATTCAGAATGAAAATGTGAGAGCTCAGTGCACAGTATTGAAAAGATCTGTAGACCACATTGTTCCAATAAAATGCCAGTCGATATTCCATATAGGGTCGTAGCCGAAGTCACATCTGTTTTTTCTCCTTTTTGGGGGAGGGGGAGGGTAAAGATCTCCAATTCTACTTGGCTGGATTTTTTCAACTTAGTGCTCTTGGGACATTACCAATAACTTTATTAGGAACGGATGCAGAAGTTTATAAAGGAGGTTATGCAGTCTTCAACAACGGGGCGCAATTGGATTCGCAGAACAAAAAAAAAAAAAAAACACACACACACACACACACACACGTTGGGGTGGGTGTTGACAAACGAAAGGACCATTTAAGCTGAGCGCCACCATTTTGGCTATTCAAACGGAAACTTTACTTCCTGGTCAATACCTGAGTTGCATGTCCCTACGGTTAACGTGCCAAAAACAATCCAGTCACGAACGTTTTTTTTTCTTTAAGTAGGAGCGTTTATCTTACAGCAAACCCAGGAGAATGTGTAATAATGATCCAGATTTTATATCTAGTGCAAAAGATATAGATGGTTAAAAGGAGTAATGAAAAATAGAAAAAAAGAAAACCTTCTTTTCTCCGTAGGATTCATTGTGGAAACACCATGTTTTTAGGGCAAATGACAATTGGTGCGGTATACACATATATTGTGCATGCCTACACTCTGCTGTGCTGTGATATCGGATCTGTAAATGCAAATTGGCCACCAGTTTTATATAATCCATAATTATGAACCGAAGAAATTGATTCTACTTCCACCAATTCAATTGACTGATATTTCAATAACAGTCAAATAACATAACCCGAAAAAGGGCTATTTAAACAAAAATCACAAAGGAGGGTTAATCCCCCTCCCAGTCGTGGCCTCGCCACTGTAGGTATTAATGAAACTGCCTACAACCGTTATAGTGTGCATGCATAGCTTATTTTGCACATGGTCATATTTTAAGGAGGGCAGCAATCAGCTTCGATAAAAGAAGCAATGTCCTACACAATGTCTGGCCCTGTATTTTTCTCGAAAGAAGCTTAGTTTTTACTTTCAAGTATGTGTTTATTTGAGGATGGTTCCTTTATTATACCATCCAGGCATGGAACTGTTGTTTAAAAAGGAGATACAACGCTTTGGGGTTTGCCTCTGGAACCAAGGTCATACCATTATATACACATATGTCCTTTGTATCGTTCGTGACATTTTTAAGACTTACATGTGATAAGACAGTGATCACAATTTTCTATTTGTCTGCCCCAGTTTCAAAATTACAGGTTGATTTTCTTCTGCCACAGCATTGTCAGTCTTCAGGGAAATTACTGTTTCGGCCTTTCGATGTTTGGCGACGCCTAAACAAAAGTTAAATTGTGTGTCAGAACATGAACTAGATTAGCAGTTTCTGCAAACTTGAGAAAAACTTCTCATCTAGCTGTCAAAAATTAGACTTTTGACACTTGAGCTCATTTGCATGCTATCAATTGTTAAAAATGAACTAATTGTAGTCATTTTAACTATACAGGTGCCGCCTCCTGTTCTGAAAGAGATGGATATACCAATCTGCACAACAAAACTCTTCTTCTGAGCGAGTCCCAAAAAGGATATACGTCTGTGATAATAATCAATTACAGGTGTAATTTTATGGTCATAGTTACATTTAATAAATTACGAGACTCGCCAAGAAAGATAACTGATAAAATGTTTTACGATAATCAGGCAAAGAGATAGGGAGACTTACAGAAGACGATGATTTAAGAGAGAGTCGGGAAAAAATTGCTTTTCCTTCAAGAGATCAGAGAGATAGATTGCAGTTTGTTTTCGGAGTTTGAACCTTCCCTGCAGTCATGAGGTTATAGATTCCAGGTCATGGATCATGAAAATATGTCAGCAAACGGAAAGACACGTAATACATATATGTACACGCAGTATACCAACCATACACACCAAACATATCAATAATTTATTTGGGTTGGATTGTAGAACTACGTAAAAAATTCTCTTCACGTGAGTGTTGTCTGCATAGCACCAACATATGGATATTATGGATTTTTTTCTATTTTTTGGTAAGTTAGCTTGAGAGTTTTTGACCCAAATTCAAACGTTGATTTGACCTACATTAAAAGAAAATTTCTCTCACGACGGTACCGATATCTCCAATGGACACATTGTACCCGGTGCAACTCAGTATTAGGTTTTAATTTTTACTCATTATTATAATATACAGATGTATCGAACATACAAGACCATGAGATTTCGCTCAATGAAGTTTCCTATCTGAACTTTAACCTTTCGTAGCATTAAAATACTCATTGCCACGGTGTGAAAGAAACGTCTTTGAAAGTTACATGTGGTCAGATATCATGGTTTGTTATCATGAGGGAGGGAAATTATTTGATTTAGGACAAGTGACAAGTCAGTTTTGAAGAAGTCAGCAAATATGTCATGTCTTCGTTCAAGTCCACCATGGTTCGTTACCGTTATTTCATTATTTAACTCTAGGCGCGTGTGTTTTTCCCTAATCTGGGGGAAAGATTTCGTGTCTGTTACGTCATCACGACAAATGGAACAAATGCCAACTGGAAAGAAAGACGGAAAGAAAAGTTTGTGATTAATTATGGTGATATGATTAAAACAAAATGGAGTATGAAAATGACTTGCTCTAACGACATTGCCGCAAATTTGAAAATCTGCAGATTTGGTAACGACAATCAAGAGGACTTACTCGATTTAAACATTTTAATCATACTAAATGTTTGAAATTATTTTTTTACTAAATTGGAGTTCAACTACGTTTTTTGAGGAGCCCGAGGTTTTAAGTTACGTTGAATTACTAACACCAAAAAACATTTACATCAAATTTGGAACCTTTTTTCACAATGTCAGTTCGAACTGGGCCAAATTTATGTAAGTCTTACTTGGATGAAAAAAAAAAAAAACATACAAAGAAAAGCATCTAAATGTGACCCTGTCGGGATCGAACCACGACCCTACGGGTTCCTATGCTCTGTTGCTTAAAATCCGCTCTGCCATAGAACTTGTAACTCTCAACATAGCATATTCTTTAGTGCAAATTTTCATTTCTTTTGCATGAAATTTTATATTTGCAAGTAAGAATCAGTATAAGTGTATGACGAGGGTATTCTCTACAACTCTCGCAGACAAAAAGAAAATGTTAAAATCCTAAAAATCCAAGATAAATAGCGAAATATTCAGAGTAATCGTAAATATTTACAAAGCCATTAGTTTAATTCAAAGGAAAAAGAATTGGTGGTAAAAACCATGCTAGTGCTACTGATATTGTAATAGCGCCCTCACAACCAAACAAGGCTGTGGCTAAAAAGTGACTTACGGTAAAGTAATTTACAGTGTGCATACAGGACATGTAAACTGGAATTAACATATGTTTTTAGTCTACAAACAGCAATAGATAGCCTCTGTGTATTTGTCTTAGCTAGCATGCATTGTTCTGATATGCTATCACAACGGTGGAAAGCAAAAGGTGAAACTGCACTTTATTAATCATGTTTTAAATTTTATTAATAAAGTGATGTTCTTTTGGATACCTTTTAATTCACTTTTTTTTCCTTTCCACACTGCCTCTCTAGAGTTTAATTATTCGACAAGTGCTTTAATATCGAAAGGACAAGACCTGCTAAAGACAATGTCTGCAGTTAATTTCTGTAATTACTTTTAACCCCATTTCCTGACATGTTTTTTGTAATTTGCCTGAACAACTTTGTTTCCTAAGTGACGGCTGTTATTTACAAACAGGAGTTGTGTTACGTTTGACTTCGATGAGTACACTGCGTGTGTTTTATTGCCTTTACGTAAGTAATTGAAAAATCACGAAGAAAACGTCATCACATAATGGTTAATAATGTAGTAATGGTTAATAATATTATAATGGTTAATTTAGACCTTGAAGGGTTATATTACAACGCTGAGCTCACATACAAGAGAGTGACGAAAGCCTGTGACTGAAATATTACAACTTCACGTTGGTTGACTACCAACTTAAGAATTTTAAATCGACTCTGGTGTCTGTTTTTTTTATATATTATTTTTTTCACAGTCGGACAATTCAGATGGGATAACCTTAGATTACTCTTGGACGAAAAATCCATACTACTCTGACCCTGAGAGGGATCGAACCTAGAATCTCCACGCATGTTGCTAGGCTTCATTGCTTCAAATGCTTGAAATGCCAGCACAGGCTTGTCATGTTTGTATTAAATATCTAGGAAGAAATGAAATAACAATCAAGTACATGGTTGTGTGATTCTTGAACAAGTCTACCGTGGGTAAATTTTATAGCCACTAATTTGTCATTCGTGATCTTTTCGTTGTGCCATACTTATTTTTATAATATCGTCATGGCGACAACTGCACAGTTTTGACCAGTGAGCTACCGTAGCACTTACATATTTTATTTACAGCATTATGACATTGATTCATGCTTTGCGTTGTATAATATGAGCATCAATGGAGATCTATTTATGTTGTTTATCAGAGACCATAATCACATGTACTCGCCGTAATCAATTCAGGAGGATCTAACTACCAACTCTGTAGCAACCAGCAGATGATGTGATCATCACCTTCATTGCCAACAAAACGTCTATACCATCTTCGATAAGCCCTCGGTTACCTGACATTTTATGCAAATCATGTAGCAATATCAGTTTCTAAAATTTAAAACAAATACATGAAACGTTCAGAAATTCTACAACTTACGTGATTATTCAATTTAAAGGAGGTTTGATTATGATGACTTTGATCAAGCATATACGTAACTGTAAACATCCGCAAAGGTGCATCTAAGACAAATTATAACAACATGAATATTTACTCTGAAAACAACAAATTCATTATTTAAAACGACGGATGAACCGTTGATTCTTCGGGGGATTAGTCCGCAGCCTTCACACCCACCGCCTCACCGCTGTATCCTCAATTCCTGTCGACCAAGCGGTGTTTTACTCATGTTAATCTCCTCAATTCACAGCCATCTCCGACTGGGAGGGTGGAATTTTACTTAAGTGATTCACTACGGCATCAGCTTTTGTGTACCAAGTTGTTGCGATGCAACTATACCAACAATGTCTCATTATTTACAACGCAAGCTAGGCCGGAATTTGTTTAGAGTTGTTTGACAATAAACTCTTGGCGCACATATTTCATCCCCAGTCATTTGCTCCAGGGTGTGCGTCTCACATTCCGAAGTGTAGGTTACACATTCCTTTGATCACTAGTCATCATTTCATATACAATATAAATAATCTCAAGTGCGACTCGTAAACTTATGAACACTTCGTGCAAGAGAAACGTTCTCAGTGAAAATAGGAGGCAAAAAAGTACCAAGTAATATATGTTTAAAAAAATAAAATTAACTAAGATGTTCTTGATGAGCCTGCCCCTGGTTATCACTGCTGTATAAAGAGCGGATCTTCTCGGCACAAAGCCTTCGAACCGTCTTAGTGGAAGCAAAGGCAGCAAAGAGAAACACCCCGTGAAGGGAGAGCAGTACCAATGCAATAACAAGAAACACAAATTCCGGAACCAGGACGACCAAGTTTAAAACAATCCACGGTAAGCCAGTAGTGACCCCTAGCTGGAATAACGTAGATACAAAATGAGACAAAGCAGACATTGATAAAATTGAATATTTAATAGACATTGATTCATTGATTAGTTTTTTTTTTGAAGGGAAAGGGAAGAAAGAAGGCATGTTTCTGTAAAACCATCATGCACTTGGTCAACAAAACAATTGAAATTAGAATGCATATTACAGTAAGTAACGTTTGAGACTGTCCCATGAATAATTCATAATCACGGCATGATGACGTAGGAGTTTCACAAGGATTTGACTGTCTCGTTCTTGTTAATGTGCAACTTCCACGCTATGGGCTTGGTAGGCCCATCAAAACCTCAAAACGATCCGTACACGAAGGCTCGGGGCAGATCAGATGGGGGTTGTTGACATATAAAGTATGGATTCAACTGTATTTTGAGAATTGTCTTGCCTTTTGTTTTAAAGTGCAAGTGAGGTAAAAACTGACATGGTTATAGCTACAAATGTTGTATAAAATGCTGCGGGTTTTTTTGGCTAATATTCTTCTTTATACAGGTATCCGTCTTGGTATTTCCATCAATTAAAGACAGGGAAGACAAAAGCAGAAGATGTGTTCGACTTAGTTAATATTTGTAATGAACTTCACTATCATTCCAACATTCTAGACTCCTATGTCAAATTTCATACCTCTCAACATAAAACATTATTCCATGACCAAGCAACCTTTAAGACGCAAGGCTAAATAGCAGATATTAATTTGTTATTAACTAGTTTAAATAATGTAACAAATTCTCTTGACTTGAATTGTTTCTTGATACCTTTCTACGCTACTTTTAGTTACATGATAATCTTTGAGGAATTATTGCATCATTCCTTATCATCCTATTTTCAAAGTTAACTTTGTTGTCATTTCACAGACAAAAAATAAATTTCTCATACACTGAATAATATACAATTGGCCATTGAATAGGTTGTTTTGCTTGGTCCTTGAAATTCAAAGATGAAATTCATTGACCCCGAAAATTTCTCCTTCGATATGTCCTCTCTTTCTACCGGACAGAATAAAATATGGCTTTAAAATACGGGTTCGTTCTGAAGGCATGGTTTTTGGTAAAATAATAATTAAAAATCGCTGTGGAGATACGTCACTTACCCGTAAAGCAACGGAGACGTTTTCAACCCCATGGTGGTGTTGAGATGTAGAGGATTCCCCTCTTTTCTTCATGTTTCTCAGAGCAATAAGAAAATAGATGGCGCTAGTGACAGACAAGACATTCATCGGTAAAATAAAGATAATTACAGTCAGCGGACCCTCCGACATAAATTGACGCAAGTATAGGAAACCCGTGCAATTGCAGGCGTGCATGATAACGCCAGCTGTTACGAAGGGAATAGGGGTTACCCATCCAGACAGAAAGTACTTCAAAGTAATCGACCTCGTCGAGATTCGACTCATTCGATTTGCGACAGTGTTTTGTCCAAAGGTTCTCGCGACATGAATGGCTATTACCATCTGCCACGAAAAGATCGACAACATGGAAAAGTGACTGATTACAACAGTTGTTGTTTGCACACCCGGTGCTTGCACTGTCGCCAGGTTAACGAAATGCAGAATGATCGTGAGGGCGATAGCTAGACATAGGTTTACTAAACAAAACCCGTAAAGTGTCTGCAGCTTTTTAAAAATAACATGTAAGCCTATAATGGTCACAACGCCTAACATGGACAAGGGAAAGCAAACGATGTGGATAATTTGCAACTTTTCTAGCAATGGTCCGTGAGTATGCTCAAAACAGGTTAGTATTCTACCTTCCTCTGGAACCGCAAACATTGAGCTGTCCAGTTCCACTCCCGTTTCAGGGAACAGCAAAATCTCTGAATGAATATGCTTTACTTTAAAATGATCAACTGCCATATTCATTTCTTTATAAGGACACTTCATGTCCTGTGGAGACTCATATATGCATGTTTCGAGCGCTGATTCTGATGCGATTACCATACACGATTGATTGCATTCTACAACTGCCACTCGGAAATAGTCGTTGTACGGCACCATCGTATCGTTACTGTTGTCACTGAGACACGAGGTGTCTTGAGAGGCATTCGGTGACAAAAATAACTCAAATCTTGCTGTGCACTGAATTACAACAAGACCCTTATTTATGGTAGTTTGTAGCAAATGAAATGACAATTTTGTTTTTAAATAAAGACTGACTTCTAAAGAATCACAACTTCTTTTTTGAACAAAGTGCGGTATGCTTTCTTGGTCCATTCCATGCAGTGAGTCATTTATAAATTTTGATATACAATCGTCTGGTCTGCAGGATTCGTCATTTGAGTAAAGGAAGACCGTTTCGTACATTCGGCAAGCATTCTGGAAAATATTTCCTTGGGTGTGGTGAGGGTGATTACGTAACTCACACTTCGCCACAAAAGTAGGAAACGAACCAAAACCGAAGATGACGTTAGTAGCTATGCTGAGTATGTCCATGCGAATCAACTTAGTCATGTTCACATCGTTGCATGTCGCGCAATAGTAATTCTTGAAATACTGGACGTGCTTCGTAATCGAGAGATACCTTGAATCCAGATGTAAGTCACAATCATCGGACGCATGAACATGGTGTCCTCCACGACAAGAAGCAACGAATGTATGGTTGTCGAGACAGAGCAACTCTGGAGCAACGCTCCAAGGACTCCTTGGAGCTTGAATCTCGACACTGTTTAGGGCTTCATTCTTAGTGACGACCTTCCAAGGAATAAGGTCTTCCATATCGACATTGTGGCAAAAGGCACAAAATAAATTTCTATATACGATTCCCAGATTATTTTGCATAGGAATGATGCTCAGGACGTCACTTTCAGAGCCACTCTTAGACTCACAAAAGGCACGAACCATGACACCACCATCATTATCGGGACTCCAAAGTGTCGGACATCTTGTTACCATCAGGTAACTGGAAGGATATGGATAAAGGGACAGCTTAGGAAGGGATATACAACTTGTGTAAGGGTAGTAACCTTCAAGGCTTGTATGGAAAAGATCCTCCACAATCCGAAGTGACGTGTGATTAGTGGCAGCTTCAACCGAATTGCAATATAATTCAATATCGACACAGCAGTCCCCATATTTTTTGCAACTGACGTCACATCCGCAATTTGTATAACTTGCTGTCTCCCCACACCGATTGGCACAAGAAAAGGTCATATTCCCTGTTTCAGCATCTGTGGCTACAAAAATTGAAATGGATTTAACATATTTGGTTGCACATCCACATACTGGTCTTCTGCTATCAGACCTTATAGCCTGTAATTCAATGTAACTGGTAAATGTCCTCAAAATATAGAAAAAAATAAGGAATGCAGAGAACCTATGCTACATACAAACATGCAACAAATATTACTACCAACATTTTGCATCAGCATTCCTCTATCAAACTATTTGATTTCAACATATTAACATTACCAGTTCAAACATCTGATGCTGGTCTTACAGCTTACTGCTAAATTGCAAGACCTTCATTATATAGCTTGTATCAGTTGTTAAAATGCAGCCCAGCAAACAAAATATCTGGGACCCAGATTGGCACCAGACTGGTGTAAGTGGGCTGACATATGGGACCCAGGTGGAGAACCCCACATGGAGCACAGACGGAATAACTGGAACGGTACGCGGTTTGTTCATTTTGGACCCAGATATTTTTTTCACCGTGGTCCCCATCTGGACAATGTGGGTATAGTCTATTATAGTATATACATGGGAGGTCTGTTCAGTTCTAGCATTCTCAATAAACCATTTGTCTATTAAAAATTGTTTGTGTAGAATTTTCATTGAATTGCACGAAAGGTAAGCAAGATATTACTTTGCCCTGTGCTTAGGCTATCTATTGAAAACTTGCTTATGATCATAGAAAAGATAATGTAATTGTGACCCAATGGATATATATATATATGCAAAATTATTGCAATATTATTAATATGAATCACAACCCATTGACTTATGATCCAACAACAACAACAACAACAACAACATAATATATTTGAATGCAATCTCTCAGTCACATGTGAGACGCATAAACCTCCTACAATACGTACAATAAACTCAATCCTTAGACTTTTAATTACCATTTAATTAAGGATTAGTTATATTTAACCTTTCAAATCGGGATGGACTGACTGAAATATGACTATTAATGAGTGTTCATGATATAGCTTTATACACTGATTTTGCACTGTGCAACGGACTCGACAGGTTGAGCCAAGAACAGAATTTGTACCAGCCTTCAGTCTTATGTTAGGCCATGCATGAGATGGAAAGAGTAACCAAACTTAAATGTCGGACTGGAATTAAATTGCACACTTAGATGAAGCTCATCTGGGTCCCATATGGGTAAATAATGCGAACGTAGTCCATGTAGCCCAAATGATACCCCACGTGATACATATAGGCACCCTCATGGTAGATATGGACACCATCTTGCCCTGTTGAAACCCAGATAGGTCTCAGATATTCTACTAGCTGGGGACTGCAGGAAAAATAAACGAAAAGCTTCTTATGAACTTACGCAGTGCACTTTTATGAAAAAAAAAACGTCCAGACGATAGCTTGAGAAATTAAATTAGAAAGTTCGTATGTACTGAAAGAAACATTGTTCACAATGCACAAAAAAAAAAAAAAAATACGGAGAAACAACATACATAATTCATTCTGGATCCTACTGAATGTTTTTCTCGTTGATATACACACGAATAGAATTAATAGAATAGCTTTTACTCGACGTCTTGTATTTGTCTGAAATCTAATGTTAGCTAATTTCATTTCCCACTGCGTTGATTCACATCCGACACAAACGCAATGGCAGTTTTAATTCAATATGCAAGTTTAAATATTAGTAAAAAAATACACCTCCCAAAGAAAAAAAAAATAATTTGATTCACTAATATTGTCTTTGAATATCTCTGAATCAATTGGTATTGCAAAACAGATCGATGGAATTGTGGCATCCACAAAGTACCAATATTTAGTTGGACGAAATCCTCTCTCGAAACATCATCCCTTCCAGTGCAACATCTGAACTGTCAACATATGGAGAAATTTTACAATGCCATGGTACGCCAGGCCGTTGCCAATCACAGGATAGGTAGGCAATCTCTGATAAGACTTAGCCCGAACGTTTAGTGTGTAAGCCAATGGGAAAGATAAATGATGGTACGGTATATCTTCAACGATTTCCTTCGTGCGTACATATAGGACTTAGCGTACTAAACGAAAACAAGCACAGGGTGGGATTCACTCATTGGCTACATCTAACTTCAATCTACCTCCCAAAACAAACAACAATGTATTTCCGTTGGGGACTTTTTCTTTAGGTTCATAGGCATCGTGATCGTATGGTCCACGCTTAAATCCGACCTTGTAAGTGAATACATTATGTCGCAATTCCTTGCTGTAGGCAGCATAAACACATTATCACAAACATAGTCAATATCAATTTAGAGAGTAGGTTTACCGAACCTTCGATACTTATTCCTGTTCTCGTCGGTTTATGTTCTTTACATCAGAACATCATTTTGTCTGGATAAAATATTAATTAACGAGACCTACTTGCATTCATGATCAATTTGTAAGTGAACCATGCGTGCGAAAGACCCGATCTGAACGCATTCACCCTGAAAATTACACGAACGTTTAAGAGACTTAAGTGATGACATTCACATCATAGTGATACGCTCTTAAGTGATACAGAGATATTAAAGAAAACAAAGCTCTTGTCAAATGGAAGATTTCAGTCCAGTGACAAATGGTTTCATTAAGTTTTAAGGAATTGCGTGGTGACCCTCGAGCACTGAATGAAAGTTTTGATAAAAAGGAGTTATTCCTCAACAATAAGAATTAACGAACAAACAAGATTTTGTCAATCACTAAGACATACTGACTTTGGCCTTGTAGGCTTTATTAATTTTGGAATACTGCTTGTAAAGTTGGGGTTCCGTGCGAGCATGTAAATCTGCCAGCTATCGCAGGCTATGTTCAGGACCGACATATGTTGTTTTTCTCTTTTTTGGCCTTTTTGTTTTTTTGTGTGTGTTCACAGCAAAAGCTCTACGACCCAAAATCTCTTCGGTGCGTAAATACCCATAGACATCTGCGTTCCATAAAACAATTTTTTTCAGGCCTGAAACTGTGAAGATTTTATCACCAAGTAATAAATCAGAATGATACTGTAATCCATGCTCCACACACCCATGCTCCACACACCCATGCTCCACACTATATCAATAACAAAGGACAAA
This sequence comes from Stichopus chloronotus, assembly GCA_021234535.1. Lineage (NCBI taxonomy): Eukaryota > Metazoa > Echinodermata > Holothuroidea > Aspidochirotida > Stichopodidae > Stichopus > Stichopus chloronotus. The sequence continues at coordinate 12,955,934 of CM037850.1, forward strand.
CTGGCTTAATCGATACTACGTCACAACAAGTTGCTAGGAATATTTACTTAAGTGTCATTTAACGAATCTTGTGAAAAATATCCCGAAAGAGAGAACTAAACTGACTAAGCTGTTTGATAGTCTTAATAAATTTGACCTGTAATACCTGCAATGCAATGAGATGAGTTACATAAAATTCTAGTACAAACTTGTGTGAAAAAAAAAATGGTAATCAGTTTTTCTTTTTTTTTGGGGGGGGGGGGGGAATTTGCAACGGTTGAATGCAATGAGTGCTGACCGTGTCACAGATTGTAGTGTCTTGTGTAAGTCACCTGTTACGTTGTAATATAACTTAGGCGACTATTGATTAAAAAACAGAGCCCTGTAGACTTTAAAAATTCTCAGTTGTAATTGAAATATAGAATAAAAAAAAACAGTAGCATAAAGGCACATCACAGGAGTCCCTCCCTGGAGGTCCCAAATTTGAAATTTAGCTTAATGTTTATTTATGATGCAATTGGAAAAGAGAAATCCGTTTGTAAGTGGACAACTTTTTATGCATTTCCTTAAAAAGTTTACCTATTTTTAATATTTCTCATGATTACTTAGGCCAATACTCCAATCTTTGTTTTTATGTCACGTCTACTTTAAGCAAAATCTCCACTGAATGTAAACAGTTTCTCTCCACTCTGAAATTTACTTAAAAAGTTTTGGTAGATTATACTTGGTCACCAGTATAGTATAAAAATATAAGGATTCCCATTTTCATTTCCAATCAAATACGAACTCCTTGGCACAGGACTCACGACAATGTTACCATTACAAACATAACTATAGATCAATTCTACAGAAATAAATCATGCAACACGGATACCCTTGAATCAAATAAATACCTTATTCTTGTAGAATTAAAAAAAAAAATGGCAATGAAATATTAGCACGTACATACTTCTTTAAGGACTAGTCAGACTCGTTTTATTTACTTGAGGACATGGAAGTATTGACAGCCCTCAATCATTATTCCCTTTTGTTGAATAGTTCAATTTATTCTTGATATTCGACACGAAGCATATAGACACATTTAATTAAGGAACAGTTCAAATTAAATCTCATGGAAGACTATTTACCTTTTTCGAAAAGACTTATAACTGTAAGATGAAAGAGTAGCCTGTAGAATCTGACAATCCTGGGCAAACTCTGTGATCCGTTCGAAGAACGTACGGAGTACATCTTAAAGCAGATGAAGCTGTTTCTCACTGAAAGAACAACCATCAAAAAAGAAAACGAACAGATAGAAAAGAAAGCACGAAGTAGAATCACAACAAATGGATCTGACAAAAAGGGATGTTTTACGTCTGTAAACCAATGAAAGGTATAATTTTCATGAATCATTTATTTTACACACATTTCACCACCAAATCAATTTCGTGCCATGGACTATATCAACTATCAGAAATCTGGCGTTGATGTTAAAATGCAGTGAATTAAGCTTGGACTGTGCGCATAATTTACATTTACATATATCTTGAACCTGTCTTCATGTTTCTATAGTCATAACATGCAGACACAACCCCATTGATAAACTTCTCGTATAGTAGAGGTCAACGGTGGAATGCACCACTAGTACTGTAAACCAAACAGTTGGGCTTCCTATCAAAGTAAAGACACTCTTTTACATTATTTGGGCAAAATTCCTGTGACACATACGCTTATGTTAAGATTACTTGTAATATACATTTTTGGAGATCGCTGTCAAATATATATTAAAATACCGTACTGCTGCTGTTTTGCAAATAGATACCACTTATTACATAGCTGTACAGGCTAGGTCTCTTGAATAGTCCTTCGGGTTTTGCCCAATTGGCCAGATCTAACCAATACTCCTGGTAGTCACTGTAATGTTCTTGAGCAAATGGAATAAAGTAAGAAGACAAAGTGTTACCTTATCTTTAATCAAGTAATAAATCAGGATTCTGGTTCAATGAAAAGAAAGTTTTGACAGGGGAAGACATGTTTATGTATTTTGTGCAACGATTTCAAACCATAGGGTTAGGTACCCTACTGATAAGAATTCATGGGTAGAGTGAAATAGCAGTGATCAACGTCTATGGATGAATGTTACTGTTATCAGGGAATTGCTATTTAGATAGCTCCCTACTATTGTCGTTCTGAGCAAGTGGGTACATATTAAGTTCCTGTGACAACTGTGTTATTTGCAACTCTGTATAGTCCGCATTGTATATTATTGTACCAGGACAAATAAATATCTATCAACCAGTTAAGGTTTATAATTTGGATAAATATTTCGTAGATCATACATTAAGGACAGTTTCACCTTTAGTCCGACAGCCATTCGAGGATTTTTGGCCTAACCTTGGTTTGGCTGCTATAGCTTTTTGTGAAGGATTTTACTTCTCAGGACCCTTACCTGTCGAGAATCAGCTGCTGGCCTTCTCTCAGCATTGAGCATTATGAGATATCTAGTAAAAACAAAATGGCCCCCAAAGTACCCGATTTCGCTCAATAATATCATGCAGATTTTCCTTTTTCGCAGTAGTGGTTCGTCAGATGTGCAAATTTTATACAGGTTATCACATGAGACATGCTTGCATGACCACATGTGAACGGAGGGCTTGGACTGACTTCACAAACACAAGATAGCGCCAACAAAGAGCCCCCTCCAAAATTAAAATGTGAAAGGAACCGCTACAAACATACGGCAACATGCTTCGCTCAGAGCTATAGTCCGGCAGCCTATTGGATCAACCTTGTTTTGTTTGCTACAGTTTTTTCTCTGAATCTGGCTTCTTGAGACCACCAGGTTTTACAAAACAACTACTGACCTTCTGCCAGCATTGGGCAATTTGAGTTATTCGTCAAAAACCAAATGAGAGCTAAAATACCCAATTTCTGCCCGATAAACGTAATAAAAAAATTATTTTTCTATCAACCTGATCAATAATCTGCGAGATGTGCAAATGTTAGATATGCTATCACATGTGACAAGTTTTCATGACAAAATATGAATAGAAGGTTTCCAATGACGTCACAAAACACAAATAGCGCCCTTAAGGGGGGAACTTGAATATATCGTTGCGGGCGTGGTCCGAACCAAAACAGTTAACATGTCTAGCCCGTACTCTGGAAGCTACATGGGTCAACCATGTTTTGCTTCCTAAAGTTTTGTCTAAGGTTCCGGCGTCTGTCTTCTCTTCCACACCAACTGTTTACATACGATGAACCACTAAGGTTCAAGAAGTCTACAGCAGCAGCAATAATTCTGAACTGACTGCAATATCAAATGCTAGAAAGGGCCTGCCTCAAGTTGTGGCTGATAATTTTGATGCCGATATTGCTTTCCAGAATGAAAAAGTGTCTACCCATTCCTTGCCAGTTCTAATGACTCAACCAGATATCAGCCCCTGCCAAAATGACCGGGAGATACCAGGCCTAAAAAAGACAGAGATGACTAGTAAGATTGATTATGAGCTTAATATCATCGGACTACTTCTACAAAAGTTGCACCAAGCGTTACTTCAAGTTACCACAAACATTAGTGTCATTAGACTACTGAGTGTAGGCTATTGCTGTACCAGATAATAGTGTCTACATTGCAGTTTTTAGACGCTATAGATTAATGTAAGTGTATGGCAGCGTTTTGGTGGCCGTGCCAACACTGATCTCTTTTTATACTGAACTTAGTGAACTTAGTGTGAGTCATTTTTGTTCACCCTAAAGCGGATAAGGTTGACCATAGCAATTTCTTGCAATATGCTATAAATATAGGCAAGAATCATTAGTCCGGAGCCTAAACAATCTTAAGTTTTTTTTAGCACCCCACATTTTCCACCGATCGAGGCCATGCAAATTCAGATTCCTAGTTATACAGTAATTTAAAATAAGGCGACGTTTACGGGAAATTCATATGAAATATTGAGTTTTGCCTCTGACACTGCTTTAAAGTTCAACGAGTAAATGTTTCACATGTTTCCACAAACTAATAGACAGTGGAAAATTGAATCATTCGGTAATCTCTCTCTCATGTGTTTAATATCGCTTATTAAATTTTATTGTACTTTGACTAACGAGTATACATAATGTGCCTGTATTATTTAATTTATTGAAAGATTATATATAAAGGCAATTAAGGGGGCTTAAAGCTGGAAAATGAGTTAAGAAGTTGTCAGTGAAAATCGAATTTCTCCGGTTTATGTCATAGTCACTACAAAAAAAGAGAGGAAACATTGTTTTAAGTCCCATTTTTGTATACATGAATATTCGTATCCACTCTCATTAGCTTGTTTGATTCCAAGTACAGGTGATTTATTGTTATTCTTTCTTACAGAGTTTGAATTTTGTAGGGCCAACAAACTGTCGAGACCTCCTTATTCAAATATCTCGAAGGAGAGTGCATAGTGCTCTGTTAGATTTTGTGGCAGGTGAGCTTTTCTCCCTACTTTCTCCTCCGATGAAGAACAGAGGTAGATGACCCTGCGATTGGCAGTGCAACTCATATTCCAACTTTAATGTTATTAATTGACTGTTATCCTTTGAATACCAAATGCACTTTATGTGAATGCATGTAATGAGCTTAGATAATATGGTGAAAGGCAAGTTCGAATAATTAGATGATTTTGAGTAAATGCGTTATTAACCTTTATGCTCAGTTTATGACAATGACAACAGTTTATTTCAAGTATTTACGTAAACAATACTTCACAACAGATTCACAAGAAAAAAAGAGTACCAGAAAGGGAGGAAAAGGAAGTAAAAAAAAACTTATAAGCGTTTTCCTCCAGATAATATCAATTACATTTGATGAATAATATTACATTTTAAGATTTCTTGTGAGACAGAAAATATAAATACAGGAGATAATTACCCAACTTCAAATGTTATGACTGGTGAGTAGAGGTAAGTGAACTTTGCTTGTATTTGTATTTAAAAGACATAAGGGTTTTACGGTTTTTTTAACGTTGCATCAATAGGATTCCATATAGACACACTCGAGTACCAGATACACATTTGTCGTTTGTTGTTCTGACTTTTTTTTTAAAATAAAAGTTCCCACAATTTCTAGTATTATAGCTATTTAATGATGTAGTGAAATAGCATTGGAGATTTAATAGCAGCCTTTTGTTAAAAACTTTGTACATGAAGATAGCTGTTCTAAATTTAATTAACTAAAAAGGGCAACGTCTATTAAACAATGGGGTTAATACTATTAAATGGGGTTGTGTGATCTAAATATTTTGCCTAACAGACAATACGAATGATTCTCTTTTCCTTAACGAAAACAGGGCTTAAATTTGACTTGTATGTGTTTCCCCACATCTTAGCACAGTAAGACAAAAAACAAGATAATAAACAACAAGATATAAACAATGAGCAATACAAAATGTACATGGACTTAGTATTTAGAACATTCTTAACTTTATTCAGAATAGCGATGCATTTTGAAATTTTCCCACATACCTTAGATTAAAAACCCAGTAAACCTTATAAAGGAATAACCCTGAACTTCTGGCAGTTTCTTAAGTTTCTCATTTTGACTTTCCCAAATTCCAACGACCCGATATCTCTATTTAAGAAGTGATAGAGAGTGAGTTGGTCACAGTTAAGGATAACTTAAGCTTGCGATACAAGGTCTATTTTTATACTCCTAAGATGTTTTGAGGTTAATCAATGCCGATGTATAACAGCGTTATTCCTCCTTGGCCTTGAGTTACTCAATCTAAAAGTTGTATAAATTTTATCTTGCAGAAGAAGAAATACATTAACGACAATGGCAAGGCAAAACTATTTGATTCTTCAATGTTTAAAAAGATGATTCAGTCTTACCGTAACTTCACGAGGGCTCGCTAGCGTTGTACTTCCTGAAATCATCCGTAAACACTTCTCAGGCCTTTGCTGTTTACTTGGTACTGTCTTAAAGTATAAATCTATCTTTGATATCATAAATAATTTTAGATATATGAACCACTAAAAATTTCATTAGTTTAACTTTGCATATTTATAATTTCTTCCTTACAAGAGCGAGTAAAAGTCTTAAAATTGGACAAAACTGCTCATCGCTTTTAAATTACCAAATTAAAGCGGCTCTACGTAAGAAACACTAAGCGACCACATGAACAAGTCCCCTAATAGTGATACCAATGTTGGTAGTAACACTCTACATCAGTGCGCGATAATTCCCGGTACAGCTAGGAAGTTGACATCATGACGAAAACGCAGAGTTAAGGTCTTCCGCAAAAACCGTGACCAGGATATAACTCTGTGACAGGCGGACCATAACTAATGATAATTTCATCTATGTGAGCAGGCATCCAGTTCACCCCCAAATAACGAAATTAAATGCATCGGTAGCTTGCCATCTCTTGGAAATAATTACCGCTACATTAATACAGTCATCTGTTTCATAGAAAGACACACACACACAAAAAGAAAAAGGAGGAAAATCTTGTTACTTAAATTCTGGTAAACCCTTTGCACATTTCTTTCAGACATATGTGATACCTAGTTCTAAGTTAACGTGATTTGTCTGGAGCAGACCTATGGAAGTGATTTATGGGGGAAGTAGAGTGCTTTGAAATGGTTCTCTTCTTATAACGACATTGAAGACAAGGACAGGTACCTGGTTGAAAGGGATGAAAACAGACTCCATAAAACTCTCATATCTTATTCCAGGCACCCCATCACTTCATCTCAAGCATCACACTGCAGACACGGTGACATATTCAAGGGTGTGTGTGTTATGTGTTGTTGTTTTTTTTTTTACGTGCAGTAATTTGCTTTAGGCAAGTGTGTCCTTTTTAGTTCTATGAAGTTATTGCTAAAGACAGTAATCAAATGTAATCAAATAAATCAACTACTCTGAAATGGTACGGCACATGAAAAAAAAAAATGCATTCATAGCCTGATGTCATGATTGCACACAATCTCCATTTTCTTCATGTAAAAAGGAAAACCGATTTCGGAACATCGCTGAAACATTTTATATTTAACATTACAGTTAACATTGTAAGTCTACGATTAAGGAGATTACTTTCAGTTAGAAAAAGCATGTACCTTGGTCATGCCTTCTTACCCACTTGTTGTTACCAATTCTATTAGAGCAGTTAAAGATGACTGAAATATGTCGAAAAAGGGATCTACGTGGCTTAATCTAAGCACTTATCGTATCTCATAAAAAGCACTGTAACCGCAGATGTACGTAATCGCATTGTGGGATGTGACTTGGAAGATAAATAATTACAATAAGTAGCGTAAAAATACATCAACTTTGTGAAGAATTATAACACACTTTTTTAAGATAAAAGATGATGTCCAAAACACAGAACCTAAGATGGTATCCTTCTTGTTGTCTGTCTAGAGAAGAGGATGGGGACATGTCCTAAAATAGATTTAACATTCTGTGACAATTTTTGAAGGCACGACAGTGTTTTCGTTCGACTTCCAAGTGAAAGAATGAGCACATGCGCAGTCGCGATTGCGAAAAGGATCACTGATATGAGAGAGTAACATGTGTATGTCAACTTCATAATTGAAAGGTAAGGTGATTATCTACGATCAACCTCTTTCATGTACTCTTGCTATAATCAGGAAAAAGTTCTTTCCTTCATTTCCTTCTTTCTCCAAGTCTTTTGTTGTAAACATCTTTGGTTTATATGTTGTTGATCACCTTTAGTAAATAAATCTCCAAGTTATTGATCGTCAAAAAGTAGTACAGTTGCACTCAAACTGAGGCACAACTTGTGGACTGCGTTCTGATTTTTCATTTGGCGAACTGCATAATTAATCCTTGTCATCTATCTTCGCAGAAATCATGTTTTAGAAATGAACGATGTCGTGGCAAGTATATATGTTGGTAAGCACAAGTGGCCTGATAAAGTTGCAAGCTTTATGTGTAAACCTGAAAGTACCTTGCAATCCTAGCTTGCTGGTCTCACTGAGAATGATCTACAAGATCATTTTTAGTGCTTCTAAACTGAGAACATTATGTGAAACAATATGGCTGACACTATATTAGATGAATAAAAGTTAAAATGGTCATCCAGTTATAACATTTCTAGTTGTATGATGAATACATATGCATGTCACCATAGGATGGGCACGCATGTCTTCTTTACCTTCAGACATCTTCAGCGTAAGGATCAATGTCTTTTGTTACCTTTACAAAGCGTTTGGAGAGGCATATTTTATACATTTATGAGGATTTAGAAGGATATCCGCTAAATGATAATGCTTAAGGGTAGTGCAATTAATCCACTTTTACACCCAGTAAACATAGAAACTGTCACAACCTAGGCATCTACTGGCTTGTGTGCATATGAAATTAGTGCTAATGTTAAAAGTGCTAGTGTTAAAAGTGTTGTCTGGTCTGTTATGTACTTACTCTATGTTTATTTTGTGTGTGACGCAGGGGATCCGCTTAGTTTAACTATTTGTCATTGGTATGTGAAGAAAACCTGAGCTGTTAGGAAAAATTTAGTGAAATTCACAATACAGTTTAATCAGCCCTTTCAAGTAATAGATCTTAATTAGGTACACAAGTTGATCGCATAGCTCTTATTTCCTCTGAAAGAAATTTTCCGCCTATATGGGTAAACCTGTCCTTTGCATATGTGACAATTTGGTTTAACACTCACAAATGATGAGGGAATTTCAAAAATAAGTAATCAGCGACTGTAGTATTCATTTAGATGTAAAAGTTCATCATTGATATCAACAGACAGATGTTGATTTGATTTGCTTTAGTATTGGTTGTTTTATAAGGATGGACGTAAACTGTATATGAAGAGAGGGCTTACAGGTACTTCAATGAAACTCTCATAGACTAGATTTCGTAAAGAAGAAGAACGGGGCAAAAATAAAACTTTATATATACAGATTAATAGCTTCCACGATTTGTCATAAATGAAGAAAATAATAATAATTACTTAAAAGCAGAAATTGAAAAGGGGATATGCACATGTCGATTACTGCAATATTTATTATTATCGTCCGAAGAATTGTTACTTTGCAATGACTTTCTCTATGTACATTATGTAAATGGCCTTTAAGAGGCATATTAAGGTCCCACAAACACTTGCCTTTTTGAATGTATTTGCTGTAAGATCTCTCTGAAAATTTTCGAAAGTGGAAACAGAAAAGAAATTTATCTTCTTAAATAAAATTTTAAAAGTGATATATTACACCGCCACGTGCATGAGACGGTTTGATTAATACAGAAGAAATACACTGGACGTTACAATGGATTCCTAACATATTCTAGAGCATTCATATATAATTCTGGCGTACAGGGCATCCTAATTTGTTGATTACATGTGATTCTGTAAATTATTGGTTATAATTTTGGTGTTACGGAAAGCTTCTCTTTTTGTCGTCTGCCAATATCGATTGAAACATAGCGAATGGGTCAATTAAATCAGTCAGGTTTGGAGACGCTGTTGGAAAGGTGGGAAATAACAGCCTCTCCTCGGTCGTGTTTGTTTGTGAACGTCCTACATAATACCTAAGACGAGTGAAAATTCAAGGCTAGGGAAGATCAAAGTGTCCACCTTCCTTGCTTTAATGAAACGAGAAAGCCTCATTTTGCATTTTTCAACAAACAATCGACTATCACTCGTCAGTCCAGTTCCGCGACATGACACTTCGTTGACACTTTTCAGTGGACCATTTAATGTGACGCCTCCGATTGTTTCATGGACTAATTTTTTACTAAAAGTGTCACATAACGACAGCAGGAGATGACTTTGTGCAAACTTCAGTGCTTGCAGTAAATGGAATGTTTTGTCAAGTGCAGTTCAGTTGAAGATCGAGAACTATGAAATGACGGTAAATTCCGGTTAACGGGGTCACTGGGTCCGGGAACCTGCCGAAAGGGGAGGGGAGGGATGCTGATACACGAAAATAACGATACATGCTAATACAAGCAACGCAGTCAGGACCGAGCCTGAACCTGGTACAACATCTGAATTTAAATAATCATCAATATTGATGTATCAAAAGTGTATATCTTTATTGAGGACTGACTCTGTTGGTTGGGTATCCTCAGAGGTTAAAACATTCACAAATGGCTTATCCACAAAGTAAATACTCATTTTAATATTTGTAAGCGTACTTTAATTGATTCTGTTAGCATTTGATTTACATTCATAGACTTCCAATTGAAGCATTTGGATTGTATCAATAAATTTCCAATTAAGCGAGTTCGTACATGTTTCGTAGCCAGACTGATGGTAATCACGTTGCATCAACGTGCAGAAGAAAACAGAATCGTAAAATATCGATGTCAAAGTAATATGCATGATGCAATACTGCCATTTGGCATTAATCATGTAGAGTTTCAAGGATAAAGAAGGCGGAGAGTCACCAAATATACTGACTGCATATGGTCGATATAATTTCATAATTTATTACACTTATTTCGAGCAGCAGGTACCAACAGCCAGATTGCTCTCTCCATCCCTCTGCGTCTGCGTGACTTCATTATATTGACAGCAACATTCACTTTGAATGACTCGAAGGTACGACTTGGCACTCACTTTATATAATAGAATGTATTTCCCAACAGCGTGACAACAGCGTGACTGCAAGTTTCCGTGGTTTCGTTGCAAATTCACCATGTCTCAGGATGCGAAAGATTTACTCTTTACAAATTAATGATATAAGCTGCTTTTTAAATAGATTACATACAATTTAAAAAAAAATTAGGAGAAGCAGCATGTTTTCTCTTTGTCGAACACAAAATTTGTAATCTCTAGAGAGATTTACAAATACCCAAGCAAAAAAACTTCAAATAGTAATTCCGCCCACAGGTTCAATAAAGCTTATCTTTTGGAACTTATATAAAGTAGGGACAATTTGTTTTCAATTACGTCATATTTCCATCAGTTTGTAATCAATCACAAACTCGAAATATCCAAACTCCTGGTCTTATAAACCAATCAAGTTTAAATTTATGACTTTAAAGGTGCTTGGTCGTTTCATTAATATTCCATGTGACGTCAGTCTCTGTTGATACCTCTATTCAAAACGTCCAGCGGTTTATGAAGCACCGATAGATATACGCTTGGCTATTATAATAGTAGGATTCACTGTATCCTACACGATACGGGCCTACACGTGTTTAGGGGGTTTCGCAGTCGTGCTATGACTGCCCCAGCGATGTTTCAGGATGTTGACAACACAGATCGTTCCCGTTTCAGCTTATACAGAGAGACGTCACAACAGGAGAAAGTCGAGAGAGAATCCAATTTAACGATCAGAGTTTATTTGATGATTGGTTCGACTGGCACACACAAGAAAGATAAATTAGAGTGATGATTTAAATCGATAACACGGTTACATGACGATGACGGAGAGATACGATGAAACACTCCTACATAGTTACAGAAGAGAGAACGATGTTGACAGTTCGACGAGAAATGACCACAGTGCGGGCCCTGTGGCTGACGCTTGGCCTCGTGGCTTCCCTGGTACACTGTAAGAAATCGCTGTAAATTGTGCAGTATAATACTGTTTTCGCCTACAGTAACGTACTGTTTGTTTAGTCTACAGTAATTTACTGTAATCTGGAATATTTTTCTTCCTCACGAGCCGTGACTCCACTGAGTGGCTGGGTTACAGTAAATTACTGTAGTTTGGTCCGACTCCCACAATGCAATGCGGTAATTTTTGGACGACAGATCGCGCGTCGTTCTGACAACACGGCGGTAACTCAAGTAACCAGGATTCGTGTTGCAATTTCAGCTGGAATTCGCTTGGTTCGCAGTGTTTTAAATTGGTATTTATAAACAGTTGTAAGAATACTGGTATTTAAATCTTTTTTAATAATATTGAGCAATACATTGACTGGCATTCTCTGTAAATATATGGTTCAAAACTACAAACAGCGACTGTCAGCCTACTTAGGCCTACATCTAACGCGTTATAATGGTCTAACGTTAAATAGTGTAGAAGCTATGCTACTGACACTGTACTAATGTACTAGTAGTAGTAACGTTGGTACTAGTAATACGTTAGACTGCTGTAGTACTTGTGCACAACACTAACGTTATAGCAACACAAAGCTGTTGTTGATTACATCAGTACTCTTTCATTAACAACTGACAGTGTCAACGTCAACAGTGCTCGTACTTAAGTTATTGACTAGAGCCTATCTTAGGCCAAGTTATGTCTAGCCTTAGAACTTAGAAGACAGAAGTCCTATAATATTGTGCAGTGTGTAGCCCCCCCCCCCCCCCCCCAAAAAAATCCAAGAGAACATTCACAAGAAGTCAAACATTTTCACTAAATATCTACCCTCCGGCTAGGCCGTTTGAATTGGTTGTTTATTCAGTGACACCAGTCAAGGGCCTAGCATAAGCTAGGTAATCTCTGAGTCATTTTTGTATCACTGTTGCTAGGTTTGTCCAGACTAGGCCTAAGTTACCCTTCTAAACAAATGTATCACGGCCATGGGCCCCAAAAATGTGTGTAACTAGAGTAGGCCAAGGCTTTATTATACTCTCAAACTTGTATAGACCTAGGCTAAAAACATATATCACCAACTTGGCCTAGGCCTAACGTTAGACCTTAGCTAGCATTCAAAATAGGGATTACATTATCAGATAAACAAAAAAATAAGTAATTCGCCCTCACCGCCTCATACTCTGAAAAACCCAGGGGAAACCGTGCACTGTTCATGGAAAAACTGGAAGCTAGGATCTGTGAACATAAGTTTTCTTTTTCTATAGAGGCTAAATGCAATATTTCTAAAAATCTTTTCATTTTTCTATCCTTATACAGGTAGCTCACTTTTAACTGGGTCAAAATTTCTTTTCACTTTGGATGGCCATATCGTGATTGAGAGGTGTGGATCTTTTGTGAAAGGCCTCGCTCTCCTGTTTGCCGGTTTCTAGGTATGCAGCATGGAATATCAAGTAGCAGTTGCCACAACCCTGGGGTTTGTGCAACGGTGCGTATTTTATTCTTACTGTGTGCAATAATGCAAACAGCCAAACAAAAAGCTTCTGCAACTTCAGATTACCACTGTGGATGTAATGTGCCCTAACTGAATTTGATGAATGGTGATCTATCATTTAAATTTTTTCAGTAAATCCATCTTTGTATAAGTACTCAACACAAATAGAGAATGTCAAGTTGATTGGTTAGCTTTGGAGTCTGGACTAATACTTGCTTGAAGTTCAGATAAACACTGGCCATGAAAATAAAGGGAGATCATAGAGTGGACACCAGCTTATGCTGGGAATAGGCTAAACGGAGGAATTTAGAGAAGTTTTTAACCTAAAGTAAAATCCTGAAAACCAATCGATGATTACTTAACCATGTTGGTGGAAAACCAAATTTTAAGGAGTTCAAGTCATCAGCAACTGACAACAGCAAAATGAACAATTGTGAGGTCATGAAATCTGCATTGGGTTGTGGAATAAGGGGTTTATAATTGGTACAGTCCTTAGCAAAAGAATGAATACTATTGAAGGTAGATCAAGCAAATCTTGAATGAAAATGAGAGTGTTACAGAAAACATTTGAAAAAAAATATCTTTGTAGGTTAAAGAGACTTGCCAGAGACAAAATTCAATAAGTTAAAAAATGGAGAATTTTTTTTCTCTCTTTAGAGGCGAAAACCGCATCTCAACAGCTTGTATTTTTTGGAAGATATTTATTTTCAAAGAAATGCAATTTTTACTCACAATGAAGTGCATTATGGGAAATCTGTGATGTCACTGTGGCACATTAATTTGACATTGAAGTGAATTTCTTTATTGGTGCGACTATACAGTAGGGAATACTTAGCAACATTGTTATGCCCTACATATGGTGTAGATTTGTGCTAAATCTGCATGGAAACATGCATATTCAAATATTCTAATGGTATCAAATTTCAAGGACAAACAGGAGTACAGGACATTAAATTATATAAAAAGAAAAAAGGAATTTGAGGCAATGTGCCCACTTCACATAACATTCTGTGACCTTGATGAGAACTAGAGGTATTTTTTGACAAAAATAAGTACTCTTTAATATGAGATATCTCGAGTTTGGAAGGTAGTATTGCTATGGGATTTAAAGGGCGTGAACTGGAATGTTTTTCTCTTCTACATAAGACCCTTGTGAAATGCCACTGGAAGCTGCCTTTAAAAGGTAAGGAGTTACACAATAGTGTATTACAGTATCTGTATGGTTTTTAAATGGGAGACCTTTTAAATCTGTCTGATCATCTCATCCAACTCACAAAGAAAGTATCTTGTCAGTATGTATTTTTCAGTCTTGAATTGTTCTATACCAAACGAACCAAAACATCTCCATTACATGTCTATCACTAAACCCATTAGTGAAGGATGATCTAGTGTGATTGTTGGCATGTCAAAATCAGGAACTGTGGGGTTTACAGTAGCTCAGTGGATCGGAGATGCTTTGCACCAGCGAGGCCTGTGTTTGATTCAACTTCCAGCTTTTCCAGAAGTGGCTGTATTTGCAGTGGCGAAAGGCCTTGCTGTGATGTTGAGCAGTGATCTTGTAAAGTTTCTAGGGGGTGGATCATAATGGGGTGTTAAAATAAGTCTGCCGTGTGGCTGCAAACAGTTACGTTGTACCAACTAATGGCTTCAACTCCTCTGGGCATTGAGAAAGTGGTCTGGAGTTCACTAATGTTCTTTGGATAGGGTTGTTGAATGGCTGTCATTAAAGCAGGATGGGATTGGTTTTTTCTCTGCCACTTCATCATCTAAGCACTAGTCGAAAGCTCACATGATTAAACTTGGGCAGGGGCTCTCGATATAAGCCTTTTGAGGCTCCCTGAGGCGGTAGCATTCAAATAAAATAAAATTAAACACAATTGTTTCATCATGGATAAACGATTATTTTTATGTAAAATATATTTCACTTTCTTGTTCTATCTTTCTCAGGTGCTTTGTGTGTATTAATCAAGAAAATGGTACCAAATGCACTAAAAAGAAAAGGATTAACAAGAAGTCTGGTAAAGAGGTCCAGCGGAAGAACGAGTGTGTCAATTCACGCGTCACCACATTTGTGAAAGATCTGGCTGACTTTGAATGGATAAGTAGTTGAGCTGTTCTCATGGTTCTAATGGTGATCAAACAAGTTTTGTTTATATTTCCCAAGTCTTTGAGTCCAGGGCATCCTCCCTGCATACCTTTATGCACAACTTTCTTCAAATGATCAGATGTATGGTATCACAGCAGTTTGATGTAGACTTTGCTGTGTGTTAATTGTAGACAACTTCATGCTAGACCAAC
This sequence comes from Stichopus chloronotus, assembly GCA_021234535.1. NCBI lineage: Eukaryota > Metazoa > Echinodermata > Holothuroidea > Aspidochirotida > Stichopodidae > Stichopus > Stichopus chloronotus. The sequence goes on from CM037850.1 coordinate 12,971,178, forward strand.
CTTAACTTACTGTTAGAAAATTCTTAAAAAGAAATAAAAATCTCGCAAAATAACATCTGAGTCTTACAAAGGAGTGTGGAATAAAAGTGATAAAACTACCACACCATACGGTACCTATAAACTTTGGTGGTAAGGTAATTACTTTATAAGCCAATCAAACTAATCTTCTGTTCATCACTTCAATACTTTAATCATTTTGGTATAATATATACAAATTTCTACAATTGCCCAGTGTAGGGAATCTGTAGATGGACTGAGTAGAATAATTACCTTTAGGTAAAGGACTATATCTGGTATGTTCAGTGAAATTTTCATTAACTGTAGTAATAACAAGGAAACAAAAGTAAGATCATTTTAAGCATAACTAACTTGAAGCATAATTAACTTGAATTGCTTTGTATATTACTTTAATTCTTGCTAAAAAGAAATGACATTGGTCTTTGGAAACACACATGTTTAGGATAGCAAAGGTATAAATATGCATTCATGTGTGGCTGGGTATAATGGTTGTTCACACGTTCCTACTACCTCTGGTACGGTGAATTTGTTGACTATGACACTAATGTGCATCACTTCCAGGAATGTCAGTCAATAGTGGCTCTGGGGCAGGGTATTTTACCAAACCTCTTCGAATAGAGTGAGGTATTTGATGGAAGGTGTGTCAATGTACACATATTCTTAACTCACATGGAGACAAATGACTCATATTGTAAAGTCTTCCAACTGATCAATGTTTGTTTTCATTCAGCTGGGAAACAAATTTTTGTAATTGTATTTTTATTTGTTTTATTTGTATTCTTTGCAAGTGATGTGACACTCCACATCTTGTTTTATGGTTGCTGCATGATAGTGTTGTCATCTAACTTGATTTGATGCTCAGTGAAAAGATTAACAAATTAGAACAACTTCCAATAGGTAGTAAAAGTGTAAGAACGTTGCCGACTATTAATTGCTTAGAATGTAGGATTTGCATGAATGATAATTTTTGATCATGTGCTGTAGGGAATAGACGGCAGGAAAAACAATCCAGTGACCCTAACTAACTAAAAGATAATGGAATACACAGTTTATTCAACTATATCTCTATCAAATCCTTTCTGCAAGCCTCTGCAGTTAATTTGGTGCTCACACCAATAGTTCTGATTAAATATAGAGGATGTGCTCACACTTCTCCATTCTTATTAAGAGTAAAGTTGATGACATTGTTCCAGTTCTGACCAAAGTTATGAACATGTCTTTTCATTTTCTGCAGCCGTTAGTAAGGCGACCTCCACGCACAAAATAACTAAGAAAAATAATAGGAAGATCCAAGTGCCAATCCCACCTTGAATAGCCAGAGACTGAAAGATAAATGTTTAACAGCATGCCACACCCCAGAAAAAACATCACTTAGTGGCACACATATATATATATATATATATATATATATATATATATATATATATATATATATATATATATATATATATATATATATATATCTGGACAACATCTTTCATCACACGGCTTCTTACCATTGTTTACCTTTGTAGCTGAAGAACTGTAGACTCATAGCAAATTTAACATTTCAAATTTACTTAAGTTTGCATCTGTTGGTCAACAACTTAGGAAAAATGAACCATCATCTCCAGAATACAAGTTATTGAAAGGGTCACAGTGCTGTTATCACTAAAGTTTATTCAAATATTCTGGTGTTAATGTATGATTTTATGAGTAATGCACAGTTTAAGTGCTGCCTTTCACAGTGTTGACTGTAGTAATTTGCAAGGTTCATTTTACAACAAATTAAATATAGATAACTTTCATATGGGACATGTGTCCATTGTATGAGGTAACGGCTTCTCCTTTCCAGGCCATCAGGCACATTGTGTTGAACTCTGGTTTCCTTGCAGATAAGTGTAGGCATCGGTCCAACATAGAAAGCTCCTACATGAAGCTAGAACAGGTTTGCATTGGGTGGGGTGGAGCAAACTGAGTTAAAATGATTGTGCTCAGTTACACAATGCAATAGTAAGAATATGTATTTTGCACATATTTAGGTCTATTTGCAGGTATATGATGCATATTTAAGCTTTCAATTAGGCTTACTTATCAATAAAATCATTTGCAGTTATATGCTTTATGTATGTTTTCTGGCAATTTGAGCACATGTTCTAATGAAGTGTATTTTTTTATTCCTTTTCAGAGGCAAAGGAAATTTTTTCAGTTGTGATGCTGTGTGTGATGCTGCTCATAAACACAGTATTGTACGGAGGGTAATAGTGAGTTACCTCATACTTGGCTTGTAGATGACCCATATAAAGTAGATGATCCCTCTTGTTTTTGGTGGGGTCAAAAGTTATTTGGGGTTTACAGGTCAAAGTTAAAAAACTTGTAAACACAATATCTCAAGAAGTGTAAAGTGAGTGTTCTCATACTCTTCATGTCAATAACCCATTTTGAGTGGATAATCCATAGTGTTTTTGGAGGTCAAAGGTGATTTGGAGGCACCAGAGGTAAAGATCAAAAACTTTGTATACCCAATATCCCAAGAAGAGAAATTAATGAATCACACATTTCTTATATCAAGCAGAAATGATGGTTTTATCTTTTAGTAGTTGGAATCTATAATGTCCAAAATTACATGCAAGAAAGCTGCAACTTAAGCATGTTAATATGATACAAAATATGTATCCCATGTGAAAAGTAGATGCTCAACCAAATGGTGTAGCCACTTGGTACTTGGTATGACCCTTGCTATAGAAGACATGGCAGAAGCAATGACCCATGTGACTAATTGTTTGGTATGCACTGTCTACAAGATATCTGCTTGGCTGTTTGTATTGTATTGATAATACACTTTGTTAAGATTAGAGATAAGGCTGTAGGAAAACTGCAGATCATCCCAGAAAAGTTCTTTTAAACCTGTTTATCAACCCACTGCTTCTGGTGCATGAGATATCTTCCACAATATAATTACTGTAATTTCTGGTTTCCATTTAAAAAATGAAAATGATCTCTTTCGGGCTCAAGCATTACCTGTGGCAGTCTGAAATAATGAATAGATAACTGAGATTCTGGGATTCAAACTGCCGACATCAGAAATATCCATTTAAGATTTCCAGGCATGGATAAGTTATTTCCTTGATGTGAATACCACCACAAATATATATATATATGTATGACAATGGTTACTGTTAGTTTGTTTATCTTATTCTATTTACTTTTAAAACAGTTTTAAGTGAGAAACATATCAATAAAGAAAATTTAAGAAAGGACATTTTCAAGCTTTATCGTTTTTTTCAGGCGCATGTTTCCATGTTTTGTTTTCATTAACAGCAAGAGTGAGATTGAAATATTGACCCTGGTAGCCCAATTTATTTATTTATTTTAAACATAGCTGGTAAGAAGACTGGTCCAACTCATTATCAACAGCTGGCACTTTTCAGTCTTCAGGAGACAGAACTTTTCTTTACAGGACGTCAACTGAAAATGGTAGCTTACCTTGCTTGGCAGATGCAAATCCTACCCAATTTTTCCCTGATCTAGCCCTGATCTAGTCCTAGTATGTGGGACACTCAACGAGATCGCAATAGGTACCGTTTGATAGCCTCTGGTATAGCCGATACGGGAATTGAACTCACGAGCTGCCATCCCTGACAATCATGCAATTGAACTGTCAATCTGCAATGATAATTCCTCAATGACAATGTTTTCAATCGATTCAGACTGTAGGAAAATTACAGTATTTTACTGTTTTACTTTTAAATTTTACAGTATGGAGCCATTTCATGTTTACAGTAGTATTTATCAATCACAGTAAATTACTGTATCCATGATTACAGCAACTGATATTACTACTGTAAATTTTACAGTAGTATACTGTAGGTAAATTTTACAGTAGTGAAGGTATTTACTGTAAAATCTACAGTACACTACTGGCAACTCTGCTGCCAGTAATTTACTGTAAAAATTACAGGAAATTGTTTACAGTGTAGATGGCCACAAGGTCTACGTGGCAACGTTGACCAATCATAGAGCAAACGATTGTCTATGATACATATGTAGATGGTCGCTACCGGTGATCTACCAATCGGCTAAGTATTACGAAATTTGTCTACGAACAGTATTTAAGTTTTCTACTTTTAATGTTTTACCTTGTCTAATCTGACTGTCTGAGGGGAATAAAGAAAAGGTTAATAAACTCTAGTGAACACCGGAAGACTGAATCATGACCCCTTTGAGTACGGAAGCGAAGAGTGACCATCTCTATACAACACTATAAACGTTTTCGGAGCGTTAGAAAGAGACGATTAACCTAATGTGAAGCCCTAATACGACCGATAATTGCCTCTAAGTGGATCTCAAACGGTGAGAGTAGAAGCTGTCCCTGTCGTTTTTGAGGTTTATGTATACACAAAATTGAGAGTACGTCCAGTTTTTACTGTTAAAACATTCTAAGCACCCTCGGAATGTGATCAATGTTGCGATTTCATCTTGTCAAGTTCCTGATTTAACAGAGACATTACGTGGTTAATCAAACATGAACTTTTAGAGTATTACTTCTCTTTGCTACGTAAAACACCGTAAAACCTTTCCAGGGAGGCAGTGTTGGTTTTTAATAATAATACGTCTTATCCATGTAATTTCAAAGTATTCTTTTGCGATTTTCCATTCACGTTCCTAACTATCTGCATTACTTTTCAGTGATGATGTGAATTAGAAGTAAATCATTTTGCAAAAGCTTACCTCCCATCCATGACAACTGGTTCCATTTCATCCATTTATTTTTCATAAGTAATAGCAAACAAATATTCTATATCAAAATGGGAGTTTATCTTTACTAGAATTTATAATTTGAATAGTGTCAGAGTGGGCAGCAGATTGACTGATTCACGTCTGGCTACAACGAAAAGTAACGTGACGAAGTGCGTCAATAGTACAAGGTTGTTACGCACGTTACGCAAGGTTCTTTTTAAGCCACGATCTTTCTCTTTCAGTGTGGCTTTGATATAACTTACTTAAGACATCACAAAGCAAAAATCAAAAGTCAAATAAGGATATATCTCAGTGTCTTGCTGAATTTGACACACGTATTGTGCTCGTTAGGGTATGTTTTTTTTTGGAGAAATGGAAAGAAGCAAGTTTGTTCAATGGAGTGTAGCTGTTATTCTCTTCTTCTGGGCTCAATTCTCTTTAGCTGACACTGAGAGTGGTAAGCTAAAATGTTTTACAAGTATATCATGTAATAAGTTATAATATATATGTAATATTATACATACGATACATTACCTGTAAGTTATAAAATGTATAAGTTAGGCCGACTACATAAATACAAATGAAATTACATAGTGTACACTGAGTTCAGGGAAAATATTTATATTCACAATGTATATATTTGACAATACTACTAAAATACAACATTTTTGGAAAGTCAATTACCATGGTCATGTTAGAACACTGTAATCAGAGGAATAGAAAAAAAAGAACTTCATATTAGTTTAAAATTAAACTTTAGCAAGACATTTACGATAGAACGACATAGTTTTGTCCAGTTAATGTTTGAACAACAAAATTTCCATTGAAGAGAAGTGATATCTGCCATTTTGTAATAATGAAGAGTTTTCTTAAATTTTCTACCTTTGCGTTATTTTTTGTCGTTTAAAAATGAACATTGACAGGACAGTTACCGTAATCGTCTCCAAATGTACAATTTCAGCAAGTGTCCAGGAAAAGGCGTGTATATATATATATATGTGTGTGTGTGTGTGTGTGTGCGTGTGAGTGTGTATTGATGTATACTGGATGTTTACATCAGTGGATTAAATCTTAATTTTATTTATAAATCAAAACCTCGAAAATCAATACTAATGTCAAGTGTAACAAAAAGGGAAAATTTAAGAGAAAGTAATAATCTCAGCTAATGGATGTTTCTATTAGTTCCTTTTCGGTTTCTATTGGAAATATCTTCAAGGGGAATTATTTTTATATTTTTAACATATATGTCTAGAAAAAAATAAAGGTATCAGGCTTGATTTTAAAAATTGTGAATATCACCGTCTTATCCATAAATCACAGACGGACAATAAAAACAAAAATAAAAAAAAAATCTCTGTTTTGGCATTGTTGTTATTGTTGTTATCGTCACAAAGTAAATCGACTACTTGGATTTATTGTTACTTTCAACATTTCGACTTTCAGCTGCATGCCAATGCTGGAAGGAAAACGGCTCTCGATTTCGTCAGAACCGTGGATGCAAATGCAACCGCAAATGCGGATACGAAGGAACTTGCTGTCTCGACTATCGCGATTACAATTATTCACTGCTCGAGAAACCAAGATGTAGTGACCTGACTTCAAGCGGATCTGAAAACATTATCTGCCACACGGATACAATTCTCACTGATATATTAACAGCAGTCCTTCACTGTGAAGTATACCAACCAAAACTGAGAATGATTAACATCTCCGGCAACTATTTTGAAGTGACAGTTCGTGACGTTGCCAATGCCTCTCTCGTACCCGAGGTTGATTACATCAGAAAAGTTGGCTGTTACGCCAGACAGAAAGCTGTTCTAATCCATTTTATAATTAAACAAGATAAGCAATTTGTTGCATCTATTAACTTCAGTAACCGATCTCTGGACACTTGTTATCCTGAGCTGTCCTGCTACTGGACTCCAGTTTACTTCAAGGACTATTACTTTAAGCCTATCTGGGGATCTTCAGATGATGAATTACCTATCATAAAGCATAGACAATATGGCCTCTCTTTAGCGATGGATGAATTTTATATTGCTAATGACATAGAACATTCCAGGGAGGTGGTGACTTGTTTGAGCAGCATTAATTCTTTCGCTTCTGTTGCTAGGTACCTTCAACTCGTGGCTGGAAGTGTGTCTTTAACATCACTCGTTGTCGTCGTGTTGCTTCACTGGAAATTTCCAAAACTTCAAAACGTATACGGATTCTGCCTTCTCAATTTGTCCGGAGCTTTATCTGTTACGAATCTGATTCCATTTCTTTTAGAAATCAGAAGTTTAGATGGAGCACCTTTTACCGCCGTAACTCACTACATTTGGCTAGCTGTTTTCTGCTGGGAAACGGTCATCATTTTTCACGTTTATCGAAGCATCAGCGGCAGTAACGCAGTTAACTCCACGACAAAGGTCTGTGTGCTGTCGATCAAAAACGTATCCTTGCATTACGCCCTGTTCGCCTGGATAGCGCCACTACCTTTTGTTCTGACAGGCGTCGTCTGTCACTTGACCAATGTGGCGGGTTTCCAGTACGGTAGACACTGGTTTGAAGATAATTTCATTACGACATACATCTTCTTCATTCCCTCATTTTGTCTTGTGATCACAGGAGTCTCTCTCTTTATTGCTACCATGTCAAATATGGCGAAAGTTAGAAGCCATGCCGAAGAAACAGGAGGTACCACAATCGACATAACCTCCATTGCTTTACGAGTAAGTATTATTGGATGGTAATTACAAAACACAACCATATGAAAAAAAATACCCACATTTCTACACCCGCTTGTTTTTCCCTGTTATTTAAGTAATAATGATTAACTAGATTTTATCCGTACAATTATCTGTTTAATTTAACCTAAGCGTATCGCCATTTCAATACATTTATACAAAAGACGCAACTTTTGCTCAGCACATGAGGTACGCTCTTCATCCTTTTATTTTGTAGTTTTTCAACAACTGTAGTTGCTTCATCAATCTCTCCATGCTCATCATCTTTCATCAATACCAGTGATATTTACATCAGAACTTCTTCTAATGAGAAATCGGAGAAACTGCTTTAATCTTTCACTTCTTTCTTCAGTTGCAGTTGACCCTCGGCATGCCCTGGGTAGGATTCATAATTCTCAAGTTTTTCCCAGACCCGCATCTCTTACCTGTGATCGCCACCATTAATTCACTTCAGGGTTTCTTCATTATGTTGGCACTGGTTACTACGAAACGTGTCAAAAAATTCCTCAAGGAGAGTTACAGCACTAATGTTACCTATCCAACTGTCGCATGAGGAAGACAATTGCTGAGCGTAGGAACTAAGGCAATCTTATCTAACTCAACGGCGCTAGAAACAATGACTGCCTTGGAGATTGTTGCTTTAATTTGGTAGGTGGAGCAAATTTCACAGTATTGGCGGCACTGGTGAAGGAACATCGAAGCATTATGTAAATTAAGATGACTTTATTCTGTTGGTATTCTTGCCTATTGCCACTCTAAAGGTAATTGTGGAATCACATATGCAACGCCTTCTTTCACATAACAACTAATATACAAGCACACAAGGGGAAAACGTATGTAGTAATGTTAGTAATTTGTCATTACTGTGTATGCAAATGTTTTTCCTTTGAAGTCAAACAAACATTTGATATTCATCATGTTGCATGAATCAATATAAAGGCGAAATTTATTAACGCTACTGATGAAATGGTTTGATTGTTCAACACAATCTCTACCAACCCGGTGCAGCTCTCTCAAAGTGAGTGCATTTGAGCAAGCTGCTCACATACCTTAAAAGATATGTAAACAGAATGTAAAACATTACATGTAAATTTATTATCTGAGTAAATGTAACAAGGGTGTTACATATTTCCTGATGTAACTGCATTGATATTCATAATCCACAACTGTTTCATAGATAAGTTGTATTCTTCTATCAATTATTATCATACTTGTACACCCATCGAATTCTATCAACATTTACGATGTAATTAAAATTAGTGCATTGGCGTTATCACAAAGTTTCCTGGACATATTATATAGGTCAACTACAGTCAGATGCATTGCAGATATTATTTCGTTTGTTTTATTCTGTTGTTTTATAAATTATAAATTCACTTTGACACATATACGTAAACACTAGAGCTATTACATGTTGTATGTAAATGGAAGGAGAGTAGTGTTAGGATTACGTAAGGCATTGATATTATTAATATTAATATCAAGACCAGTTTATGATACATGTTTTATATCTGTGAAAACAAATGGCGTATTTTAATAGATTTTTTTCCGATCCAACACAATGAAAATATGTTACTCCACTGTTTGTTTGAACGATTTGCCATAACGTGATGAAGAACACAATTATATCGAAGATTTCCTTTGTTTCTAGAATTCCAACTGTCTAGCATTTCGTGTGATTGATTTATTTGGGAGAAAAGTGTCAAGACGAGAAAAGGTTACAATAGTACTACTTTTCCTAAATTCAGGTAACGCATGAAGACTTGTAATAAAATATAAATATAAAAATAGCAACTTGGCGCCAGTGCGTATGAAATGAAGCAAACGGCGTATTTACATTCTAAAGTGTAAAAAATCGAAACGTTAACTGTGCACGGTGTGTTCTGGTGGCAAACATGTATCTCAATTTAACTATAATGGAACAAAGGATAAGTTTAACTTTTTGGCATATGTGCATAGCATTAAACAAAACTCTAGTAAATAAAAGTGTATTAATATGTGAGTTATATTTTTTAATGCATCCGTTGGACTTGACCACAATTGACCTAAATAATTGCAATTGCTATTGCCTATCCTCGGGGAGACCGGAAGAAAATAAAAATAAAATGGAATGAAACCAAACAAGGGTAGTGAAATACCGGACCAGTAAAAAGGAAGAGACAGAAAAAGAAAGGGTGACATGAAATAAAATGAAATGACGAACACGAGATGGTATGTCTGCGAGATCTGGAGTGATAAATTTGATATAAATTTTTACACCTATGAGAGAATGAAACAGGCTATATCGCGATAACCGTGATGTAACAAGGCACAAGCTATGGTTGGGATGAGGTTTTAATTTTTTCTTTCACGCTGACTTTTGATGGCAGGTATACAGTATAATATGGATATGGTGAAGTGCAGTCGACATTGTTAATCCCTAGTGAAGAGCCGAAGCGTGTGCTAGGATCTAAAGTTCCCTTGTGAAAAGTTAAATATCTCTGTCAAGAAGATGTAGAATTCTAATGCTTGAACGTTGCCCCTAACCTTTAATGAAAACGAAAACATGGAGGCTTGATAGCGAAATGCATTTTCTTGCTATGGCAATGACAGGCAATTGTTTGGCATTTCTTCCAAACAAAAGAACTTTCTTTTGAAAAAAAGGCTTCATGTCGTGATAAGTGTTTTATTTAGAAATTTGGAAAAGTTAGTGTTCAATATACCGTTATCAAACTCTTGTATGGCTTAACCGTATATTTAGTATGGTGTCAATATACCAGTATAATATTATAGCATGGCTAACCTTGTATGTTGTGTGATGTCAATATATCGTTACCATACTCTTGTGTGGCTTAACCTTGTATGTTGGATGGTGTTAATATACCGTCATCTTACTCTTGTATGGCTTAACCTTGTATGTTGCATGGTGTCAATACACGATTATCATACTCTTGCGTGACTTAACCTTGTATGTTGTATGGTGTCAGTATACTATTATCCTACTCTTGAATTACTTAATCTTGTATGTTAAGTAGTGTCAATATACCGTTATTATACTTTTGTATGACTTAACCTTGTGTATTGTATGGTGTCAATGTACCCTTATCATACTCTTGTATTACTTAACCTCGTATGTTGCATAGTGTCAATATACCATTATCATACTCTTGTCTGGCCTAACCTTGTATTTTGTATGGTGTCAATATACCATTATAATATTTTGTATAGCTTAACTTTGTGTGCTGTATGGTGTCAACATACCGTTATCTTACTCTTGTATGGCTTAACCATGTTGTACATGTTGTACGGTGTCATTACACCGTTATTATATCAGTTGACAGATACTCTGCAATTATTGTATAGATATAGTACATAAAATTATGATAGTGATGTTATGTCTTACGAAAAGAGTTACTGACACAAATCTAAAACGAACTAAATGAGTATATTTATAGTGATGCAAAAGTAGTATAATGGATGTACCTAGCCAAAAGTAAAAATTTTAATCCAAATTATCGCACTTGAATACAAAAGTTTATTTTTTACAAGTCTTGTGCTGTGTCTCCGTGTTATAAAGCTTGAAAGCAACGACATGGACAGTAATTTGTGACATGTAAACTCGCTTATTGTTGAATGTTCTTTCATTTGTAACCCCTTTCTTTCAGTTTGATAAAAGTTCATTGACGGACTCAACTAGAACCAGAGAAAGAGCTGCCATGAGCACACTATTACATTTTAACAGAGCTGAAAAGGGATGAGACGTTCCACAATGAAAAGATGTTACTCAAAACTGTTTTTATGTAACTATCGGGTTAGTAAAACTTTTAGTAAACGAAATAGTTAATAAACCGTAAATTAATTTGCAGTTCTTTGTAAAAGGATTATCCTGATTACGTAGTTGATATAAATACTACAAAAAATCAAAGTCGCTTAACTCAGTGGGTCTTATTAATATCATTACTGAATGTGTTCGGTTTTCAACAAAGCTTGAGAAGATATTGCTCTTTCAAGCTAAAAAATCTTTCTGTGGAGCTTTCACGCAAATGATGAGAGATCTGTTCGTAATGGCCGTGCTTGGTTGATCAAGCTCATTAAGCAATGCTTTTAAGAACTTATATTTAGCACCATACAGCCAATTGACTTCTAATTAAGGCAAGCCACATTTGCAACGAAACACATATGATTATAATAAAACTGTAATTAGAGTAATCGAAATTGTTTCTCAGAAAAAAAAAACAACGAAAAAAGTCAAAGTAAGGTAAAAGCAAATTAAAGGCCAACGGAATGAAAAGGTTGAAAAGGGTATGGTCGGAAGGAAGCCGGAAAAAATTTTTACTCTAAATACAAGCTGTTGTTGTACGTATTCACTACATTGTATCATTCAATTTAATTGTTTTACCCTTGAATACAGTGTATAACATTTAAAAAGATAAGTAGTGGCGCATAATGAAATGACCAAATAGAAACGAAATATACTACACAGACTATTAATATGCTTCCTTAATCCGAGAGCGGAAGATTGACCCCAATATTTGATTACCGTCGAACTCGTGTGAGCCTTGGATCTCATTCTGACCTAGAATGAAAACTTTAAGCATCGTCACGAAATTTTCCAGTCGAAGTAAGGATGTTGTTCATTGATGAAACGGACTTGACATTTATTTGTACATCTTGTGGTCATCAACTACCAGCTTATGAAAACAAGACGCGGGTAGCTGCACTAGTTTATAAACACGCTCTCCCCCACACACGCACAAGGATCCATTTGGAAAAAAAAACTGCTTTTACAGCGCATAAATCGAATTATAATTGAAACTTTGAATGCGTAATGATACAATGCGATTATATTATCAATAAGCATTATGAAAAAGGAATTATTTACGATGCCCAAGATTGAAATTGGATCGACACACGTGTGTTCATATTACATAGAAAGGGAGCCATTTAAACTTACGTGTTAAATAATAACCTAAATTACCCGTTGAAATACCTTTAATGTATCAAAGTTAAATGTCACTTGACCTGGTTGGTAAAATTATATATTAGTTTAGATGCATTTTCTAAATTTAAACAATTTTCTATAAATAAGCAAATGATATCACATGACCCATAAACTTTTCTGTCGTGCGATATATGATTGTTGCTACGTATCAGTTCTGCGAAATGTTTCGGAAGTAATTCAATATTCAGCTGATAACTGGGTTTTGATCTAAATTCTCCTGACAGCCCTAGAAAGAAATATTTCAGAGATAATGTTAGGGCATCTTGAAACAATTATTTCTTTTGCCACTTTGCAAACGCAGTACTGTAAAATTCCAAATCTCTGTGAAAACATTAGGCGTTATAGCTTGCTAAGTGGCATTTGAAAAGGTGAAATAAAAAGCCGACTAAATATAAAACTCTCTGCTCTCAATCTTCTTTGAGCTACAAAACGAACTCAGACCATTTAGCGCTAGATGGCTCAATGGAAAGCCTAGCTTCTTATAGTTAAAATATACTCACCCCAAGCTATATTAGTATACATCACTATGCTAATTCATGAATGGCTCTTTTCATCATGTGAAATCATTTTTGCTGTTGAATTGCGTAAATGTGAAGCGTAACACCTTGCATATGCAGTACCAAAATTAAGCCACATGATAAAATATACTTCTACGAAAAGTGAGAGGGTGAGTTGTAGTTGTTTGAAATTGAACTGCGTATATTAGTCATGAAGTGTGATACAAGTGACAAATTTGAATCGTTGTAGAAGTAATCTTTCAATTCCTTTGTCTGGTACAGGATCACAAATTTTTAATAAAGCAATGCACTGCTGTCAACCTCATAAATTCCTTCATCAATAAACGGAGAAAAGTTGTGTCACTAAATTCTTGTGGTAATAACTTTAAATAGAGTCTGTCATTCCAAGGAATCATCTCCATTGCCAAAGCCTATCCATCTGATGTGGAGCTGTACATCGACGTGTCGAACAACGGACTTCTACCAAAGAGAGACTGCCATTATCGCCTGTCACTTTTCTTTTACCAACGTCTGCCATTTGTTATCTTGAAAGTTGTAGTCTCCCTGCCCATCTGAAGTAGCCCAGCTTATTTACTAAGAAAGCCCTACCCGAGTTCCAGAGCTGTTACGAGGTGCCACCTTTGTGGTATGATTGTTAAGCTTGATTTGATTTACCGCTCTAAGAATTTTACTCTATTAAAGAAATACCTTCTAATCTGAACCTCTCTGAGCCTAAAGTCGAAAGGAGAAATTATAGACCAAATAGAAACTTAATGCAAAAGTCCCGTTTTATCCGTCGTCTGCTTGGGTACATATACATTTGCATTCATTTTGGTACCATATCGTGGCAAAATCGTACAATAGTTCAAAAATACTTCTTGAAAAATTTGCCAGCGTTCCATCCACTTACTACAACAATTGTTACAAAAAGATAGGTTAGGGGTCTAAGAAGACCTTTCACAGTTGTGCAGTTGCATATGAGAACATTTAATAGGTATGGGATGAATTACAGCCCTGCGTTAGTACGACTGTAACACATGGTCTAACGTTTAATATTTGCCTACACGAAGACAAAAATTGATGGCTCGATGTCTTGCCTTACCTTCGACTTCAAAAGTGTCGAGTCCATCGACTGGTAGACTTCATTGACCAGCCGTACCTTGATACCCTCTAGTTTAAGGTGTATAAAATTCTGGGCATGTAGTCACCTAGTTATAATTGCACAGTTTATAGCATATGTTGCATGTTAGAAATAAAAAAAACAAGCAATTCTTACTGATTTATAGGCATAAATTACTGACAGTAAAAACTCTTTCCCCTAAAAGAATCGGCTTTGGAGCTGTATAAAAAAATATTAGGGACGAACTTTGAAGGAAGAAGGAAACTGCAAAGAATAGGAATTAAACAAACTGTAAAGAAGTCCTACTTCCGCTCTGACTGCAAAAAAAAAAAAAATTCAAATATTCTAAAATTCACAGCATTGCTATTATATTAATCTTTAAGTTTTAACCTAGATGCCAACAGACCAATACAAGCATCTCATTATTGTAGATTGTAGATTCATACAATTTCCAGTTTTCTGGGAGGAAAAATCAGTTTTTTGCGTGTGGTGACGCTGCTGGAAAATTACACAACGCAAGAAAGGCTTAAGGTGTAAGGTTAGAGAAACGCACAATTTTCGAAATCAAACGCACCGTGAATTGAAAAAAAGAAAGAAAGAAAGGAAATGTAGCGCGGAAGTGATTATAATTAGCCCAATCACATTATCTGAAGTCTAAAGCCGTTGTTTGCTTAAATAACAGTGCTGCCACTATGCATGTATAGTTTCAATGTTGGTGTAAAAGGTGCCCTTCATTTATCTCTCGAATGTTTTCACTTTCAGTAACTTTCTTTTGACTGTTATTTGTTCGCTTATGCCTGGGTCACATTTAACCCGGCGTCCTGTCGATTTGTCCCATTTCTAGATATCGGCCGCCAGATCGGAGAAAAATCGACAGATAACGTTTACACAGTGGCATAAAGACGGGCCGACAAGGGGTCCTGGTAGTGACCGGTCGGTGATCGGCAGATTTTTCTGGATACATGCCTAATTTCATGAACAATCTCCGGTCGGTACATATCCGAAACTCCACCGACTCTCTTCCCCCACGGTATTCGCCAGGAGGAAAGACCCATTCTGGGAGACCACACAGCGTCCGGACGGGCATCGGTTAGATGCCTGAAGATTACCGGGCAACAACGACCGGAATCCGGTGGGCATTGGTCAGTTTGTGCATGTGAGATGTTATTACATGCCATTCCTCCCAAAGTTCTGAGAATTGTGCTGAAAAATAGTTGCTCTTGCATGGAGTACTTCGTAACATGTATCGTTACTGCTTTGCTGATAGCAGCAGAGTGGCAGGCGCAAAAGAAGAAGGCGTGTGCGTAGATTTCTGATTGGACGAACCTTGAGAAGGGATGGATGGCAGACACAACCCTAAAGGAAAGACACATACTTCAAACAAGTCCAATAGTGACGATGGCATTGTTTAACCATGGCAACCGCGAACAACTCCGAAATAGAATGCCACTGCATTGTTTATGTTGTACATATCAAATGGAAAATTATAGGATGAAAGGACAGTTGTTTGCAATGACGATGCTCTTAATTGTTAAAGCAGGAACATGAGTTGTACTGGCAATCACTTTTTCATCTATCCTTTTCCTTTGCCAGTGTTTCATGGAAGAGAAAGTACTGGAAAAGATCACATGTCACGAAACCTGAGAGAGAACTTTGCATTCATCTTGCAGATACTTGAATATGAAATTTGTCACGACATCTTTGTTGGCGCTGCAAACTTACTACTACCCCTCCTTTCCAAGCAAATGTAGCCGTCAATAACTTGTACTTCAAATCAAACAAACCAATGGGAATGGATACGTATACACATGTCTGCAAAACTGGGGCTTCAGAAAATGTTTTTAACATACTTACTTTCAGTGGCAAAATAAGACAAGTTTGCAACTCATATTATAACTTAAAGTTTATTTGACGGTGTAAATACATTACACCAAATTATTTCATAAAATAAAAATCAGAAATTTATGAGAAGTTTCTTGAAAAAAAAGGTTAATTAAATTAAGTCTCCGTATAGCAATCTCTAAAATAAAGTGTTGAAAACGAGCATGTAGAAAATACACGTCTGCAAAATGATTATTGAAAAGAGAGTAAGTAAAATCTTAAACATTAACGGAAAGGAAACTGACTATGGACAGAATGTGTTTTTACTTTCCTTATTCAATTTGGAGTTTATTTTCTCTCTACTTGTTACTTTATAGACACTTCTATTTTTCTATTGCCTTCTTCTTCGCTTTCACCATGTAGTACAGCCTTAGCGTTAGTTTTTAGAATCACAAGACAACATTATATTTGAAGCAGTTTTAATCACCTAAGTGTGACAGCGACTTTAATATCAACCTACAATCACCGGTGGGCGGACAGTAATTGCCCTGGTACCAGCCGATTTTCGACCCCTCTCCAGGTAATTGGCTAATCGTGTGGAGCCAGACCGGTACCTGACAGATTAAACAGATAGTGACTAGTTGCCTGCGGACGATATGCCAGATGTCGCCCAGGACATCATCGGTACATAAGTCGATTTTTTAGGAGATGACTCTTCCATGCTAGAGGTTGGGACTAATCTTAACTCCTAATTAAAATGGATTCGGCGGACGTCCGATGCACAAAAAGTACCTCGATACACGACAAGAGATCTGCCTACCCTCGGTCGATAGGGACTAAAAATACGTTGGGAACTAATCGTTGATGGGATTGGATTTAATTGTGACTGGGGTATAATGCCAGAACAAAGCTTTCCGTTTCCGTGTTGAATCAATCACACTTCTGTTGATTTGAGTTAAACTGAAATGTTTTGACCCGCCATTGAGGAACACTATTTGACTACGTTCCAAGTACATACAGCATACACACAAAAAATTGATTTCATACGTGTTGGTTAACTTGTGCAAACTGAACTTAGAATTGAGAAATTGAAAAATCAATTATAAGATAATGACCTTTAAAATATATAATTCGTCAGATTCCTTTTCAATTTGATGGAAGAGCAAAATGACTAATGATCGCTGGATATGAACTGAATAATGATACGTCAATGCGTACAGCGAAAGTAGTTGCACCCGTAACAACCAAGGAAGCAACAAAATAAGAAAACAAAAAATGCTTGGAAATGTTGAGAGAAATGTCAGAAAAAAGTTTTGTATGCAGACGCAAAGGTTATGAATAATGTCACCATGTCACCATGACTTCAGTGTAGCAACCACAATATTTCACGCATGTGAACATCACACGAGGATCTTCATACACCATTAATATCCGGGTGATTGTTAGTGTTGTTCATATTGTAATCAGAATTCACAAATGACAAATGAATTCCTGCATGGCGACTGGATAAAAACCATTAGAACTAGGTCACTAATGGGATTAAAAAATGATCAGATTTTAAGTGAGTAGAAGAGCACTACGATCAACTGCTACATTAGTTGTTGTACAGTCATTGTGGGTTACTTCTATCATGGACGATGTCGTAGAAATGGTTACTATGGTGACGTGTATGATCCGTTATATCTGTCGTATGCAAAGTATAGTACTGGTTAGACATACATGGAATGCAATAGCTTGGTTACTCTCAAACTTTGCAAGGAAAACCACGAGTGACTTCTTTGTAATTTTTTATTTTGGTTTTGATATAGGGCCAAGATCACTCATGAGATCAGCCTGGCAAACGTTTACGGTCTCACACTACTGACAGAGGGGAGACTGATGCCGTACTTGTTTCAAAAGTTGGAATTGATGCATGTGAACGTGTTCCTAGGTTATGCCTAAACTCACAAAAAAATCCTCCCAACAACAAACCTGCCGTTCCTATAACCTTGATCTATTTTTCTGATGCTAATTTTATGAATGCAACAACTGACATGTCTTACAGCAGACCCTAAAGCCATAAAATTATGAACCAACGTGCTCATCCAATTCCACAGACTAGGCTTAAACTCATTCTCTGTAAGGAAAACCATAATTGCTTTATTAATACAATCTGCGGTAGGAATTAGGCCTTAACTTTCACCTAAGGTAATTACATAAGTCAAATGAAGTTGTACGGTTCCGAAATGGAACTTACTCTAAACCTAAGGTTGCATTGCCTGTTCTCCTATACGTCGTCTGTTCACAACATCCTAAGTAGACGGCTAATGTACTCGATCAGGGTAGTCCTGTTGTTTTCAACTCTTATCAATTATGTTTTAAGATTTCAATAGATAGTATGCAAATACTTTTAATTGTTTATGTCTTTATAGATTGCATTTTGGTGGCTTCAATTATTCACACCAGACCTTCTAAGTTGGGGAAGGGGATTCCTGGGCTCAGTGACCCCCCCCCCCCTCTTGCTCGCCACACAAGCAATGACAAATATGCGAATATAAACATACTTTAAGTCTTGGAGAAAAGACAAGGGGGCTTTTGCAGACTCACCTTTTCTTTCCTCACCATAGAAAATACCAAATACATGAATATCGCATGTTCCAGGTGAATATCTGAGGGATTTTGTTTTTCCACCCCTTCTCCCTTCGCCATAGCGACATATTTTAATGATAAGCCAATTTTAGTGAGTTAATGGTGTTATAATAGCATTATAATGATATGATTTAAAGGCACGATAGCTGCAACCTATGCAAGCCTCTTGTTTTAGTAAAGGTCACTCCTAGACAGCAACTACGTTATATTGCATATATAAATCTTCAAAGATATTACCATTAGATCTAGACCAGTAATGTAATTAAGGAATGCAGTGAATTAGATCAGTTGTCAATGGTTTCTGAGCAATGGCAAAACACGAGCCAGGGCGAGCTAAATGAATGTAGGCGATGAAGAAAAAATAGGGAAAATAGAGAAAAAGACAGGAAGTCAAAGAACAAACAAAAAAAAAGGAAAGCGTAGGTAAAAGAGACCTTGTGTACATTTGGCATACTCCACCTCCAAGGAATGATGACGTTGTTGTTGATATTCAGCCTTCAGAAATCAAGCATTTTAGTCTTTCTAGAGGTAATAATTAAAAAACAGATGATTGGGCTCGGCTTAGATAGATTTCTCACAGTTTTCAACTCCTTAGTCCAAAATCTTGGGTGTGTTACTGTAATATAAGGACGTACTTATTTATCACCCTGAATAGCTGAAACCTTGTCCATTTTGAGGCCTCTCATTTTTATGCCAGGTTCCCCTAGAGAACAAATTTTGCCACCACCTCCGGACCCACTTTCAGTCTCTTGACGTACCCCTAACCCGCCAACAACTCTTGTGGGCTACCGTTTCTGAGGGTTTTGAGTGACACTGCAAAGGCTTCTATTAATGTTATGGAGGGCAGTTTTTCATCAAAGTAAATACTGGCAGAACCATTTTGACTAACTAAAGAGCGGAGCTTATAAGGACTAATTCCTGCGATCTATAGGGATCACGATATTTTTGTCAAGATTTTTCTGGGCCTCTTCGCGCCAAATTATGGTGGCGTTCCTCTCAGAAAGTCTTGCAACAACCCCCTCCACAGGTTTAGTTGCCCCAACTGTTTGAATCGCCTGGGTCGGGGCCTGATCAACATATAAAACAAATTAAGGCACAAAAAAAGTAGGCTGCAAATCCCATTCTTATCGTTTGGCATGGCCTCTCTACAGCCATCATTTCATGTACTCCAGAAGTGCGCTGAGCTGTATATTTCGTCTTTGATTCAGATTTCTCGCTGTGGATAGAATTGTTGAATATTTCCCTTACTTAGTAGTCTAGGACTGAAGTACACAGTGTTTTCGTCAAACTGCAAAATACCGAGTAGACAATTGCCTAGAAATCGAGTGTGCGTCAAAGGTATTCCCAGAAATACATGGGCGTCAAAGTATTCCTCAGCTCGTGTCGCGCGTGTTGTTGGTGGCTCAATATTTTCTTCACAGTGGTAAACATCTGGGGTTCCTCAACAATTGTGTAGCAGACCTATACATACGCTGTAAAAGTATACTGAGTGGCATTGGCAAATGGCATTGCGTAATCACTCAGAGCAAAATGACGGTTGCACTACATTTACGGAAAAACAAAGATGTAAACGTCATGTTGGAACCATGAACTACCAGTACCTAACACACTGTATTGTGCGTTATACGAGCCTTGACCTTTGACCTTGAACCATTACATCAATGGTCAAGCGGACACTACAGCTCAAACTCATCCACCAAAACACCAAGTTTTAAGTTTATCTCAGTTACCCCTAGGAGAGAACGACGTTTGACATATGTCGTGCGGACACTATATCGCATGCCCAGGCACCAGCTACCCACCGAGTCCATCTGACTTATCATCTAAGAGGAGATCATGCCACGTTCCGATTTCATCTGTGAGTTTGTGATCTTTGACCTCTTTAAGTCATCAATTTAAAAAAAAAGTTCCACATGTTTTGCCTCCCACAGAACGTTTGGGGTGAAAACATTTTACATATGAGCTGGTGAGCTTGCCCCTTTCTTCTACCCTCCACCCTAGGATTTTGATATGGCTAGAGCATCTGTCGCATGTTGTTTTGTGTTGGTTTTTTTTGGTTTTTCGTAAGCCTCAAGCTGGCTTGCAATTATAAGCCAAACAGGAAAAACCGTTATGAATAAAAAAGAGAAAAAAAATTCTACGACAACCGTTACAAATTAGTTAGGCTGGACTTTACTTTTACTCATGACATGGTTGGGTTGCAATATTGTTTGAATTTGAAAAAAAAAATAGGAAAACAAGAATCCTCAAGTATAGGCACATAGGCACTATTTTAGAGTTAAATAACCAACAGGTAATGGACATGCAGTGGCAATACCTCACTGTGAGAACTCGCATTAGTAGCCCTATGACAGAGTGGATACCGTTAAGGGAGGACCATAATGCATAGCAGCCAAGGACATTCAAAATGGTATTGAGAGTCTGAGACATGAAAAACAGACAGAGAAAGAGAAAGGAAATAAGACTCCTTAAATGTGTACTTTGCTGCAATAGTCATCTCTATCAAGATAATTAACATGAAAATCTGTCTAATTCCATTGCATTTGTTTTATAAAAAGTGCAATCAGAGACAACTCATACAATTGTCAAACAAGATACCTTTTCTAGCTTAATCGTCTTTTCATTTTAAAACTAAAATACTGGAATTGGAATACTTGATGGATCACGGGATTACCAGGATACCAGGTTGAAAAGGCACATTTTCCATTCGACACCACAAGGTTCTGTTTGAAGGCAATATAAACCCGTATGCACAACTGGTGAGGATGGAAAACTTCAACCAGGAAGGTGCGATTGCACCTCCAACTGAAATACCATCAGTTTGGTCTTATCAAAATGTGGAAAAAGCACGCATACTGATTCCTCTTTACAACTTGAAGTTCTCTATGGTTTTTGTTCTGACTGGCTTTCAACTCATAATCTAATTTGGCTTATGTTATATCTATATGTGTTGATTCTGATTTCATGGGTTTTAGTACCTCGAGTTTCACCCGAGTTTCAAACCGGAAATATTCCCGGAAATGCAAATGTTACGATAACCTTCTAACTGCCAAAGTAAGTTTGAGCCTCTCACCCCTGACCAACGGATTGACGCCCGTTTTCATGCACGTAGATATCTATGGAGTTTGTTTCTAATGTGTGTGCATGGAGGTGACCACATAACCTCTTTTCTCATTCCTAGCCTAATTTGAGCCACTGAAGTCTTCAAGGGGACTATAGTCAAATCGCCTCCCGCCCACGAGGTTAACCCGTCCATGTATGCTTGATGCAACCACAGTTAGCCTCTGTGACTGATTCGTCTTATACCAATAGGTTCTGGTGAATGATGTTGTGAAATACAGGCAGAATTGAATTAAAAATCATGGGAATAAACTTTGAAGCAACGTTTGGTTTGAGAATACAAGGTGTTGAGTGAAAACTGTGACGAAACGTAGGTATGTAACTTTATTTTTAGGGCTTCTGTAAGTAACATAATAGTCGAAAGCTGTGGTTTTCTTTCTTAAGTAGCAAAGAGCAAGATTAGGGATGGTTCCAAAATAGGGAGTTAATATTCACTCTAAAGGAGTAAGAATGGTCACTCGCTAAAATTCACTCTTATGTTTGGAGCCATTCCTAATTCCACTCTTTTGGAATGAAAGAGTAGGGACGTTCTGTGGTAGGCACGGTGGTTGGTATGCAGTTTGTCAGATGTAAATCGCAAGACATGTCACCTACATTGACATGATGTTTAAACGTTTGGTTAATTTTGTATCACAAAGAACGTTTAAGCACACTGGATTCAAATATGTTGCTGGGGTAAGATTTTTTGATTCCGAGGTTTTAGCTTGGGCGTATTCCATGTTTGTTTAATGTCATCACATACGTCACGTGATCATTGTGTCTTACACGCAATAAGATTCATTTCTAATTAACTAATTATGTTAGAATTTTACATTTAAAGTCACACTAACAGAGACAGATCGTTATACATATATCGTATAGGTATCTGGTAGATTCCCTTGCATTTATATCACGACCGTTTTTTCTTTTTTTGTGAAAAATAAAATTTTCTACTATTTGCAAATTTGCAAAAACGAAATGCAACACGAGTATAAACGAAAAGAAACATAACGCTACCTACTTTAAGACAATTGTGCAAACTATTAGAAAGAATGCGTTTAACCCTGACTTGCAACAACATACTAAATCTTATTGGTATTCCATTATCGCGTTTTAATTGGTAATACAAGAGAACTAGTAACGTTGTTTGTATCATTCATGATTTGTTTCAGCGACTCATATACACACTTCACATCGAGGTTAATTTTCCATAGACAAAGATTTGACCTCGCATTAACGAATTATTTCACCGTTTTTTTTTCTTTTTCTAGGTTGTTAAGCGGAGGATTGCTCAACTTACGTAATATACGGGAAGGAACGTCAGGACTTTTGACAAGGTTAAATGAGAGACGAACACATTGTGAACACCGTCACCAAATGATATTTAAATACGTTGTTTAAATTCCGAGATATTGCAATTTGAATGTTCATAAAAATGAATCACGAGCCTGCCATTCTGAGACTGTGATGACATAACCAGACCACGTGAGATTGAAAAGTTTTGTTTTTCACTAAACTTTGTTGTTACTATATTTTTAACAGTTATGTATAGATTCAAATAAAAATCGGAGTAATAATGATTTGATTATTGCATGACAAACCTCAGTAATTCAACGCAAAATGTGCACAATTGTGTGCAAATTTAAGGAAATTGCACGTAAAGAAAAAGAAATACATTAAAATTTGTGCTAACAGTGGTTATGTGACATAATTATTCGACTTACTCAAGTGGGTTTACATTCAACTTAGGCAAAAATGGCAGCACCCCTGCTTGTATTTCAAAAGTGTGTAACTTAGAAAACAGTATTTCTGAATGAAACTTTGGGAAGATGTTTTTCAAACACCTCTCTTTCTCTCTCATTTTCATTAATATATTCCCAGGGTTTCGTTCTAATTTAAATAAGCACTACGTCTCTCTAGAAATGATAATCAGAAATTAACACTTCTTTTTCGCAACAGCAGTTAAGCTTATTGGTTGACATATTATTAACAGCTTCAGGTTTCTGAGTAACATAGCAAAGATAATCCCTGTCTCAGGTCACAAAATGAATACCAACAGAATTCCCCACTTTTTTCATCTCTTTTCTATACTCTTCTTTCCAGTCTTTGAAAAGATCTTGACTTTTTATGAAATTTACCGTTTTCTATGAGAACATTGTCTCAACATTCGCAAAATGAATCATTTTTTCAATATTAGTAGCAACCGGTAGAGCAGACAAATACTGTTTGTTTATTGACTTGGTAAGCATCATAAGTCACAGCACGGTTCTGATCTATTACTCTGTAATAACTTCATTTCACGAACGAAAATTATTTCATTACATGTAGATGTTCATAGGGTTTTGTAATACCTAAACAGAATAGGAAATTTACGTTGTATAACTATGAAACTGTGAAAAAACGAAAAATTTAAAAACGGAAAAAAAATGTTTTTAATACAACGTTCAAAGAGGTATTTAATAACTAAGAAATCCTCTAAACGGACAAATCGTTATGTTTAACTGATAGAACGATAACAAAGTCTCATAAACAGATTGATTTTCTAATTTACGAAGAATTCTTTTCAATTTCGTAGTTATTTGATAATGCTTGAGAGAACTCAGCCTACGAGGGAGTGCGACAAGCGAACTTCTTCATTTTTTAAGCTATTAAACTTTCATTCGTGTTGTTTGGAGCTCACCGGACCAAGATTAACTATTGAATGCAAGTTGCTAGAATCTTGATTACGTTCGAAGGATGAAATTTGCATCTATTGTTATTTGAGTAGAAAAAGACTTTGAATAGACCAGAATTTTTCAACAAAGGAAAAACGTCAAGTGATCGATAACCCTTACCTCAGAAGTCACCCACTTTTGTGAGTGACTGATTGTGTCTTAGACAGGCAGCGAATATTTGGTTCAGTATGCTAATTAGCACCAATATATCTGTCATACATCCTCTAATTATTTGGTAACAGCATCAATTTTCATGATACCATCTTCTTTCTCTGCGTAATTGTTTTCTGATAACTCTACTTACCCAGAAGATCACTTAACTTCTAACCTCTCATTTCAATTCTTGCTGTTTTCTCTCTTTGTCTCCCCTTTTATAAGGTCGAATAAATTAAAGAGGTCTGTCCAAGTTTCATAATGTCCTTCAAAGGGTAATTGTTCATTAAGGTCGTTATTAATATCTTGATTAATAATACCGTGCTTTTAGTGAAAAACCCAAACAAATAAAGTTAGCTATTCATAATTGAAACATGGTTCGTTATTCATAATAAAAAAGGTTCGATATTTATAGTCAAAGAAAAGATTCGACATTCATAATAAAAAAGGGTTTCATATCGACAATCATCCCATCTTGAATGTAAGAATGTTTTAGTATTATAAATTTTGAGCTTTTTTTTCTGAACATCGAATCTTTTTCCTATGTCAACAAACTCTTTTTCTTGTTATGAATATTAAACCTTTATTAAGTTATGAACATCTAATCTTTTCTTTCTATTGTGATTTACGACCTTAATTAACAATAACCCAAATTTCTATTTCGAAGATCAAACCTTTCTTCTTTGTAAATAACCAACCTTTTTTTTTTAAATTATGAATAGCAAACCAAATTTAAACAATTAACTTTACGGATAAAAGGTCTTATTACAAGTGATCCCTATGACAAAATACTCATGACGGGTGTCACATTGAAAGATGAAACTTGAACTTTTGCAAGTTTCTTCTGCCAACATGACAAGCAAATGCAATACTATTTTTTATTACATCGAAACACTTAACATCTGCAAAGATGTCCTGTGTTTCACGAGTGGGGGCGGGAGGGGGGATGGAATCAGGACTTATTAAGGGGTTCGAAGTTTTTTACATTGGAACGGGCATCGCATGCATTGCATGTAATGATATCTCAAGGAGAAAATCTTGGACAGACCTTTTATGTAACATATAGGTGTTGCATCACTGTAATAAGCAGTTGTGCATGTTGCGACAATACATGTCAGTCATCAGATATTATGAGATTCATAAAAATCATGATGAAATCATCGAAACCACAATGTATTTGTTCATTTTTGTTATATTCTAAATCATTTTGAGAATGGAGAAAAGAAACCGGAAGTAAGCTTGAACATTGTTTTCCATTGGTAGTTATTGTAATACCTAATGACTGCCAATGGGACGACCATTAAATGATGTACATATAGTCAACTTGAAGTGGAGTAGTTTGATTCTATCAGAGATTTAATTTCCATTCCCGTGAATAGATAATCAGACTTCGTTAAAGAGGTCAACCATTGATGAAAATCGATGTTCCATTTGAAAGTTACACATATTTCAAAATGTTACTTGGGGTTATGGAAAATCTCTCCTGGCACACATGTACAGGGACAGTTACTTGATTATTCTTTTTAACATCAGCTTGACTATCCAAAAACAAACGTTACGATAGTGTTGTATAGAGATGGTCATTCTACCCCACCGTACGCAAAAGGTCGTACAAAGTTCAGTCTTCCGGTGTTTACCCAAATTTATTTAACTTTTTCTTTATTCTCCTCAGACAGTCAGATTAGACAAGGCAATACTTAAAAAATAGTAAACGTAGACCCTGTTCTCAGAAAGGTTGCGCAATACTTTGCTGATTGGTAGATCACAAATGTCAACCGTCTCACATCATTAAGTGGGTCAACCATTTGCCCTTTGATTGGTCAATGTCAGCATCAATCCCTTGACCCTTAGCAGTTCGGCGTGGGTTGATGCATCGATTTCTCCACGAGGCCGACACTGGCTCTCTGGATGTCGAAATGTCAACATCGTCCTTGCGTATTATGTAGGCCTGTGTCACCGTTGTAATGTAAACTCTCTCTCTCCATCCTTTCCTTTCTCTCTTCCAATCATCATCGTCAACTAATTCAAATTAATTTGTGTGTACCAGTCGAATCAAGCAATAAATGGAACTCTGATCGTAAAAAATCAACATCATTTTTTTCTGGATTTTTCCGTTCTGTCGTCTCTCTCGTTGCGTTGCTAACAAACGTGGGATCCGTCGCTGGGTCAGTCATAACAAGACTGTAAACCCCAAAACCCCAACCTAATCTCACAATAGTTTAAAAAAATATGACCCTAATTTTTAAATATTTTAACGTAAATCTACAGTACACGGTGTCGGAACATAGGGGGTGTCGTAACTTAGGACTATAAACTTTACAGGGAGTTGGCATCAGGACTTTCATTTTGAAATTGACAAGTGTCATTATTTTGTAATGTTTCTCAAAATTCTGTCACCAAACAGAGGCAAGAGACAACTACCAGCCGATCCGAACACTTCCGCAGCATATATATGCATCTTTGTGTACCTGCTTTTATATGCTTCTGTGCTATAACATGCGTTAACCCACCGTGCCTTAAAAGGGTTGAAAAAGTTTAGGGTCTACGTCCACTTTTTTTTTTTTGGGGGGGGGTGTTTTTTCTTCTCTCCTCACTCTCCCAAAGTTGCGGATAGTCTGTGCAAACAAGAACAGTGAAACCTGTAGAGATATGTTGGGGGAGGATTCGAACTTACGATGTCAAGATACCAGTCGCATCATAAGTCTTAAGCATAACCCAATACGCTAAGACAGCGCAATTTGTCGTTTTGTGTTCGAAAATGCATACAATACATATAATCCAATCTAGTCATTGACAATGATAACTTAAAGATTTAACACATGTTGGCTTAAAAAATCGGTAGAATCGTAACCTGCGTTGGTTTCATAACACAGAGCATTTACATGCTTTTTATGTTAGCCAGTAGAAACATATACAAGCTACCTGTAAGTATGTTCAACATAGGTGCAATTACAGAACAACTAAAAATATCTGGTTTGTACCCCAGATTGATCTTTCTTACAGATTACAGAAAGATATCAAGTGACTATTATATCCGTAAGACAGATTTCTGTTGTTTGACACACACTTCAATCCTAATTATTTTTCTGTGTCTGCTTGACACCATTCATCACCCAAATAAAAGCTTATACAGTGTTGGCTGGTTTTATCATTACTCAGATTACAATCTCTTGAGCAATAATACATATTCGATATATATCATATAACTGATGCCAACTGATTACGTCTGTCCAATTTATTAATTGTAATTGGCAATACAAAAGACGGATTTTACTGATCTTCATTCAGGAGGTAGCAGTGTCTTCTCCCCGATTCATCACACAAAATAGGATTGTGATACTACTTTGGTTGACAGGTAACAATCGAATTTTCAATGGTCGAAAGTGATATTGCTTTATTTACATTTTTATCATTTACTGACGATTTCTTTCTCCTATTGCAATCATTTAGTAAAAGAATACGAACGTGACACACGTTAGCTATGTCTATTCTTTAGCGCAGTCTACTTATGAAGATATTATTTTATTGTTTTGGGTATATAGTTGTTAAAATGTATTAATTTTCCTGCACTTTAAAAAAGAATATAAATAAAAGTAAATAAAAGTTTAGCGAAAAAAAACCCCGTAAAATTAAGATGTGTGTATGGACCACTGAGAAACTACTGAGAAAAAGACGGCATTACAATATCACTGAATTAGGCAAAAGAAAGAAGAATAGGAAACAAGAAAGTGGGTGAAATTGTTTCCTGATATAATCTGACCTGAGGGTTGAATTAAATAATTGCAAAGTAGTAAATAGTCGAGTCAATATGACTGCGCCTTTCCTTTCGTTTGAACTCAACTTATGTTTTACATCTTATTTAAAAAAGGCTTATGTTTCTTTTGTTCCTAGAGTGGATATGCCTGACCAAGATCTTTCTAGACTAGAACTTTCTATGTTTTGCAGTACAGTTGAAAATTCCTATACGAGAAACAGTGTTGTTTACTTTCATAACTTTGAAACCAGTTTCGTTAATTTATCAATTCTCTGGAATCTTTGCAGACCATATGCTTAACTCACAGCTTGAATTATTCCAGAAATTGCTTTAATAATAGCAATGGGACAATTACCTTGGGTGTCAATTCTTCTCATTACTGCTAACCAGGGACGATAGTGATACATGCTCACGGATATCCACCTTTCTTTCAATAAAATCGAAATTCGTTTACCTTCGGGAAAAGTGCCTTAATTGAGTCTGGGGGATCTCTTGTTTCGCCATGCTTCCAGCTGTCACCTTCTCTTTTAGGGAGTGATGTTGTAAAGAACCAAATAAACACACACGATGTACGCACATAGTGTGAAAATTTTGCAATTAAAGAAATTAAGACTGGTTAAAAAAAAAAAAAAAGTTCTGAGAAGTCGACAAAAGGACATTGTTAAATGTGATGATTAGCCATGTAGATAATCCCTGATATAATGTAAATTGCATCCACGGCATTGCATCCAATTACCTTCAAACGCCACTATATTCGTCTGTAAGTCGATGGGAGAGGGAGCTCTAATATGCTAATGTAGTTGTTTCTCAAGTGAGGGCGTTTATTCACAATTAAAACAATCGAGAATTGAGTTGCACGTCGATGGATAGATTACGCGTGACTTGTGTTGCCATTGCTTCAGTAAATCGAATGGGCAAGATAAAACACTGTTTAATCGCTATGTAATCTTTATCACAAATTTACAAATGACCAATAAATAAGCAACTCATGCTAACGTAATTCACTTGTACAAGTCGAACACATGGCAACTTTTCTAACGACCAAAGTGTTGGCTCCTTATTATTTTTACCTTTACATGCCATCGAAATGCCAACAGTTGTACCCTTCACCGAGCGAGATGCAACTCCACTGGTTGAAAGCATCTTTATTATATTTAATGTATTATGATATTGATTTATGACATGACGTTGCGCAATAATAATATTAATGGATATTTGCATCAGTATCGTGAAAGGTCGCATCAATCAATTCAGAAAAAAAAAAAATCCTAATAATATTTCAGCAGCAGAAAGCTGTTTCAGTTTAAGTTTTACATCATCTTCCACCAGTCCTAATTGATCTGATGGAAATGTTCTTTTGATATCTAGTCACCATTAGATGTAATATTCTCATATAACTTTCTTTCACTCGGTCATTCTCAAATTGACAGTTGGAAAAAAATATTTATTGAAACAAACTGAGGAGTGCTTGCAAGAAGCTTTCACAAGCTTATTGGAGTGACCATTAAAAGCTTACCAGTAAGTTTACCATTAAAACAATACAAACGAGAATGTAACAAAGAAGAAAATATGTAGACATAAAGAAAAGAGAAGAAAAAGCATCAAAGAAAACAAAACAAGAAAGAAAAAGAAGAATAGCCACAGTGAATGAATACCATTTACAAATTCAGTAGGTCATGAGCTCGCCGTGCAATATATTGACGTGTGTTGTAACCAGGGAGAGAACTCTAAATATTTCCACCTTAATATACTATTACTATAATACTAAAAAATACTGTTTTGGGAGGATATGTCTTGAATAAAGTACACATATTATGTCACGATCATCTTTGGTAGGTATTTACGTCAACATGAAATTCAAAATATTGTTTGAAAATAGAAGGACAATTATGATGTTACAATTTCTGAATGAAGATTGCGGTAATATATCACTTGAGATTGTATAACGTTAAACATTTAATCTTGCAAAGATACATGTTGTGGGTCAATGAAAGTACAAGGGTACTGTATGCAATGTGACTTGGTATAAGATATTGGTTAAGAGGGTAAAAATACCGATCAGTCCAGATACTTTATTACTTGTGTCTACGATGTGATCCGTCCAACTGAGTTGTTAATCAGTGATCATTCCTAGGAATTTAGCACTAGCAGACATTCTAGTTCTAACGCCACAAAAGTCAATATATTGAATATTTCCATTAAATGGTTATACTCGGTGATCTGAAAACAACAGTTGTAATTTTGTTGACATTTAGAGACGACTTATTCACAGAACACCAATTTCGCACTTTATGAAGTTCGGCATTAATAATTTCTAGCAAACCGTCAGTACACTGCTTGAGTAAGAAAGGTTTGTGTCATCAGCATAAACAAAATTTCGTGTAGTCTATTGCTAACATTTTGCGGATCATTGGCATACAAAATTGAGAGTCCCAGAATAGAGCCTTGAGCAACGATACAGCAGACAGGCTTCAAATTAGAATTGGTATTCTTGATTCCAACATACTGCTCTGTGTCCAAAAGATAGCTATGAAACCATCTGAGGGCGGCACTATGATTTCATGGTATTCAAGTTTACTACACTCACAAAAACGTCAAGTAAAATAAGAACTCCATAACTTTTTGGTAAGATTTTACACACAGTTAATGTAAGTCTTACATTATGATATAACAATTTTACTAAAATATAGTAAAATTTACCAAAATTATGTAAAATTTACAAATACTGCTTACATTAATTTTACATAAAATTTATGGAGTTCTTATTTTACATAATTTAAGTAAATAATTCTCTGGGTGTATATGCAAGGAAAATATTTAAGTAAAATATTTTAATCTAAAATATCGAATTACTTTTAAATGACAGAGAGAAGCCCTAGATACGTACCGTTTCTTCTCAAATGAAATAATAAATTCATATTCGAGAAATGACCAAGCGTTGTCACGGTGAACTTTAAAGACATTGTATAAAGAATAAACAGAATTGTGA
The DNA here is from genome assembly GCA_021234535.1 of Stichopus chloronotus. Lineage (NCBI taxonomy): Eukaryota > Metazoa > Echinodermata > Holothuroidea > Aspidochirotida > Stichopodidae > Stichopus > Stichopus chloronotus. The sequence goes on from CM037850.1 coordinate 13,002,400, forward strand.
TAGCCATAAATAGAATTATGACCCGCTAAACAAAGAGTCAGCTATCAGGCTTCTAGGAACAAAGAGTCAGCTATTAGACTTCCTTAAACAAAGAGTCAGATATTAGGCTTCCTAAAACAAAGAGTAAGCTATCAGGCTTCTTTAAACAGTCAGATATCAGGATTCCTAACACAAATAGTCAGATATCAGACTCCCTCAAACAAAGAGTCAGCTATCAGGCCTTCTTGGGGTTGTTACCATCATGGATAATTTGATGAATAAAAGTTTTTTTTTTCATTTTGTCGACGTAGAAGACATTGACAGAGTGCCAAGTATCTTGGCAGTTGCAACCTTGGAAGTTGCTCCTAGAGGTATAAAAAATACATCGATAACTGTAAAAATAAACTGCTATAAATAAAAAAAAACAATCACTAATATTAGTAATGACTTCAAAGGGAATATTTTTTTCTCTCAACCAGAAACCAAAGTGAAAGAAAGAAATAAAAAATGAAAAAAAATGAAGAAAATAAAAAACTAAGATGGTCTTAATGAGTTTGCTTCCTGGTTATCACCGTTTCATAAGGAATCGATCTTCACAGTCTGTAAAGAGCCTCCGTTTTATTCGAAGCAAAGGAAACGAGGAGGAACACCCCGTGAAGCGAGAGCAGTGCCAAAACAATAACGAACGACACAAAATCCTTAAATAGGATGAGTAAGTTTATACCAATCCACGGTAAACCAGTAGTTACCGGTAGCCGTGTGGAAATGTATATGAAAATATAGAAAGAGTAAAATTGTTACTCCTTAAAAAGAAACTTTTATAAAGACTGACTAAAACTGACCTACTGAATAGTTTCTAAGGGCATCAACAAAAGATGCATGGAATTATGAGTTAAAGTAACACTAACTTGGTCGGCAAAATTATTGAATTTCTCGTACAATTTACAACGTGGTCAATAACGTTTAAGACACCATGCATAAATAGACATCCCACAGTAACGTAAAAAGTAGGCAATGGATTTGCTTGCTCCTGTCATTGTGCATGTTTAACGTCATAGGTCATAGGACTGGATCTTCGTTCTAAGTGACTGTACCTTCCAAAGTACTGTCATGTGTCTGACATCGACATCGTGACAACAGAAAACAAACCAAATTCCTAAATACAATTTGCAGGTCCAGGGGTATAGGCGAGATGATTTTGAGGGGGGGGGGGCAAAAGTGAATGAGAAGCAAATTTAGACCCCGAAAACGGCAACCGATCACAAAGGGGAAAAGGAATTTGGTGTGATGTATAGGGCCCTGTTGGTAGCGACAAAATTCAAAATTTTAGTCGGATTTGGGGTAAATTTTAGGGGGCCATTCCCTCATCCGCATATCCACCTCCCCGTATCCTACGCTTACGCGCAGGTTACTTTGCTTTGGAATGATGAGAGAGATATGTTATTCACTGGTCCACTCTCAGACTCAAAGCAATGAATTACGGTTTCGTTATTGCTAGGATGCCAAAGTATACTCCATTTTGCTACATCACATAACCAGGGGATCAATACTAATTGAAATGTAGGGAGGGTGGACATAAATGACTAACTGTCACGTTTACATGGTCAATGTTGACTTGCAGGGGCTAAAATTTGTGATAGGATGGGGAGCAGTGATGAGGGGATCTCCATTGTGTTTTCCCCTATAGCCTGGGGTGGCGCCCAGAAGAGAAACTCGAATGTATTGGCAGAATTGTGGGCTTTGGAAAGAGACATTTCTGTGTCTTCGAATGGTATTGAATGTGCTAAACTGGTCTGACGTTTCACCGCTCATTATAATATTTTGAGACTAACGATTAAATTGATGAATAGCAGGAAGCCATCAGGATCTAGTGATTTCTCGGCACACATATTGTCATACGTCTATGGAAGGAGTATCAGGCACGTGTTCAGGAATTTTAGCACAGGAGGGCTGGCCTGAGGTCATGCACGGCAGGTCTAAGAGGAGCGTCTCCAACGGATGGCGTGGATCGTAAAAGACAATGTTTTGGTTTTACAATTCCCCCCTCCCACCCATCGATGATCGGAAATGGCATTTCCCAGCTTCCTTAACTGCGTATACCCAGCCTTGAATTAGGATGTCATGTCTGTCATTTTTCATTGACTAGAGAAACATCAAACATCTGTCAAAAGTTGCAATAGTTTGTACTACTTTTATTTGCAATGTTTCCACTTGTAATATTTCGTTCTGCGACCGCTCGCTAACCATTAAAACATCTCAAAAATCGGCTGCATCTACTACCTATGATTAAGGAACTTTAGTGTAAGGGAGAGCAAACATGGGGCATATGATCAATAATTCCCCTCAAAGTAGTCATAAAAAATAATTATGTATAAAATTTACCCTGATAGGAGCACGTGAATCGCACCCCAAAAAACTGGATTTGCCGCAAAGTTTTACTTAAGTTTGCATTGCAGAAGATATCCCTTCCATGGCAGTCCACCATGAAATTAGTCCGTTTCATATAACTACCTAACCAATTGAAAAGTATTTTTTATGACGTGAGTTGGGAGGGGGGGGGGGATGGGTGATGGATAACATTGAATCATGTGTGCAAGTTAATATCATAGTACACTGAAGTTTTTGGCGAGGAAGAAGACGGTTACAATTTAAGTCCCGTGGAAGCGGTGACTCCATAAAAGAAGGCATTGTATTATAGGCAGCCTCCTCCTAAATACTACGGAAGCTTTAGAGTGAACCCCGCGGTCGTCACCTAAATCGGAATGAGGTCGCCCCTTGGTGCTACTCATGAAGATAATAGAACGTCAAATGGTTTCTGAAATTCACAACGTGGTTTAGCATTATTTCGTGTTGTGCTTGAAACGGCAACGTCACAAATTCGTCGCCCTCATCTGCGTCGTGCAGTTCAAAAATTCTAAATTCGGAGCAAAATGACCTTAGCCCTACAATCTTAAAATTCATTAACTTGATATTTGCACATTCGAAACGCCACCCTTAGTCCATGTCAAGTAGGTGTGGGGGTCAAGTATGTGGGGGTGGAGAGGTTATAGACAAAACACCATGGGGACGGAAAATTTGGACATGTGGAATATGTAGAAGAGTCTAAGTTGAAAAATTAAACAAGTAAATTCACCACCCAGAATTGCTCCTAAACAGCATTTATGAGCCTATAACGCCTACATGAGTTACTCACCAAAGTGTGAGCGGAATTTGCTGCAATGTCTAATCCCATTCAAAACGTGAGCCAAGGTGGGGAGAACATTTGATATTATGCCCCCCACCCGTTATTTCACATAATTGGGGATATGGATAAGGTGACAACCTAGGAAGGGATATACAACTAGAGTAAGAAAAAAAATATAGTATCCCTTGAAGATTTGTACCTGAAAGTCTTCCGAAGTGACGTGTCGGAGTCAGTTCGAAGTCCCGCGTCGTTTCCGAAGTGAAGTGTCTTTCGTAACAGCTACAACCGTATCGTCACAACGTCCTAACGTCACAGAAGACTACCCATATATTGTTTACAGATGACGACACATCCGCAAGAAGCCGGCATGAAGTTGGAGTAGCCCCCACATTGAGTAGTAGAAGAGTAGGTCATATTTCTAATTTCAGCATCTGTAGCTAGAAGAATTGATACGTAGTTCATGTTTGGTTACACATCTGAGAAGTGAAAGTTCGTCTACGTTAGGAGTTTTAGGCTATGTGAATGATCATCTGTATCATGTGAATGATCATCTGTAGTACAGCAATATGCAGAGTGATATCACCAACTATGCTATATACAAACACAAGATATCATTATCCTATATGACAGTCTTTTAAAAACTCCTCTATTTTCACATTTCAAATATCACCAAAACGTTCTACATGTGACCCAAGCTTCACCTGTCCAAATTAAAGAACTTGCACGTAAATTACAAGAGAAGCATTATCGTCTTAACACAGATATATTCAGCTGCATACTTAAAACTAATGTAACAATTTGCAGATTAAAGAAATGATACCTTACTTTTGAACTTATGCAGTGCAGTTTTACGAAGAAAAAGACAAGAAAACTGATGAACATTCAGTTGATTACATGTAAAACCAAATTAGTTACATGCGTCTCACGAAGGCATCTTCACATTGTACTACAAGAAAATATTGGTAAGCAATGTACAGGAAGATGTACATGAAGATGTATTGACTGTTCATTACCTTTTGTATATAGCGTTGGTAAATGATATATCCACAAAGTAAACACTCATTTTAATATATTTTTGAGGATAAGCGAGTATGTATCCATGCATTTGTTTTGTACCTACGAAGTATCAACTGAACAAGGCTTTTGTGCTTTCCATCTTTGATCGAAAGGCTAATTGTGCCATAGCATTGATGTAAAGTATAAAACAGAATCGTAAAATGTCAATGTCAACATGATGCAGTATTGCCATTAAGCATTCATCGTTTAGAGTATGAACTTCACAGAAGGGTGACGAAAGCCGAGAGTAATGTGCTGTATATGGCCTACATGATTCAGTAATATATGACATCGAGCACACGGTACGATCAGCTTGATTGCACGGCTGCATGACTTTGTCAAGTTTAGCAGAATTTTATGTCATTGGCCAAGGGGAAAACGTATTGTTTACTTTGGAATAATTCATGTCATCACTGCACTTTCTACTGCCAACCACACGATTCTTATGCCTATATATATATATATATATATATATATATATATATATATATATATATATATATATATATATATATATATATATATATATATATATATATATATATATATATTGAATTATTAGTTTAACTACGATTGAAGTATGATTGAATCGTAAGTGCTGAAGAAGGACACATGGTTGTCTGAAATATACACTTTTTTTCGCTAACGTATTTGTGCTTCTGATATTTTCATGTTTGTGAAGTTTTCTACTTATATATTTATATCACATGGAGCATACGTGGATATTATATATACGTGGATATTATATATATGTATAAATCAAGAAAGAATGCAGAAAATAGCATAACTGGTTGATTGAATAAGTATAAAAAACACGAATGAATTCGGAATTTTGTTAAATTTGACTTTAACCCGACTAGTACTTTTAATTCTACTTGTAAGGATCTTTTGAATGGACTTTCATTACAGACTACTTAGACGTTGAGAAATCTCATCGTACCCCCCCCCCCCCCATCTGATATAGGGTATTTTTATACTCGGTCCAAAGTACATAAACTTGTCCCTAGTGTGTAACCCTAGTGACCATATACATGATCTCGACCACTTACCATGCCCGACATTTGCCAACCTGGCTAAGAACTATTCCATCAGTGTGCCAGGTAGGCCTACTATTTTTGGTATTGGGACCCTCACCGAAGGTATCTCTGGTTATGTTGATAGTATTCTTAACCCTCTTCTATATAATACTCCTGGCTATTTAAAGGTTAGCCCTCAATTTCTTAGAATTGTTACTAATATCGGTATCCTTCCCACAGACGACATTTGTCTTGTTATCATGGACGTCACCTCATTATATACTAATATTCCCCATGATGAGGGCGTCCTTGCTTGTAACAATTTTGTTTTTGAACATACCTCTGATTAGACGCTTTCTTGTGATATATCCAAACTTATCGATTACATCCTTAAGAACAACTATTTTTCCCTTTATAATAGTTTTTTCCGGCACATTAAAGGGACAGCAATCGGCACAAAAATGGAACCTAGTTATGCCAATATTTTCATGCATAAACTTGAAGATCAAATTTTATCTACTTTTCCTCTTAAACCATTACACTACTATTGCTACATTGATAATATATATTTTTTTAATTTTGGACCCATTTGACAGGTTTTAATTTACTTTGAGGTTTCCAATAGTCAATTGGCGTTCCTTGATGTACTTATCAATTTGGGAGCAGGCGCAATCTTTCGACCTCACTGTGTTGCAAACCCTCTACGACCGTTCAACATCTTACCTTACAGGACACTTTCTGTCGTGCGGGTACCCTATACGCATCATTAAACAAAATACGCAAAGCCGCTCTAGTCGATCGCCTTGACCTACTAACCTATAAAAGCAGGACCCCCCAACCCGCGTATCCCCTTTGTGTTGAATTCCATCCCCTGATCCCGGGTCTTGCAGGCACTTTAAAAGGAGCCTTTGCTTCTCTTAATAAAGACCCTCACACTTTCTGACATTTTTGCTGAACCCCCCCCCCCCCAATCTTAGGATACTCGTTCCTCCGTCCAAATCACCGACCTTTAAATCTGTCACAAAAGAAAATTCGTTTTGCAATAAACAAAGATGCCAAATCTGCAAACATATCAATACAGGAAAGCGGGTCACCATTCCTAACGTTAAATTTTCATTAAAACCACCTAATCTTAAAACCACTTAATCTTAAAACCACCTAATCTTGTGACTCTAGGCATGTAGATTTTACTTCATTGTAACCTATGCTTAGACGGTATCTATGTTGGCGAGACAGGTACTTCGTTTCGTCTCCGATTTAACAATCACAAAAAGTCCTTTTGTGACAATGCTATCGTATATCCAATCGCTCAACACTTCAATCAAATTCATCACTCTGTTAATAATCTTAAAGTAACTCTAGTACCTGGCAACTTTGCATGTACAGAAAGCCGTAAGCAAGCGGAACTCATGTTGATAATGAAGCTTCAAACATACAGCACTGGACTCAACAATGACCTCGGTCTTCTTAGTCGTTACACATTTCAATCCTGTTACGTTGTTTCGGTATCTCCTAGTGCATTGTTTGTCTAATGTAGTTACCAACCAATGATTAAAGTTAGTCACTTTCTTGTTTGAATTTGATGAAGAATGTGGTAGGAGAACCGAAAATTCGTAATAAATTTGTATATTTCGTACTGCTTCAACCAGTTATGCTATTTTCTGCGTTCTTTCTTGTGTTTAGCTCAGCAAGCTTTCAGCTGAGCTATTGCTGTCGTGCACGGCAACGTTTGTAACAGTAACATTAACGTTTAAGTCTCTGTTCTTCGTTAGATTTGGCTGAAATGTGGTAGAGATCTTAGCAACGGTGATATCCGTATGCTGGGACTCTTCCCGATTAATCTTACCTCTATTTGTAATCGGGAGGGGGCTTTGTTTGAAAACGTAAAAGTCCCTACTTTTTTTTAATCATATTTTGAAGAGAAACGTATGGAAAAAAAAAATATAGAAAGTAAACAAGCTGAAACATCAGTACAGTGCTGCCAACAGGTTAAAGTTCAAGGCTTTTCTATGACTTCATATTTTTTTTACTTCGTAAGAACGATTAGATGTATATATGCTTATACGAAATGTGGGAATACAATTGTTGAATATTGATTATAATCCCTCACTTTAAGCAGACGAATAAACACCACAGAGATGTGTTCAATGCTATGATTTCATGCTTGTCCCTAGCTTATCGTGGATTTTTCGTAATTAATCACACATGTTCTTCCATTCTATTTCTCCTCTGCGCTACGTTCAATACTTGGAAACCTTTACTTAGGGGCTTTTTTTTTTATTTTTTGCACTTTCTTTATTGACTTTCAGTTGTTCATAGAGATTCAAAGTCAATTTGCTCAACTGTAAGAGGCAGGTTTGGCTTTTGTGATGTATTTTGAGATGTTTGCAGTCAGAACAGTCACAATCTGAAATTATTGCTGTGACGTGTGAAGAGTGAAGTGTACATGAATGAGCTTTGTGGAAGGGAAAAGAGAATATTGCAAAGATAACAATAATACTTGTTAAAAACGTTATATGCATGGGATAACTGTTACATGGAACTGTAACGCTTTGGCGATTTTCGTGTTGATGAAAAACAACAGCGGAGTTTCTTCAAATAGTAAGTTTAATTCCTAGTTTATTTCAACACTAGAATTACCTAGATTAGAGAATGTAGAAAAGACTTCATTTTCATAAGGACCCTTTCTTTGTAATGCCCTTGCTTGCAACAGTAATAAAAGTCTATACGAGAGTTTACAGTCATGAGATAAGGCTGGTAAAAGATAATCATTCGAGAATCAAATCTCACAAAAAGGAACTTGACCACAAATCTTATAGTCGCAATAATTACTATAGGATTATCATTAAAGCATAATACATTGACGTCACAAACATAAAGTATCTAGTCATAAGAACTATCCTTGTCACATTACTTCATCAAACGTGAGTTTATTTCAGTAATCTAAAAGGAGGAAGTACCTCTCGAATTTCTTTTCCAGTGTAGTTGCGGTAGATAGTAGATCAGCCTAGGCTCCAATTTCAAGAAAAACAGATTAATTAAAAAAAACAGGTTAATTATCGTTCAATCTTAAATCGATGATATTTTACCACTTTGACGTCACAGTTTCTTTTACCCGATGCCCCTGTTATCTTTAGTCAAATAGTCAAATTTCTAACTCGATACATTACCTTTCAGTATTGATAATCATTAGAAGCAAAACATTTTGCAAAAGCTTGCTTCTCATTCAAGACAAATGATTCCATATCAGTTGTAGTTTTTATCGTAAGTATAAGAAAATAGATTTTGCATATTTTATATACTTGTGTAATCCATTACTTGAATATGATTATAATAGGAACCAAATCGGAAACTGGAGTGTCTAAGTGCATCATCAATACAAGGTTTCGCGATTTGAATGCACGATCTCTCTCGTTTTAGTTCAACTTAGGTTTTGAAATCACTGCAACCACCAACTTCACCGATATCAGAGATCGAAAGTCAATTAAGGATACATTTCTTGCTGAATGAAACATACACATTGAGCTTGCACGGATTTATTTGTTGAGGGAAATGGAAAGAAGCATGTCCGAGCATTGGCGTGTGGCTGTTATTTTGTTCTTTTGCACTCAGTTGTGTCTATCTGAAACCGGGAAAGGTAAGCACAAAGTAATTACATGTATTCATCTATATATATATGTATGTATATACATATATATAACTTATCATATTTATAAATATCTAAACTGTAAAGTCTTAAAAGAGACCGATTGTTAAAAGTCATTCTACTGGTGAGAAGCTTAGAATCAATCATGATATTAGTTGTAATACTGTTGGAGTAGCTACTTAATAAACTGCATTGACTGTCACAAACAATATGTACGAGAGGCAAGGCTGAAGCTATGAAGAAGACCCTCTATAGGAAAGCACATTATGAGAAAATGAGTATTATGAGATATATTATGGTTGCAACTCCTGAAATTATATATAGTATATACGGTAATTAGCATTGTAAAATGATACATTTAATACCAGGGTGGTCGTATTCGTATCACGTACAGTAAATGCTGATGATAATAAGAAATCTACGGAAAACCCATGGGCGGACCTTGGATTTCTTTAAACCTGGTACAAAATAAATAAAATTGCATTTTTAATACTATGTGACGGGAGAGCCCACAAGACAAACTTTGGCTTTTACAACCAACCCCCCAAGTGGCAGGAAACGGCGCTCTCGGAGTGTTCTGTAAATTTTGAAAATCCTTGTCGCTTGTGTTTCTTCCTTGCTATTTGGTCTTCCTTCATCGTTTCAACAAACAATTCAGTGTCGCCTAAGAAAGTGCGATATTTAAGGATTGGAAAGTTGCAACGATTTCTTCACTTCGCTTTCATCAATCATTTATATATCGTCCTCGAAAATAACTGGAGTTGCCATGTAATACCTTAGTGTCTTTCAATAATATCTTTACCAAAAGTACAAAAATCGTTTCCAAGCAAACAGATTACACTAATCTAAAGAGTATAGTGCTTAAATGGATTGGCAGTTTGAATCTAGCTCTGTTGGTTCATTGTCTATATTTAACGGACTTCAAAAATTTCAAAAGTAGTAATGTCACTACTTGAACATTTCTGTGTACCTCCAGACGAGCAGTCTTTTAAAAGTCTTTTGTGACCCACCTAAGAGGAGGACCTAACTTTTTTATAGTCACAGTTGTAACGTTTCGATTTTCAGATGCTTGCCAATGTCGGAAGGAAGATGGCTCCTCGTCTCGCCCGAAATTCGAATGCGACTGCAACGAAATATGTGGGTACACAGGAAGTTGCTGTCTGGGTCACAGTTATTTACTGCTAGATAAACCAAAATGTAAGGATCTGAAAACGAGGGGACCCTCAAATACCACCTGTAGCACAGATACAACAATCACCGATATGTTGACCGCAGCCATTCATTGCAGAGAATATACACCAAAATTGAAAATGATTAACATCTCCGGCAGCCATTTTGAAGTGACAGTTCAGTTCGATGCCAATTCCTCTGTCTTTCCCGCCGTTGACTACATCAGAAACGTTGGCTGTTACGCCAATGAAAGAGCTATTCAGGTCAATTTTGTAGTAAGAGAAGATAAACAAAGAGTTGGAACTGTTGACTTTGGTAATCAATCTCTGGACACTTGTTATCCTGACCTGTCGTGCTACTGGACTCCAGTGTACTTCAAGGATCATTCCTTCAAGGTAATCTGGGGACATTCAGAAGATGAACTACCTTTAATTAAACATAGACAATATGGCTACTTATTGTCGATGGATGAATTTTACATTGCCAGTGATATGGAACATTTCAGGGAGGTGGTCACCTGTTTGAGCAGAATCAGCTCCTTTGCCCCTGTTGCTAGATACCTTCAACTCGTTGCCTCAGGTGTATCTCTCACGTCACTGTTTATCGTCGTGTTACTTCACTGGAAATTTCCAAAACTTCAAAACGTGTACGGATTCTGTATTCTCAATTTGTCCGGAGCTTTATCTACTACAAATTTGATTCCGTTTCTGTTGGAAATTAAAAGTTTAAATGGAGCACCTTTTACCGGAGTAACTCACTATGTTTGGTTAGCTGTTTTCTGCTGGGAAACTGTTATAATTTTTCATGTCTATCGCAGCATCAGCGGCAGTAACCCCGTTAATTCAAAGGTCTGTGTGTTATCGATCAAAAACGTATCCTTGCATTACGCTCTGTTCGCTTGGATAGCGCCATTACCTTTTGTTCTGACAGGCGTCGTCTGTCACTTGATCAATCTGGGGGGTTTCCGGTACGGTAGACACTGGTTTGAAGATAACAACATCACGACATACATCTTCTTCATTCCTTCATTTTGTCTTGTGATCACGGGAGTCTCTCTTTTCATCGCTACCATGTCCAACATGGGAAAAGTTAGAAGTCATGCTGAAGAAACAGGAGGTACCACGATCGACGTCACATCCATTGCTTTACGTGTAAGTATTTTTGGCAGTTACCAATGCAAAACATTTGAAAAAATACCAAAAGTTCTATAACCACGTGTTTTGTCTTTTTTTTTCTTTTTGTCTTGTGTGTTAGTAATTACGATTCAGTGGATTTTATTCATACAACATTCTGGTTAACTTAACCTAACCTTTTGCCCTTTACATACAAAGCACTCCACTGTGGCTAGACACGTAAGGTGCTTTTTTCATCGCTTTATTTTTATTCTTGTAGTTTTACATCACTTCTATTTGCTTCATCAGTCTATTAATCTTCATTCATCTTTCATCAAATACCGATGATATTTACATCATAACTTTTTCGAATGAGATATCTATGACGCTCTACATTTCGTCAATTTATCTCTTCAGCTGCAGTTGACCCTCGGCATCCCCTGGGTAGGATTCCTAATTCTCAAGTTTTTCCCAGATCCGAATCTCTTACCTGTGATTACCACCATTAATTCACTTCAGGGTTTCTTCATACTTTTGGCTCTGGTCACGACGAAACGCGTCAAGAAATTCCTCAAGGAGACTTATAGCACAAATGTGACCTATCCAACTGTGGCCTAAGGATGTCGATTGCATAAGGAACTAGAGTAATGCAACTTAATTCAATGGACTGGAAAACAATGGCTGCACAGGAAAGTGTTACTTACTCTAATGTATCAGGTAAAGTGAATTGTATATATTCTAGTATATTTATGTGTTGTTAAGAATTATTCTAGCTAACATTAGGTGAAATTCCTATTCCTCATCTCCAACCTAGATGAAATTGTGACTCTGCATTCAAATACCATCTATTCCATATCAATTCATAAGAGCAAACTGATTTTCTGATTCAATTAATGCCCATACTTTGTTACAACTATTATCACTAATGTTGTTCCAAACAAATATCGAATATAATTTAGGAAGAGTTGTACATTTGAAGAACCAGATGAAAGAGCATATTAACACGAAAATGTTAACGAAAGTCATAGATTAATACAAACGTTTTCGAAGATATCACATCTTCCTCCTCAGGTAAGTGAAATATACAAAAGTAGCAAGACAATATAACATAAGACAAAACAGTATTAGAAATATAACGTCTGACAGGTTTTAGAAAACGCTGAGTGTATAGGATGATCCATCTTGGAGCAGTTGGTTCTGGGCCTTCAAATATGGAATATAATTATTACAATGTATTGCTTGCTTGTAAAGAGAGACTCTGCCATTAAAAATCGTTTTGAGGAAATAGTTTGACTGTAAAACACAATGAACGCCAGAATGCAATTTTTTCCAAAACTGAGCACATTCGAAGAGTCAATTCACATACGTGATAGCATATGTCAGTTCACATACTTGATAGTATATGTCATTTCACATACTTTACATATGCAGAAGGAAATTGCGTATAACTTTATGTATGTTTATACATTTTCTCCACCAGCACACTTCAAACATATACTCTACCGTATGTTGGATCATATTCCGTGTAACAAAAGGCGAAAGTTTTCAAGTTATCCAGGGTTTCAGGAGCTAGGGAAAGGGAGGAGGTAGAAACTGAACAGAGAGTGGCGCAAAGATGCCATATTTATATACAAGTTCCCGCGACAAAATACAACTAAACATTATAAGGCAAAATAGCAAATTGAACTAAATATTTTCGTAATTAAAAAAAAGAGTTTACGTTCTGATCATACGAACGTAAGTACACTGCAATGGTAATTTTTTTTTTAAATTTAACTACACCGAGACACACACGTTTTAAATTGTTTAGCGTTTGATATTATCAGTGATTAAATAGAACTTTTAGATAAAACTCTGTTACTATGTAAGAAATATTGATCAATGCAAGATTTTGATATGACTCCAATTGAAATGAATGATTGCAAATAGAACTATCTACCCTCGGTCGAGAAAAAAGAGACACTAAACGTAAACCAAACAATACGATGAAACTTGATAAAAGAGCAGTAACAAAAAAAAAAAAAAACCTAACAGAGACGAGCGAAAGATATGATAAGTTCACCAGAAATGCTGTCTTCTCATAATCTAGACTAATCAACATGCTGTTGCCTGCTATGAGAGAATGTTATGCAGGTTAGCTGTGAACAACCTGTAATCTGGCGTAATCAACCTGCAATCTGGACTTATCAAGGCGCTATTGTCTACTATGACAGTATGTTATGCAGGTTAACTGTAAACAACAGCCAATCTGGACTAATCAACCTCCAATCTGGACTAAGCAACATGATATCGTCTACTAACGGAGAATGTAATGAAGGTGAACTTACAGTCTATCTTTCGGATTTTATTTTTAATTAACTTAATCTACAATTACTTTAGGCAACCTAACTTTTAGGAAAAAAAAATTTAGTGAGCAGAATGGGCCATTACTAGCAGTGAAGAACCGCACCACACTATGCTTTACTTCCTATGCATGTGTCCATAGGACAGCTCCGTTGTCATACGATAAAGTTGGATATACGTTACGAAGATGCACAATTTGATGCTTTTAGACCTTAATGAAAATACAAACATGACCGTTTGATCACGAAATGCATTTTGTTGTTATGTAAATCGCAGGCATTAAATTGCATTTCTTTAGCAAATAAATGAGTCTCCCTGGAAATGGCAGTTTGATTTTACGAATTTGGAGAATACGTTATGAATGAGTTTGTAATATTATTGCATGGTTAATGAAATTTTCGCACAAACAAATGTCAAAAAGAGGTAAACTAAAATCGTACAGATACATTACTTGATGTTATAACACATAATATAAATATATTATATATTTGATGCGTACTTATACGTATTTCATTTATGTTACTTCATTTGCACTTTCCTAATAATGACAATGTTATTGCTTTTGTTTTGTTACAACCGTGATGCCATGTTTCAATTTGAAACAACATCATGGAAAGTAATTGGCAGGATTAAAACTCTTTGATTGTTAAATGTCCAACCTTTGCACAACATTGATAGCTTTACTCACGAACTTCACAAACACCAGAAAAAGAGCTGTGCTAAGTGCACAGTCATTGAAAACATACAACGGACCCAAACCCAAAACATTTGAGACAGTTGATCAAATAGGGCAGAGTGTTTTGTTTATTTAGAGACTTTCGTGTAAGATACGAAACAGTAAATGATAAGATCAAGCTTACCAGCGTAAGTTTTGCTTTGTCAATCTAAACATCTGATACGTTCCGCTAGGGTAATATGTTACCGAAACTTGTTTTGACGTAATTGTCGTTGTGGTATAATTTTTCCAATCAATATGATATCATATTAACCGTGAACTATCTTGAAGTTGACGTTCTTTTAAAAATGTTTGTCACTGCATATTCATCAAAGTGACACGTGTGTTGTTACTGCCATTAATACATGTTTTCCGGTATTGCAAAAGCTTAAAAAGATATTGGTCTTTCGACTTTAACTGATTTTAAAGCGTTGAAGCAAATAATAAGGTTTGGCTGTGGTTGATGAAACACAATAAGCAATGCTTTTATGAGCTTAGTCAGTACATCCAAATAATTTGTAAGTAGGACAATAGGATACATATTCGTAATTACAGACACCTTGAAATTATAGTGGTCTAATGTGTTTCTCACCATAAAATGGTACATTAATTTAAAAGAAATTACAGGACAAGAGGATATACTTGGAAAATGTTCTGGATTAGGAAACCAACTGAACTGGAAAATGAAATGTAATAAAAAAGACTGTTAATACGCTCCTATAATCAGAAAACAAGGCAAGAAAAAACTGGTCTTATTGTTTGATTAAACGTGACACGTTTGAACGTGGGATGTTATTCTGATCTAGAATGACAGCTTCAACATGCGTATCATTACAAAAGTTTTCAATCGATCTGCGGCCATTGTTGATAGATAAACTAGACTTGACACTTATGGTGCATGTTG
This sequence comes from Stichopus chloronotus, assembly GCA_021234535.1. Classification (NCBI taxonomy): domain Eukaryota; kingdom Metazoa; phylum Echinodermata; class Holothuroidea; order Aspidochirotida; family Stichopodidae; genus Stichopus; species Stichopus chloronotus. The sequence continues at coordinate 13,017,525 of CM037850.1, forward strand.
TGGTCATCAACATCGAGCTTATGAAAAACAAGACGCATGGAGGTGCGTTAATTAAGATTACATTACAATGATTAGATTACAATAAGACTACATTTTGATTTCCAGTACCGGAAAGAAGAGGATATCAAGTTCAAAGTATACGGCTTGTCATACTGGTTATAGAAATAAACGTAATATTCCATATATATGTGTTAGATATTACACACAAATAACAGTATAAATAGCGCAATGCATTATGGATAATTGTCACTTCATCTTGTATTTCTTGAAGTATTTGTTGCAAGATTTGAAGAGCAATGTTGTTTTTCCTAAAGCTGATAGTGATTACCAGCAGCCTATCGGAAAGAAGAAGACAGTCAAGTTCAAAGTATACGGCTTGTCATATTGCATACAGAAAGAAGCGTATTTAATATATGTGTTTAAGATTAATCACAATAAAAGTAAATTATCTTCAATGCATTACAGCTAATTGTTATTTTCAATGCTTATAGTCAAATGAAAATTTGTAAATTGCAAATTCACATTGTTTTGCTTTTATGTTATACCTTCAGTTTACAAAGCTGTAGAACAGAACTTGTTGAATAAATCACACTTTTTGCAAACTGAAAGGGTGGTTGGAACACTGGTACAATTATAAATTAAACTGATTTAAGTGTGAATGAGGTTACATATGTAACTTTAACAGAGCATCTCAACTAATTTAAATCAACGTTTTATTGACAATTACAGATAAAACTCTTTGATTGCACCGTGAATAACTGTCAATAACCGTATATAACTATCGTAATTATTTCTTTTTCTTGTGGCAGTTCAGATTATAAAGAAATACAAAGAATATTAAGAACTATAAGAATTGCCAGAGAAAAGAGAAAGATGTTGGACGCTTATACAAAGGTTACTTAAAATAATGTAATTAAACAACAAAAATACTGTTATAATCACACCAGGATCTTTACGTAACTGAAAACTATCATGTTTCTTTCCGTGTTGTAAGCACAAATCCATCTCCACATCTTTGGTGGATAATGATCTTTTTAATTTAGAAATGATACATTTCTGATCTCTGATTAGCGTCATGAATGAGAACCGGTATTGCTTCCAATGATAGATACTCATCCCAATGGTGGAGAGCAATTAGACATCATCGGTAATGTGAGTCAGTGAGATGTCATTTACTGTTTGAACATGACACACAACATAGTCAGACCAAGGCTCAATTAAAAAAGCTCTCTCACTTGAAAGTGAAAGTTTGAAACATGGAAACCACGGTACTTTCATTAAATAAATAGTAAACGAATATCATTACTCGTTTCATATTATTATAGAGTAAAGATAAAGAACACTTGAACATCGAAATGCAGATGTAGAAAACACACTTAAAGCTCATCGTTTTCTGACAGGTCAGTCACTCCTCTTCAAGTGAAGCCATCAATAAGTAAGGAATGTAACCAAAAGTTTAAGGAAAAATGGGCAATTTAAAAGAAGACAAACAGCCTTTATAGTTTATCCTTCACCATTTTCTTCCATGTGATACCAAGCTGGAAAATAACTTCTATGCCACCTTTCTTTCTGGAGAAATTTCATTAATCAGATTGTTTTTTATTTAGTTTGACCCAGACGATTTACTAGTTCAACAATCATACAGAATGATAAGAACATATATGTTGACTTGGAATGCAAAACATGCCCTAAAAAGGACCCTTAAAGGAGCAATAAATAAATATGTAAATTAGGTACACAAATACAATTATACATATACACAATACTGCAAAAAGTAATCCGTCATTAATTTGGTTCTACATTTCATGAATATACAAAATATGAAATACATACAAAAATACATTTGATTAGAGTGTTATTGATTAGAGTGTTAATTACACCTGGGGAAAATCTAAGCGACGAGCTTTTTTTGGACAAAAAGTTAGCGGTACTGGATTCTGTGGTAAAAGTTGGACACCTCCTTGCGAACACTGCCACAACGAAAACTCCTACAAACGTATTTTCTTTGGAAAGTACTCTCTATGTGGACAAATAGGCTACTGTGCGACAGGGCTTACCACCTTTTACAATCGTGAGAAGTGAAGCCAGCCCTTTGGTGTACTTTGAAAAACGCAGCAGTAATAGCGTACCATGCTTTAAGAAACAAAGATATAGAGAACATGGACTTTCAAAGTAACAAGTGCGGCTCTTCTTGGTGAAGTTTAATCATCTAAAAAATGCCGCTTTTTTCAAGAACAAAACGCTGATTTTCCTTTTTACCGATAAAATACTGATTGATTATCATATTTCGTTGCTGTCCTTTTTCTTTTTTTTCCCTTTTATCTTAAAGATTATGTGCAGTCTACATATTTTATTTTTAACTGCTTAAAGGAGAGATTTAGTGGGACGTAGTTAGCTGATGGCGATGTCCATGTTACATATATTGTTGGTTAGACGTCACCGAAGTTATTTGTCTTCATCTCAGTTGCAATGTAATTATCTACATGTTACCCTACTTTACTTTTTTCCATTTTTGCACTGGAACTTTTTCTCAACAAACCTCAAAGGCATCTCTCTTCACTTTCTTTCACGTCATGTGTAATGCAATTTGTATATTAACATTATCATTGTGCCACAACTGGGTATGTGAGGTTATTAAATGAATGGAATGAGTGAAAAACCATGAAACGAATTTCCAAAGTAGTTTTGTTGTTCTACGGCGAAAGTTACCCAATGTTTCCAGGTGAAGAGAAACACCGGCATGATAAGTTGACTCTTTAGTACCACTGTAATCTGAATTATACCTCCCCGAGTCAGTTTTATTTCACCTGGAATCGGACCTTTGGTTCTCAACTGTATAAATTCTAATATATGTGAACACCTAACATGTGCTACACTTTTTAAGGTTTGAACTAACGACCGTCAAGATGATTTCATAATGTAAAAGTTAAAATGATAATTTTTACGCCGCATTCCTTTTTAAGAGTTATGTTTGAAATATTTGCCTGCAACCCATGTGTCGCGTCTCATTATTTTAGCATTGCCATCGATGGCATAAGGATGTTTAACTTTAGTCTGTAATTACACCATAGACCGCTATACATGGATACCTTTAGGAAGAGAACCTAAAGTTAAACAGCTATCTTTATGTACTTTTTAAAATTCCTTCCAACATGTCTCTCACGATTGTTTTCTACAAGCCTGCCGATAAATACATGTATTTAAACCTCAATAGTTTTCATCCTACTATTGTTAAGAAATGTTTCATTTACAGTGAGTTTTTAATTCAGAATTAACTGCATCTGTTCCTACCCTACTGATTATGATCACCACATCTTCATCCTCAAGGGTTTTCCCTTGTTCATAACTAGATCCCAAATTGCGAAAAGCCAGCAGAGTTATTCGCAGAGACATACTAAAATACCATTATAAAAACATCTGCATACCCTTTGTAACTTACTGCAATAATTCTGTCGGAATCTTCATGAGCGCCCTCCAGCTGGAAATTCCATCACTAAATGATGGAAAAAGAGTTAAAAATTTGTCATTAAAAGTCAAACTTCGAGGAATACGTCATATTCAAGACAAATTGTTTGAGACTCATTTTTGAATGCATGAATATTCACATCCATTCGCATTGATCTGTTTGATTTCATGTAATAGTGGTTGACTGCTATGTTTTTTTGGAGAGTCTGAATTTTGTAGGACTAACAAAAATGTCGAGACAATTTTCATCTGGAAGATGAGTGCATAGTTCACTTAAAGATAAGAAGATAAGTCAAATGATGGAGAAGAGTGACGAAAATTAATGGGTCTTTAAATGTACCCTAATTTAAGGACTGTTGTGAATCAAGAAGTTATAATAGCTGTAGAGATTGATTTCATCTCCTTCCATTACTTTTTAAGGTTTTAGTTAATGGTAAGCAAATAATCATATTCGTCGATGTATTTTTTTTTAAGGCATTCTGAGTCCCTTATTATTCATACAGTGTTCCCAAGTGTTGTCAAGGAGGCAGGTGAGGTATGAGGGGCACATTTGTACTTAAAGGCCGTACCTAATCGCTAAGGGATAGGGGAGGAACGCTGCTATTTTTTTTCCACTTTAAACAATTTTTAATGTCTGAAATATTAGTGGCCTGTCCTGAACTCTTTTTAAGAGAAATTTTGTAACGGGCATGATTTCCGTAGGAAGGGGTAGCTATTTCGGGTGGGGGATATTTTTAACCGCTCACGTGGCCGGGTACAACGCTGACACCATATCAAGAAATAAGAAAGGAAAAGAGAATCAGTTGTTTAACTGCAACGTACAGATCGTTCGTAATTTACCGCACATAGGCATACATATACAGTGCAAGATAGCGCAAGATATAGGTATACATATACGGTGTGAATTGTTTATCCAAAGTCTTTTCGGACAGCTCAAGAGCGACGATGCAAAGTTGAGATCCATTGCTACTAATCTGTAAAAGAAAGGAACTGGTCAACGTCTTTGGCTGACTGAATATATTACAGGATAAAGTCATTTTAAGAGTTTATTATCAAAAGACATACTAAATATGTGTGTAAGAATGATTAATGGCCTTATTGCTTAACCAGTTCTGCTTCCCATTTCATTTATTTAAACCAGTATAAATGACAAGCATTCGAAAATATGGGTTTAAAAATATTTAAAATGAAAAAGGTGAAAATGTTACAACAAAGATTAAATGATTGACAAAGAGTTTCACATGTATAAAAATAATGCTTACGATTGTTAGAGTGTTTATATGTAAAAGGAATGAACCGATGAAAACTACAGCAAAGGTTCGAAAATATGAGATTGGACGAGCGCTGAAGCATGATAAAGGAATGAAGTCTTAAAACGTTGAATCCTTTATATTTTGGCCAAATGGAGGGATTTTTTAGATTTTTTTTTTTTAATTTGCCCAAAAGTTCATTAAGGTTAGATATCTGGTGGTTATTGTCATTTTCAATTTTATGCACCATTTTTGTGAATTCTCTTTTAGTAGCTACATCCACAGTATCAGGAGGTGATTGAGAAGGAAATCCTAATATCCGTTAAGTATGTTTCAGATACTTGCTTCTTCTGGTCTTTTCTGAGGATGATGGTAACACACGCACTTAATAAATAATTTGTCGTAGAACATATGAACTTGAATATATTTTCCATTGCACGTTTGTTGACGAACGACACAATATAATCTCAACTTGATTTATGTGTGTTAATCTTGTCATTTCAAGACTTAAATAGGCCTTTATGTTTTATGTTGAATTCAGCAAACTTCAGATATTTATGGACTGAGTAATTAGTTATTTCGATCACAGGTTGGGACTAGTTCGTTGACCGAGAGTTGATAACACATCTGATCATCTGAACACGAACTCTTTGATATTTTTTTTCCCGGTAATACAGTGACTTCACCATATTTTGTCAGAGAAAGAAAATTTTTGGTGGTGAAGATTTGAAAAATTGATTGTGTGGCCGCCATCTTCAAGGCCGAAATTTTTAATCAAGGTGTACGACGATCTGACTACTAACCCCGTGTAATAATATACAGCATCCCGCTGGATGACTGCTGTACTTCTAAGCTGAACGTTTACGATTAATTTACAGACAGTACAGAGAAGCCAGAAATCACCATGGTCAGGTACCAGAAGTCAGATACCTTCCCGCGTGGCGTCCACGATGGATCCATATAGGTTAATTCATGTCATCCAGATGCTCACAATTGAATTCATATGCCAATGAAACTTGTTAATGTTTTTATTACTGCATTTTTATGAGTAATGTGACTCACGTAAATTATTGCAGGCTGTTAGTAAGTGTTACGATGTTGTGAAAGTTAGGCTCCCAAGTGTCTTGACTGTTGTGTACTGTGAGGCCTAGTGTTAGGCTAACGATGTTTAGTCTACCAAGTTGTGCTGTGGGTGAAACCTAGTGTTAGGCTAGTGCATGGTTCCTAAGGCTTATTAAGTTCTGTGTTGTTGACTTTGGGTGATATGGCCATTTGTGTGCATATACTGTGTGCTGGCTAGTGTCCACCTAGTGTGCGGATGTATTGGTGATGGTGCGACCTCAGTAGGTCGAAGGTTAAGTTTGTTTACAATCTATCTCATGTGTTTTGAAAGCTTTGTTTGAGCAGACACAAAGCAGGGGTGTGTCAAATCTGGGGGTTACATGGTGTAAGGTGTGAAGTATTCTTAAGTCCTCTTTTATTTCTTTTCAGTAATTGGGTTTAAATAAACTGGGAGGTACAATCTTTGGACAGTTGTGTTGTATCGTTGTTTTGATGTCTTTAGTGTTGGTTACAGATGAAACTAGTTTAAAGAGAGCCCTTGCTATTGTTCTTCGGAGACAAACCGTCACCTGTGAAGAGCCTGAGATAGTTGTGTGTGTCTCTCTCAATGAGAAATGTGTAATTACCGGCACAGTGTCTATGTGCCTGTATTCGTGTTTATTTGCCATGGTTATAGATAAGGGTTGGTAGGCAGACGTGTCATGACTTAATGGCAGCTCCCTTAGGATCTATTTTGAGAGGCAATTGTTGTGTGTATAGGCGCTCAGCTATGTTGCAAGTAGGAGCTGGCTCATGTCCCCTCCGACCGTTGAATGTAGTAACGTCGCACTCAGTAGCTGAATAATTGTATCTTGCTTCACAACTACTGGCCTGATACCCAGTAGGCTTGGCTAACGACCCCAATTTAAACTTAACAAAATTTAACAGGAATCGTATATTAAGGGGCGCGTATGCTTACATACATTTCAAATAATTTCTTACAGTCATTTTTGTGTATGATTGTGAAGTTAATTTAGAAGATGCATTTTGCCTGAAAGCAGAACATTGCACATGGAAAGTTGCGGGAAATTAGCAAGTTCTGCTTTCATTTTGCATTTTAAGAATTATACTGAATGTCATACAAGTTTGTTTTAGTTGACTGTATGAGAAACATATGAGAAGTAGGAACAAAATATAAAAACAAATATATGTTGGATAACCATTGTATATATATGCTACGTAATTGTTCGGATTGGTTGGCCATTTTGTAAAGGAGAACCATGGACAAAAACAAGGCAACGCAGGACATTTTGCAGTAACCATGAAATTGTTTGACATCGCATATCTTTGTGATCTGGTTGGATTATTCATTCATCCTAAAGAGGCTTTCCTACAACATCCTGAAAATTGTAGCTCTCCACAGGGGTGGTTTACACACAAACACATATCAGACCTATCATATCAGATTGAATCTGTAAAGATTTTGGGTGTAAGAATTTCAATGAAGTTACCTGAATTAATGGCAGTCCTTGTTCGAATTTAAAGGAGACGAAAAGTCAGGAATTTTGACAATGATACTTGAGAGGCTACAATTTTGAACACCATCAACAAATTTCCTTTGAATATATTGATTACTTTCCAAGATATTGCAATTTGAAACGTCCATAAAAATTAATCAAGAAGCTGGTATTTTGAGATTGTGATGACATCACCAGACCACATGTGATTGAAAAGTTTTTGCTTTTCTTCATATTTCATTGTCAATATAGTTTAAGTTAAGCGTAAATTAAAATCAGAGTACTAATGATTTCATTAATGCATGATACACCTCAGCAATTCAACACAATATGCAAGTGTATGCGGATTTACAGATATTATTTGTATAAATTTTTTTCAAGTTCTTAAAATTCCTGTTGTCGGTGGTTATGTGACTTTATTATTCGACTTTGTCAAGTTGGTTAACATTCAATTTAGGCAAAAATGGCAGCAACCTGCTCTGAATTTCAAAAGTGTGTAACTTGGATAGGTAACAATATCTCTGAATGGAACTTTGGAAAGATGCATATCAAACATTTCTTCTTTATTTTGATACATATATTCCCAGGATTTCCTTCTCCTTTAATTGTGCGATAGACAAAATAATATTAATTACTATCTCAAAGTAATGAAGGGATAATGAATGGTTTATTTTCCAGTTGCTGAATAGAAGAGAATCCCACAATTCCAACGCTGAAAAATGAAAATAAAAACACTTCTCCAGTTAATTTTACTTTCATCTTCAGGATAACTAGAAAACTCACAATGCAGTCAAAGTGATCCCTTCTGCGAGGTGACATTTGTTGTGCTTTAAGCCAACGACATTAATAAACATGAAGACAAGTTTGAGTGGAATATTCAGTTACAACCCCCCCCCCCCCTTCTCATTTTTTTTTCATTTGAGTGCTAGAACGCCAGTTTCTGTAACCCTGTTGTTGTTTAATGATTGTACATATACTTCATGTTAGCCAACCTCAAATTGACTTGAATAGTTACCAGCCTACTAATCCTATTCAGTAAACGCTATTCAGTCTATTCATTTCCTTCCTGATGTCTATTCACCTACCATTACTATTTTGATTTTAGGCATCAAATTCCTCTGTAAACATTCCAAAGTATTTCTGTCTTCTGACAAGAAACTTTAGTTCCTTTATAGAGAGAGAAGCTTTACTGGAAACGTACTTGGGCATGTATGATCCATATTGCAGGAGACGGTTCAGTGTGAAAATGCAGATTTCCCCGACTCCGCCTAGCTGTATGAAATACGCATTCCAGATCCACGAACGACACCCAGCTCTTAATTGGATTCAACTGTGTACACATACTAAGAATGATTAGAGATATTTTGTTTTAGACCTTCATGTCTCCATTCGAGATCTTTTAGGGGGGTCTTCTGTCTAGACAAAGTTTGCAAAGTAAACCAGATTGGATTCAGACTTTCTTAATGTCTGTCGATTGCATATATTATCTTTCTGATTTGTACTTTAAGTAAAAAAACAGTTTAAAGGGTGAAGAAAGCTATAAAATGTAATTTTTCTAAAAGACATTGATGTAGGCCAGGTGACTGAATATTTCACTGGACCCCTGCAATACTGATTTTCATGTTACCCTGTCTAGCAGCTGATAACAATTAAATTTCTAGGTTACTAATGGAGCTCATTTTGTAGAGGCAGCTCTCCTTGATTGAAACGTCTCCTGTCGCCCAAATAAAAACTTTACGTGAAATGCATCACCTTTTGATTCCAAAGTGGTGTCTATGTGGCACGAGGACGTAACAACCATAAAAGTCTTAATGAAGTAATTATTCACATTTCCTGTGAGAGCTTTTGATTGCGTCGTACTAGCAACTTTATTACTTCTTTTAGTTCTTGATGTTTAAGCAGAAACAAGCCTTGTTAGTAGTAAAGTCATAACATGAAAACTATACCATAATTGTTTATGATGTCTACAAAAGAGGTCGCAACGGTGATCGCAGTAATGACAGTGACTCAGTTTCCTTAAAATCGACATAATTTGATATCAGCTGAGAGACAGTCACTCATCACCCCGAGCTACATTTTGTTTTGCTAGGGATGAGCAAATTTCTCAATTGGTTCTGCTTTTTGTTTGACAGCAAAATCGAAAGATGCAGAGTAGCTCATATTTCGCGGCATACTCAGTGGTCCAGTGTTTTGATGAAACACGTGCGGGACTTTCATACAAGTTGCGGGAGAGACTGGAAATAAGTGGTTGGGAGAATTTAAACTATCTGGGACGATGAGTCACTACCTTTAAATACACACAGAATACAGTAAATTTCTCAAAAATTGTTGCATTCTTGCCTGTCTAGTTCATGATACTTCCTTCAAAATAGATCAGGTAACCCAAAGAGTTAATCTCCAAAGATCTATTCAAAGCCTTCCCTTTTTGTCAGCATGGACAACGATATCAATCATATATTAATGCAGACGGTAATTTTTTTCAAAGACTTTTATACAGAATTAATTTCAATGTATACGAGATCAGGGATATTTCATAAAAAGTCGGATATGTTTGACGTTTTATGTCCAGCTTTTTCTGTTGGTATGATGGAGAACCGAACCATTTTCCGATGCCGATATTTTTGAATGCTAATGGAGTCAACACACTAAAAAATTAAAATCTAGAAAACTTACGAATTCTACTACCATAATACTTTTCCTGAAAGTGGGAAATTTGCAGCTTTGTAACATAAACGCAAACAACGGTATCTGTTGGTAGAACAGCGGAAGTTAAGGGAATTCAGAAGTTCTTTATCTAAGCTGAAATTAAAAGACGCTTTCAGCTCTGAAATGAGACTGAATTGTTACCTTAAAAAGCTAATGATTGTGGAAATAGAAAGCTAAAGAAAAAAGTTAAACGTATGAAATTTCTGCACTGTATTGCATACCAGCAGTAAACGCTTGTTCATTAAGGTGGTGGGTGCGGATATACCTTTCATTCATACCAATTTTACTCAGCGTGCTAATATGATATCGGAGAGTGTTTTGAAGATACTGACGTCAGTTTCTGTGTTATATTTTAAACTAACATTTTGCTTTAAAGTAGTTACAGTGTCATTGGTAGGATGTGTGAAGAAATGGTATTAATATGTCATTCCATTAAACTTATTGTTTATTTAAATTTGAACATATCCCTAATGTTAGAAAAATATTTGCACTAATTCCTTGATTTTATTATTTTTTAAACTTGAAAAGTTCAAATAATTTCACTGCTGTTAGACCCTTTTGTTACGCCTCGAGAACCCTCTTAATATGTTCAACATAAATAAACAAAAATCGAAACTTGTTTTTAACTTCTATCAAAGAATAGTCAGCCCACATACGTGCAGTTATTAAAGAAATGAAGTACCATGGATAGAATTGTATTCCATTGTCCCAGTTTTTTCCACCAATTTGTTTTAGACTGTCGTCTATGGCCTTCCTGATCTAACAATTGTCCACTTACTGTGTAGACCAGAATGTGACCGTGTCTATCAACCAATCAAAATCTACTTTCATATGTCTATGTTTGGACTGGTCATTGACACGGAACTGGGAAGAAACAAAAGGTAATACAAGCCACCAATTTATTGTAACCAACTTTTTGTTTAAAGTATTTAGTATAGTATTAGGTCTACATTCAATTTTTTTTTTGTCAGGGCGTTGTTATTTATTTTTGACAAGTAGATGATGAGACGTTTCCTGAAATTACAAGATGAGGATTTAAATCATGTTTTGACATGTTAGCTAAATGTTATGTTGTCATAAGCGTCGGTAATCTGCTTAGACCAAAAAGTTATTTACTTTCCTGATGACTAATAATGCAGTGGCAGGGCAAAAAGCCTCCCAGTCCTACTGCAACTGTGACAAACGAAGAATACCATATTGTGTTCACTTTACAAGCCTTATATAGAAATGTGTAGAACTCTAAAAAACAAAGATTGTTGCCTGACTTTGACGGTTTCAAACCTGCAAAGCGTTGTGTCTTCGTCTATGGAACAGGACACTGGTGCAACAGAGGTCTCCTATAAAGTCTGTATGCGGAGTCAGTTGCAAATCCTACAGAAAACTGCATTTTGAAGTTGGTCTTCAATGGTTTGAGGAGTAAGATTTGTTGGAAGAGCATTTAATCGTCTAGGTGAACAGCACGTCCGGTCCTGTCAAAGTACTCATTTGACAATTACTACAATTTGCCTTGTTGTGCAGTCAGTGGATAGATACCTTTCGCCTTCCTTTATCTTAAGAACCCATAAAGTGTATATTCTTGCAACATGAAGATATATGCATGTGAAAACAAAGTGAGAATATGGTAAATTTAGCCCAACACTTAGACTGCACAAGCCTAATGTACAAACAGTATAAGCCGTACATAATGGTTTGCCGCTATTCAAGGTTAACTGGACAGAGACAAATGCTAACTACATTACAGCGGTTACGGTCATCATATTCATATCGGTTATTGTATAACATTGCCTAAAATATGGCTCTATGGAATTGTTGCAAGAGCAAACTTTTCTAGTTAACTTTACTAGATAATGTTTACATGCGGCCTAGTCCAGATACACCTATAGTGAAATTGCAGCTAAGTAAGGCCCCCATAACGTTTCATATCGTACAATGAACATTTCTAAAATCCAGCCTACAATGAACAGAAGTGCTTGTTGTTTATTGTGAGCATGTACAAGTACGGTAGAAGTGCACATACTGGGTGTGCTGTTACTTTATTTTCTTCATGTTATAGATCGAAGGTATATATTCGGTATTTTTAGCCTTAATAACTTTCTTTCTGTGAAGGTTATAAATGCTAGCATTTGATTACATTCCTTTGAAGACATATATATGTACTGAGAAGTGCATGTTTAGTGCTTACGAATACCCTAAACATTTGACTTTCTTGGTCTATTTATCTGTTTATCAGGTCGCTGGCCACTGGCAACCTTTAGGGTAAAGATAGTGTAAGGAACTCCAACATCATGTACATCAGTAGATACTTCGTTTTAGGCAAATTAAAGTCGTTCATAAAAAGTTCAATTTGATGTAGCATTTCTGCTAGTGCACAAAAATAGCAGCTCGAAATATGTTGACAGCTGGGAATATTGGAGGAAAACTGAGACAACGCCGATTTTGTTGACGACAACATTTCTAAAATGCAGTTGAAAAGTGCATTATGTGAAATTTTGTGAACGACATAAGGACATTTGCAATTTAGGATTTAATTCAACGGCTATTAGTGTGGACAACATGCCACGGTTGTCTAAACGTTACCCATCATTTTGATGTAAGAGAGTCCACAAATAAACTATTTTCCTGTTTTGCTTTCTGTCTGTTTAGCCTATGGTGGTGTTAAAATTGGTCATAGAGCCTCACCTATCTCTGTGTGGTATGGTTTCAACATTACAACCTCAAAGTCAAAATCAAATATTCATCGGCAAAATTGCAGAGGTGATGCATATATATTTTATTTCATATCTGTAAGCCAACTTCATACCTCTAAGTAGCACCCTCCTTGGAGAGGGCCTTGAACACGTCGAAGACAATGTGAAGTACTAGATGATGTAGAAACAAATTAAAGGTGAGGTCTTTCTTTCAAAGTAAAAACACAGATGAACTGAAAACATTGCAGCGTTGTCCCTCCCCCCTTCCCTGGCGGTGAAAAGTGGTGTTTCATCAAACATTCGGTAACTACAAGCCGGTAAATAAACTAATCATGAAGCTCAAACTTAATGTTCTAATACAAATAAACATAAGATAACATGATTTGAGGTAGAATCATACGTATCCGTTCGTTCGTTTATTTTCTCTTTTTTGATACACAGTAATGAATGTACAGACCTTACATTCAAGGGTTCTCAGCCATGCCAACACAAAGCGGTCTTGGACTCTTGATGGCAGGATTTTTGCACTGGACAGGAATGATCGGAAACATGTGATTCTGAAGATATCGGACTTGGAAAAATTGCACGAGCTTTAATTTGTCCCGACTGTCAAACATTACCATTTAGACATCAACCGTCCGCCATTTTGCAGCTCTCTTAAAACACCCTTTCACACTTGCCCATTGCAAGCAGCACACACTCCCATCATATGCTACCGTCAACTAAAGAAAGATCACCCGGATATTCCATTTAACCTTTCGAAAAATCCTTCATCATCTCGACTGGATAATCTGCAGATGGAATGAGGATGCGGGGCTACTTACCCTTTGTGACCCTTTGTGTTGTGCAGCTATTGTCTGTTTCTTTCTTTGCTGTTGTTTCTTCTTTTGGTGTCTAGTTATTTTTTTCTTTTGTCGTGTTTATTGTTTGTACTCAACAACCTTTCAAACCGAATCATGGGCCACTGTATACGATAAAAATGATCCCAATGATGCCTATAATGCTTTCTTTGATATTTTTTTTCAAGTTATATGATACGAGCTTTCCTTTTGTCACGTACAGGTCCAAGAATAATATCACTTACCAACCTTGGATCACCACTGCTATTATCAATTCTTGTCTCACTAAACAAAAAGTGTACAAAAAGTATCTGAAACGGCGTAATTCCCAGAACTTTACTGACTATAAACGGTTTCGAAATTGATTGACCACAGTCATAAGATCTGCCAAAAGATTGTGTTAAAATGAATTATTTGGAAATTGTGTTAACGATATGAAGAAAACACTATATACACTAAATACTATTCTACACGGTCAATCCCCGGCTGACAAAATCGAAAAAATAAGACACGGGGGTTGTGAAATTTCAGATCCCCTTGCCATCAGAAATGTCTTTAATACTTTCTTTACAAATGTTGGCCCTGAAACCCAGAAGAAAATTCCAGAAGTTAATTCTATTAATTTGAAGACTTCTCTAGGAGAACCCATTATCAATTCATTTTTCCTGCACCCGGTTACAAGTGATGATATTTTCAGTAAAATTATGTCATTAAAAAACTCTTCTGCTGGGTATGATAAAATTTTACCAGCTGTAGCAAAGCATATCGGCGCCTCTGTGTCATATTTTAACCTTTCTCTAAATTGAGTCATCGTTCCATCCCGTTTGAAAATTACACGGGTCGTCCCTATCTATAAAAAGATGATAAAGAGCTTGTCACTAATTATAGACCTATTTCAGTTCTTAACTGTTTCTCTAAAATATTGGGAAAAAATAATGTTTGAAAGGTTGTTCAATTATTTTGTGAAGCACAATATCTTGTACAAGTATCAGTTTGGGTTTATTCCAGGCCGCTCAACTACTCATGCCTTGCTTCATCTTACTGATATGATTTTGAAAAGAGACATTTTGTCTCTGGTATTTTTTTAAAACTTGTCTAAAGCGTTCGATACCCTGCATCATAATATTCTACTGAGTAAACTTGAACACTATGGAATAAGATGCTATAAGCTGTGGTGCACCGCAAGGGTCCATACTAGGTCCACTACTTTTCATTATCTATGTTAATGACCTTCATAAAGTTACCCCCAAGTTACCCAAAGTTACCCATGATCTGCATATAATAAGTTATGCCGATGATAGCAATATTTTCTATTCGAGTCCTGACACCATCCAATTGTTTGATGTTGTTCAAAAAGAATTTTTGAACATTTACAGGTGGTTCTGTGTCAATAACCTTTCTCTAAATGTTAATAAGACAACCTCTGTTTTGTTTAGTCCTATCAATAAGCCAATTGATCCAGCAATTAAGTCCATTAATCTCTGCAGTTACATAATCCCTTTCTCGATTGTTGTTAAATTCTTGGGGATTCTAATTGATAAGCATGTCACTTGAAAAGATCATATTCATTCAGTAACTACGAAAGCTTCTAAGAATATTGGAATTATCGGTCAACCCTACCAAGGAAAGTCCTCATCTCTCTTTATAATACTTTTGTCCTTCCCAATTTTTCCTACTGTAATATCGTGTGGGGTTCTACTTACCCGTCTAAATTATTGCCATTATTCATGCTGCAAAACAGCGTTGTACGTTACATTTTAAATACTCACTACTTCCAGCACACTCCTCCTCTATTCAAAATTATATTTCTTGTCTATATGCGATATCAACCGCTACCAATGTGGTTTATTTGCTTACAGCTATTTAAATAGCAAGTTACCCAACATATTTAATGGTTACCTTAGAATGAGTCACGAAGCTTGCTTTTATCAAACCAGATCATCACACCTTTTCAGAAAACCTCTTTATAGACTTCAGTCCTCCCTCAACAGTGTCCGTTGTGTAGCTCCTCATTTTTGGAATTCTCTTCCTCACAGTATTACCAATCATTGCCACGCTTCCTTTAACACCTTTAAGAGCAAATTAAAACGTTTCCTTTTGTCAATTACTCCTCTGTAGTAGCTTCCTGTTATTTTTTCCCTTCTTTCTTTGTGTCTAGTGTCTTCTGGTTTCTTTTCCTGTTTTCCCTGTTTCAGTGTTTCCTTTTTTTCTTCTTTGAATTGTTTCTTTGGGGTATCCACGCTTATAAGCTTTCCTAAGCTTCCTGTGGATAGCCCTTGGTCTTCAATCTGTGTACTTACGTTTGTTTATATTTGTAACGGTTCATATTACGTGACCGAAATAAATGTTTGTTGAACTTGAAATTGAATGTAATAAAATAACAATATTGAAAAAGGAGAATGGAGAATCTGAGAGAAAAGCTTAGCTTGTACAAGCCAGATCCACCATGCATAAATACAAGAGAGAAAACAGGAAATACCCTAAGCCCCTCAAACAACATCATTTCGATACCCCCATCCCATACCACCACCCCACCCCGACACCCCAAACTCACCACCCCATCTCCATACGAATAACAATACGAAAAGCTATACGACGAAAATATTACGTGTTGCTTTTGCATAAAAGAAATTCCTTAATGTGATTAACAAATGTAGACAGCGTTAGTAAAGTTCTGAGTTTAACGTCAAGGAAATTCCAAAGAGTGGGCCCGGAGAACCCTACTGTTCTTTTACTTAAAACTAAACGAGAATAGACAATGTTGACAGAGGAAGCGTTACGAGTAGGATAATTATGGTAATGGTTATTAAGATTAAAAAAGGAGTCAAAGACAGTATCCCTTACGTTTGTCAAACAATCCTTTAAAAGGTGTTCCTAAAGTAAATCAAGGGAATGACTCGTTGCACTTTAAAACGTTGTAGCAGCCGTTATCCCTTCGTTTATTTCAATTGCATGCTGAAGAGTCCAAATTTAAAGTACAGCCGGTGTGAAAATTTAAAAATGGATTCTTTTGAGAGTATTTATGAAGGTGGGAAGGTCACTCATGGTTTAAATGCATGTAAACGTGCTCTTAAGCATGTAGGTAGAAAGCTAAGTGTGAGACGTTCCTCATGGAGAGGTCGTTAAATAAAGGAAAAAGTTTGAACAAAAAATGTGGGTTTCTTAAAATGTCAACCCAAACATGGATTAAATGTGCAAAAAAATGTAATAAATATTTCGTAGGCAAATAAAGTAAATGCATGCAAGTATAGTAAATGTAAACAGCTAATTTGGTAACAAGATGATAGATTTTTGCCTTGAATGGGATGACAATCTGGCAAGCTAACAACGAATCTAAGAAACAGCTTGCACAAAGCGATAAAAGCTAATGCTGTGTAAGTAATGGGTACATTATCTTCATTATTACCTTCAGAAAACATTGAAAAACATGATGTTATTTTTTGGACAAACAGCAGATTCTCAATGGCAATTAAATTCTCAAATAAAATTCTCAAATTCTTTCAAATCCAGCATCGATGGTTCACATAACCAAAAGTCACCTTTAACCAGTAAACAACACGGAACATGATGTCAATGACAAAGTTACGTTTGACTGTAGGTCTGGCTCATCTGTCCTAAGCAGTGCATTCCATAATTTTTGTCATCATGCTGCGACTGCAGCCACTCCTATGCTGACTGGTACTTAGAAACTATTTGAAATTGCAGTTTCAAGAAATTCACATGCAAATGTCAACAAGGTTAATCATAGGTAATCTACAGAATTCAGGTTAAAAGTGGTGACCTTTATTCGAACAACAATTTCCATGTGCAAGCTAAGAAGAGGCATAAAGCACATTCCCATGAGCATTACTTTGTGGGACGTCAAATAATAAAAATAACAGTATTTATCGTCTACTGGGGAACTTTCTAGTGTTTACTATAGGTCTGAGTGGGACACCATCTTGTGTAGTTTTGGCAAACCGTAAAGGCGACCAATAACTCAGCCAGGCTGGAAGCGATGATATACTCCTCTTCCGATAGTGCACCTTGTTTTCTTTCAGTCTGCGTAAAAAATTGAAAAGTTGTCGTTCATATGTTTCAGTTTTATCTAAAGTTACCATACTGTGCTAATATGTCTAACACAATTGCTAGATCTATTTCTTAGACCTTTCAAGAACCTTTCATTAATGCAGAACTACTGATTTCTTTCAGATGTTGTAAAATTGGTTCATTTTTCAAGGTTAAGGACAAAATTCCTGACCTCAAAAATAGTGGTTGTATACATCACATTCCTATGTGGCGACAAAACCTGTGGGGATAATTACATTAGATTTTAAAAGCATGTAAATGCTGATATTTCAAAGAATTCAGTTCCATACACGATCACTGTAAATCGGCGTCCCATAATCTTCCTAGCCCAGCTGATATTAAAGTTCTCCAGGTAGATAATTCCTGGTATAAAGGTAGGATCATCGAGTCTTTTTTTTTTCATTAAGGATTTACAACCAACCCTCAAAGGAATGTCCAGAGTTGATTCATTTATTCTAATCGTGGTATTACTTACTAACCTATGTAACAGCTGTTATTTAAATGCATTAACATGTACTTTCACTCACTTTGCTTTTCTCCTTGACGATGTAAGGTGTATTCTTACGAAATATTGGCGTAATGTAATTTTATTTTTCATCATGAACATCACACTCATCGCTATTTCAGCTTCATTAGTAGTATATGGACCTATCCATTCTCATATACACTACATATTTAGGTGGGATTGTGAACAATAACTGTACCCTCATTTGGCTATCTGCAAACAAATCATATCGAAGTATAATAAGTCATTAAAATTTCTGTTTTTGTATTATACTTTACAGCAGGGATACTTGTGCTATATGTTGTTTCCAACGTCATTGCCGTAAGGCATTTTGCACCCTCACGGCGTTTCTATTCTATCAGGCCACCAAGCAATAACAGTTTCAAATGTCTAGATGCTCTTGAGATGTATTTCATAAAACAGCAGTTGGTGTTGGATTTATTGTCATAGGCAAATATGTGTACCTGATAAGGTGAAAATGCATTCTGATAAACTAAGGGAGAAAACAGGATCTATAGGTGACTTTGTTTCATTACGTGACAGACATACTCTGCCAAATCACAGGAAAAATGAGACGCTTGAAATAGAGATAAAGAGGGTTATTGCGATATTTTACAGTTATTTCTTACATTTTTACCCACTATTTTATCTCAGTGAGATTTTTGTTTTGTTTTGTAGGGATGCGCGATATACCACGGAGTGTTAACGCAAAAATGCTTAATCTTGTATCTCCCTAAGTAATTGACGTCATTTCCAGTGTAAAATTGCCTTCATTGATTAGAGATTCATCTACGTGATAGTCCAGTCAAAATAAGGCTTCACCTTAAACAATTGCAACAGAAAATATTTCAATGGAAATCGATAGAATAAATTATTCTCAATAACATACTAAAAATCGACATGAATCTATATTAGGGAAGCATCAAAATATTCCGCTTCAAATATCAATTTCGGGACTGATTTGAACGTGTTCATAATCAGCTACCGTACGTAAATTGGAGGTGTATTACGACTTCGTTCAAGTTCGGACTTGTAGACTAAAGTTTTAAACGTGATGTTGCCACAAAGTACAAGACACTATACTTGAATCCATTGATTACGCACGTATTGATATCCCTTTTATCTTATTGGGGGAATACACTGAATCTAGGCTAGCGGTAAGTTTGCCTACATATAATATGCCTACTAATAACGTGTAAGTACACCACGCACTCTACTTTTAGTATCTACGGATGCCTATACGTGCCACGTATATTCCTACCGGATTAAATATTGCTACTGTATTAAATATATGGCATACCGGAGGCGGGGAAACGATTATTCAGCATGTTGAAGTAAGTAAAAAACTGGATTTTTCCTTCATTAGTGCCAGATTGTAATAAATTACCACTGGCCGAAAAACTGTCTCCATTAGCGGTGGAAATCTCGGGTTCTGGTTTGTGTAATGTACGGTATTTAGGGTAGGCCTATACTGAAAACAAAAGAGTAGGGGTGGTTTTCTATTGGATAATACGTTTCTTAGCAGGTATATCATAAATGAATGTTTGGAATAAATGAAACTTTGAAGCACCTCTACATTTTTGAAATAAGAAACCATTTTTGAAAAAAGAAACATCCTGTTTTTTTTTTTTACTGTATGTTGTGTTGAGTACACACGGCCAATGGTGTACATACGGGAAGCGTCGGGTTCGACCATCACTTGATAGAAATTAGAAGATCCCCACCCCGGAGAATTCCTATATGGTAAAACTTGCCCATAAGTTAACTCCTTACCACGAATACCCCCTCCCGCTTCTGTAGTTACGAAATTGGGGCATGAGGGTTCGAGAAGAAATCTTATGTGATGCTAAGTTCGTTTCGGCTATCAACGTTGATGCGGATTGTTCTCATTTCGTCTTTCAGTGGCGAATTCGAAGGCGGGGGGGGGGCGCAACACGCACTCGCCCCCTGTTGGCCATCGTGCATGAAACAATACAAAAATTGTTTTTTTGGAAAAATACATGAAATATTGCTCCATCTTGCAATCTCAGCTCTCTGCCAGAAACGAAAATTTTCCGAAGGTGAGGGGAAAACCCCTTCCCCTGTGACCCCCCTCCCCCACTAGAGACGCCCCCCCCCTTATTGAAAAATCCTGGATACGTCCACATCTTTCGTAAATTATTTATGTCTCAGATTATTTTCAATTTTCGTGAATGAAACACATTACCAAAGGGTAGAAAGAATAAATCAATATTCTCATTTAGAGAGAGTGCGTTCTAAAGTCCTACTTTCTCTCCCATTCATAGAATGGATGTTTGCGTTCTTTGCCAACATTCGCTCCAAAACGACGAAGGACAAAGACGTCGTGACATTGCTGCAGAAAGGCGTTAAAGGAATAATAGACGCAAGAGAAGAACGCGGGGACGATATTACCATATCAATAGGACAGAGAGTTCACCCAGAAATGACGTAAACGTTATTGCAACAATTTTTCTATTGCTAGTGATAAGAAGCCGACTACTGAAAGTGGCTCAAAGTGCACACTTTGTTCACAAACTGACCACTTCGAGTTACAGTGAGCACTGTTTTTTTCGGCGGACAACCTGTTGTTCAAAAAGAAAGCAAGCATCAGTATTTCCCTGTCAAAACTTTCGAATTTCAAAAGAAATTTGAATCCGTTTTGCGAAGAACGCGGACATCTAGACGAATGGGCGAACCACGTGAGGGGAAGATTAGCTCTCGTAAGCGATTTGCACGCTGCCGAAATCTACCACCAGACTTGCAGTGTCAACTTTCGGACACACAAGCAGATCCCACAATAGTTCACTACTACACCACAGAGCAAAAGAGTCGCTTAACGCCCTGAAGACCAGAATCAAGCATCAGCGTTTGCTAAAGTTGCCGAATATTTAAAGAAAATGATGACACACAGGCTACTCTCTCAGATCTGTCAATAAAAATGAAGGAATTTGGCGTGTCCCCTACAGCACTGTACACGTGAGAAAGAAGCTTCCTTGACCATTTTGGGGATTCATCATAATTACTGAGGTCAATGGGAAACCAAATGTGGTAACGTTTACCAACACAGTGTGGTCGACTTTACAGTTTTGGAACTACCGAAACACCAAGATTCAGAGTCTGAGAAGCTTACCATAATAAATGCTGCAGGAAAACTGATAAGGAGTGACTTAGCTAATGGGAGCATTATCTAATGCATATCCAACGGCACAAAAGCGTATCGTCGGTCGACGAGAACATAGATTACCTCCCCCGTGAGCGCGAAACTGCTGCTGAGAGTCATTATGAATGAGGAAAAGGACACTCTGAAAGTAGCTTCCATTTGACAGGCTCTTGTTCAGGCAGCTCTTCCAAGGACTTTGATGGCGCCAGTACAGGTTGCACTAGGCGTGCAAATGCATCACCACTCTGGATCTAGGTTCCTTATCGATACAATGAATAAACCTGGGGTTTCTGTTCCTCTTATTCTGAATACAGAGGTTTGAAGCAAGTGCAGCAGTAAACCAAGGGAGTCACATGGCGAAGGTTGGCGCAGATCGTGTATTGCAATTCGTGGCCGATAACGTAGATCATAAGTGTAGAACACTAGACGGTCATGGTTCCTTTCATGGAATGGGTATTATTGCAGGAATAACTCCAGGGATCGAGAATGAAACAAGAGTAGACGGTGTCTGTCACTGCTAAGGATCTTATCTCCTTGGGTACTATTAAAATCTCGTACTATACAAGAAAACAGTGTTCGTTGCTCGATATGACTTTCAAAGAGCTTCTAGATGTGAGGGGAAACGATCCAACATGGAAGCTGGATTTCCTATGGAAAATCACGCGTCCCGTCAAATCGCAACAAAACAGGGAAATCGTCTGTGTTTTTCTTTCCTATGATAGACATGCATCCAAGTGACAACTCGCTGCATCTACTCGACTTTGAAGTTTGTATGCTCAGAGGCAAGGCATAACAACACGAAGGCTATCCTCACTTTTGACCAACCTTTGTACTGGAAAGCCCTGATGATCGTGCTCAACGAGCCTGACAACGGTGATCTGAAGAATATTATTTTGCGGCTCGGAGGTTTCCATCAAATGAGTTTCTTGGGCTTCATAGGTTTCATTATGGCTAACTCTGGTCTACGTGAGCTGTTAGAGAAAATCTTTGCTGCGAACACTGTTAATCACATGCTGTCTGGTAAAGCTGTAGCCAGAGCCCTGAGAGGGCACTTCTTGGTAGACAACTCTTTGAATTACATGATTGTTTCTAAGGTACTCGAGCCAAAGTTAAGCAATCATATGAGAGACACAGATCCGGAGACACAAAGGGAGATGATGCTGCAGAGGAGATGCAAAGTGTTACAATCGTAACAGAGGACCAGCACATTGTTATGGATGATGACAGAGCAAGCGGCTCACAAGAATGCAGTGACAATCTCCTCTCCTCCGTAGGTGAATTCCTATAATGGATTGATGATAAAACGATCTCACCTGAGGTTGTTTGCGACAGCAGTCTCTTAGATGATATCCAACCACATGCTTGAGGTGGAAAAGAAGTCCCTGAGTCACATGCGAACTGGGGTCGCTATGGCTGCAATACGTGGACATGGTCGATTTGCTTCGACTTTTCATAAGGCAGAACGGACCGGTAACTGGGATCTCCATCTAACAACAGTCTATGACATGCTGCCCTTTTCGCCACTGCAGGACACAACCTGTACCTAAATCGGCTTATATATATTTGCAGCAGAAGCTACAGTTGAAGGATGATCATCCGGATGTACATACAGCATTCACGAATGGTCACCATGTCATCAGAAGGAGTAATCGATTCTCGGCGGGATTGTCCTCTGATCTTGTTATTGAACAAGCACTGATGAGATCCGTCAAAACTACAGGGTTGACGAGAGGACTCGGAATGACTGCTGCTGAAAGAGCAAGGTGGACACTCTCTATGCCAGCCGGTGCAAGAAATAAGAGTGCCGTGCAAGAGCTATGTGGGATTGACTATCACACCAGCAGTCAACACAAGGAATCATCAGAAGCGCGGAAGGAAGGGACCACAAAGATGTCTGCACTCTCATTTCTTTCTTGGAAGACAGATATCCCTTTGCTGAAGATCCATCCATAGGGAATATAGAAACTGGGGTTATTGCTGCAGAGAACTTCAATGTCGATAATGCCAGAACAATCGGCTCCAACATTGTACAAAAAATGTTTGGCAAAACAGTTGCAGACCTATCATTCAGAAGATCCAAACAGGCTGTCACAATGAACGCCCAAATGGCTGTCAAGGTAGATGGAATTCGTTTGAAGTTGATCCTCAACTACTTTTTCAGCGACTACTGATTGCTTCAGATGTAATGTGTAATGACAAATCTGAAATCTTTCGTTTTGAGTGTGTAGTCAACCGTTATCACTGTTCGACTCTTCTGGTTTGACGAGACAAGCGAACATGGCATCACGGGCTGATGCAATGTGGAGTCTTGGTGACTGCAGCGCAGAAGAGCTCCCCTTCAAGTGTGGTACAGTATGTGTTAGACGGTCTCTCGGTCAGCAAGAGATACTGTGATGCTGTCATTGTTTTTGATGGCTATTCCAAAGGCTCATCTTCAAAGACACAGTCCATATCAAGAGGTCAAACGGTGTTGGTTGGATCTAGTGTGGTATTCTCTGCAGATATGCCGTGCCGTTCCCGAAAGGACGTATTCCTTGCGAATAAAGACACAAGCAACGTTTCATAAACATGATCGGTCAAAAGATGGAGGAATCTCATGATCGTAAAGAAGCTGTGGAGTGTGGCAAATGATGGGCCAACAGTTGTGGTTGGTGAAGACACTGATCTACTAGTACTTCTCTGTTACCATGCTAGTGCTACCTCACACGATATATACTTTATGAGTGAAAAGTCAAAGCAAAAGATCGGGACATCAAGAAAACAAAGTCAGTGCTGGGAATGGAGACCTGCAATCATTTACTCTTCCTACATGCAATCAGTGGATGCGACACTACATCGCATCCATTCGGTATCAGCAAAGGTGTTAACACTGAAGAAAATGCTGAAAGATGATCATTTCAAGAAGCAAGGAGAAGTGTTCAGGAGATGTGCAACAGAAACAGAGATCGTTCAAGCAGGAGAAGGAGATCTCGTTGCTTGTATGGAGGTATCCAAGGGGAAAAACTTGACGTTGTGCGAGCAAAGAAAGTTTTTCAGTAAGGTTGCATCGTAAAAAGTCTGTTAAATTGCAGGCATTACCGCCCGACATCAGCAGCGGCACGTTACCATTGTTAAGGTGTATTCCTACAAGTACAGCAGTGGGTTGGAGCAAGGGAGACCTCGTACCTCACAACTGGGGTTATTACACTGCTGACGAAAACTGAGGCCCGTCCAGACAAACATGCTAACGGCACCCGAAATGCTACTGAAAGTTATCCGATGCAAATGCAAAACCAACTGTGACACAAAGAGATGCACATGCAGAAAACATGGCTTGGAGTGTTCCACGGGATGTGGCGAATGCCGGGGAATTGGTTACACTAATGCCGCTGATTACAGCATCGACACTGATGATGAGATGTAGCCGTTGCCAGATGTCTAGGAAAGGTATTTTTTTTATATTATCGGAAATTCATAAACACCTCTTTTGATTTCCTGCATTCTGAATGACCAGAAACCATTTGAGACCGGTCTTAAATTGCATTAAAGACCGGTTACTTGACAGTTGGGAGAATTAGAATGCCGTGCTTCACCACGCGCATGTTTTGATCGCGTAATACATTTCCTGTGTGTTTTTCGGAGTACTCGAACTACTGAAAACAAACGCGCCACACCGTGACAGTGAACGCGTCTCTCACAACTCCCGGTAGTTTGCAGTAATTCCCCCGTACTATAGTGTGTGCCACTGTGTGTGTAGCTAACTACTGTGTATGCTGGGTATTGTGTATATTTGTGCAGTTGTGTCCTGTATGTTTACGTAGCTTGTTTGCACTAACCCGTATCACTTTGAACCTTAAGGTAAGTAATGTAAGACAAAAGAAATCATATTCAACAAAGACATTGTATTTGTTATATCAATTGACTTAAATTTGGTTCAAACGATTGAGTTTTGAATGATTTTGTTTTAAAGAAGTGAAAACATTTGCGTGGTTCTCCCCCCCCCCCCCTTTTGGCTTGAGTTGGTCGCTTCCATCTCAAGAAACTAAATATGACGTCATAATAGAGCCCTAAATTAGCTGGGAGAATTAAAATGTGATCTGTAAAATTTTGTCGAAAATTCAATGTCTCTGTCGATTCCCAGCATTTTAATTTTGAGTGATTATGAATGGGGATAAAAGTAGCTATCGCCTCGATCAGCTCAGCCTCTGTGATGACGACATCGTCAGGGGGCACCCTGGCATTTATCCCCTAATTCAAGTTGAGTTATTTCGTGTTAAGTTTGTCCTCAGAATGAATACTACTGCCACTTGTTAACTATAAACAGACACCGTATCAATACGACACAGTTATTCACATAACATTTCAAAAAGTTGCTATTAGATAACTTCAAACATTAGAAATGCCAATGTTACAGCGCCCTCATTACAATGTCTCAAACTAAAGAGCGTGGTTTCACTTCTTTTTAACAATTTCAACTTGGGATACACCGATTCATTGTAAAACAGAGATTAGAAGAAAAAATGCAGTAGTGTTATTCAGATCACTGAATTAATACTAAAATTAAGGAATTTGGTCGAACTTCCGCCATTTTGTTTTGAGACGCCATTTTGACTGCTTTACGAAACTTCAGTGCATGTCGCTTTTTTACAGTTATTATGTAACACTACTAATTGTAAAAATGCTTCAAAACTTTCTGTTGCAATTTTTTTAAGGTCGGGCTATATTTTGAACCATATTGACTGGACTAAGAGAAATACCCAACAGTTCTTGGCTTTGTTTTTTTTTTCTCCAAACACTAAATGCATTTGGAACCACTTCCTCAACCTCGCTAGGGGGATTCTTTGAGTATTAGTACAATATCTGACAAGGCATTGGAATATATACTCTTGAATATCATTTACATGCGTAAATGACCAGCCCATCTTACTGTTTGTCCGTTTTCACTAGACTAAATGTCATTCTGGTTTATTATGAGCTATTACTCTGGGGGAGGAGGAAATTTATTTTTTGTCATTGTTTACTCACATTGACAAATATCTGAAATTTTCACTGTATACTAACTAAGCGATTGCCACCTTTGGCTCGTCAAGTAACAGTGACATAGATTATCAAATAGTCAGTTTTGCAGGAAGTAGTAGCTAATATGTTATTTTTCTTACCGCCATTGCATCTTTTCTCGAGAAACTTTCTTAAATACCGGAAGCGAACTTCATGGCCAATCATCACAGTTCTCTTGAAATCTACAGCAAAGCATTCTTTTTCTACTCGTTCAGTCTTATTACAAAAACATAAGAGTTGACATCGTATTCCCTCAATCCTCTGCCCTCCATTCTATCGAACATATAAGAGACGGCATCATGCATGAGCGAATATTTACCGTCACCATATCTACATCATGGATAAACATTGGGCTAAGTATGCAAATTTGTGACGTCAAGAGATGGACTAGTATGATATGTCGTTTAATAATCTATTCTTTTCTTAACGTCTACTTATATCCACAGAGGGTTTTATTTTGGAAGCAGTTATATTTCCTTCCCAAAAATATTGATATCCATTACCAATATGAAACCCAGTAATTAAGGCACACTTTGTAAAGACATGCTGACACTGTGCAACATTTGACGTCATCTGTTTCCATTTTCATTTAACTGAGAAAAGTGATATCTCAAAAGCAATAACAGATATGAACAAAATATCAACGGATTGCCATTCAAAGTTTCACGCTTCATCTCCTGAACAAGTCTGTTTTTATTTAGATGCATGTCACACACCTCTAACAAGCTAGAAATAAACGAAGTAACAATATGACATCACGATCTTTGATTTTTGGAGTCCTTTCCATTCTGATGTTTCAGTTTCAGTTTACTCCGTTAACCTCTCTTGAGTTGTGAGAATCATAAAACAATATTAACAAAAAGTTGCAAAAAGGGAAAAAACAATGCAAGTTTGCAAAATCAACAAAATAAGAAGAAAGAGAAAAAAGGAAAAAATAGAAACGCAAGTATGATCTGGGTTTGAAAGGTAGCGAGAGACTTAAATCACCAGCCTAACAAAGAGGTGAAATAATTAGCAAAAGGAATTTATAATAACAATCACAAACTTAGAGAGATTTTTGAGAATGGATTTTTTCCTAGTGTTAAAGAGTTGTCTCATTTTAATTGCATAGGGTTTAACTGTAAAAAAAAAAACGTTTTAAGTAATTTTTTCTTTCCTTCTGAAACCTATTACATTCAAATAAGTAATGAAATTCATCCCCTAGTTTCTCGGTACTAAAATAATGACAAATTCCTTCGTTAAAAGTGATGCTGAGGAATCTTCCAGTGACAACAGGGAGTTTGTGATTGGCACATCGGAACCTGCACAAATTTATACGGTCTTTAATAGGTAAGCAAACAAGATATCTTTCTAGTTCTAATTTTGTGTTACAAATACGATATTTCTTGCACTGAGACTTATTGAACACTTCTGAGAGCCAATCTTGCTCATAGATATCAGAGTCTCCTGTTAATTGATTTTTTAAGCCAATTAATGTCAATAAGAGTTTCATTATTATTAGTCGCAAAATTCCAAACATATCACATACCAGAATAATCAAGAATACTTTTAACCTTTATGATCCATCCAGAACTACAAATACCTTTCTCATGCTGGGTTCTGAAGTGATTGTATAATGTTTATGACAGCTTGTATTTACTACCGTTGATAATTCTTGCCCAAAACATGACCATTCTTACTTCAATTGTCTTAATTAGTCTGTGTCTACCCAATTCCCTGTACACCATGCAATTGGCAGTATAATTATGAACTTTGAGAATTTTTTTGCAGGATTTCATATGAAACGATTCAACTTGCTGAGATATCCTCAAAATCCCAAACTTCACACACATACAAGAGGACAGGAAGAACAATTTGATCAAAAAGTTGTAATTGTATGTCAAGGGGCAACTGCAATTCATAGGACTTGGCTAGAAGACTATAGAGGGCACCTCGTGATTGGTTGACTTATCAAAGTTAAACACAGGCCTTTTTCTTACTTTACCTTTGGAGAAGATTACAACTTTCGTTTTACGAGTATAAACTGTTAGTTTCCATCTGTCACAATATAATTTAAGTGCATCTAATGCAAGTTGTAGGTCACGATCATTTCAGTCAGCACAATAGTATCATCAGCATACAGGAGACAGAAAAGTCTGAAAAACACTTCAACATCATTATTATTTAAGTGGCATTTCACAGATTCTGAGAGCTTGGTTAAGCCTTGGTAATACTTGCCGATGAATAATTCAAAGTCATTTAAATACAGGGCAAATAGAACTGGGGAAAGGTTTTCACCCTGTCTGACCCCAACACAAAAGAAATAATCAGACTATTGATCGTTGTTCTGAACAAACGACTTTGCGCTTTGATATAAGTTACGAATGAACTTTACCATTAATACCATACGAAATTAGCTTGAGCCATAATGATGCTTGATTAACTAAATCAAAAGCATTTTATAATCTATAAATGCACAATAGACCCGGCTTTTTTCATTTGATAGAGGTCTATAACTGTATGCAGAACAAAAATATAATCAATGGTAGAAAAATTACTCCTGAACCCAGCTTGCTCATCCCCCAATATCCCCGCATATTGAGAATAAGTATGAATTCAAGAAAAGCTGTAAAAAGCTTACCCAAGCAACTTAATAAAGTAATACCTCGATAATTATCAACATCATGAGGTGAGCCTTTGCCTTTGAAAATTGGTTTAACAACACCAATAGTCCAAGTTGTTGGAATAATCCCAGTATTAATTACTAAATTAAATAAAGAAGTGAATAAGTTGACAACAGAAACTGGGCTATTCATCAGGAATTCATTTTTTATCAAGTCAATGCCAGGAGCTTTATTGTTACTCAACTTTTTAATTTGATTTAAAACTTCAGAAAAATCAATAGGTTTATTCAATTCCTCATTGACAGAAGAAGGTCTGGGCAAGGTATACTATCATCGTTATTTTCACAACATGTCTCATGTAAATTTTTGAAATGGGCAAAGAATGTTTCAATTGGAATATCATTTACTGGACATACTGACTTAGTATTACTACTTGCCTTGTAGATTAACTCCCAATACATTCTTGGATATGGAATTTTAAATTCCTTATTTCAGTATGGAGAGCGTCATAATAGGTACTCATTGCATTTGTCAGAACTCGTTATACTTAATATACATACTTTTAACTCATTCTTAGTGACATCACTTCTAGTTGTACTGTGAATTCGTTTACATTTGAAATAATCTTCCCTTGCCCTACTACAGTCGCTATTAAACCACTTGTTACTTGCCTTCGTTTTGACATTACTGGGATTCATGCAACATTTTTTCACAATACCTATTTTTTCGGCATTGCTGAAGAGCAGATTATTAAGTCTCTTAATTTGCTTGTCCATTCACTCCTGAGAAAAATAATTCACATCAATATTAACCAGATCACTATAAATAGAAGCAATTTCGTCATCATCAAAAGAATTAAAGAAAACGTCTTTCTTTTCAATTTCCCATACAATTCTTTTCCTTTGCTGGGTACAAAGCATACCAAGGGGGCGCGCGTTATACTCCAAGGGGGAATTACAGGACTTCTGATATGCCGCTACCCTTAATGTCAACGAAATTGGACTGTGCTTATCAGACAACCAAGGGTCAAATACATCGACACTAAAATTTTCGATCATTGGGAACAATTTAGGTGAAGAAACTACATAATCTATAGAACTTTTGTCCCGACAAGTTAAATTACCAACTTTCAAGTCCATACCAAAGCGACCATTTACAATATGTAAATCACAATTTTGGCACAATTCAACAAGTCTGTGACCATTATTGTTCGTTCCTTTATCTTTATTTTGTCTTGAAGTGCAAATACCTAGGGCATCTAATTCATCTTTTGAGTTAAAATTCATTTCTAAGATACTCATACCACCTTGCTGGAAGACGAAGTCTTCATAAGGGATAAAGTCATCTAAAACACCAGTTCGTGCGTTAAAATCTCCGATTAGACATATCAGAGCATTATGTTTAGTCTTGAAAGTAAAACAATCAAGGGCGATATTATCGAAGAAATTTTGATCAAAGTACTTGGACCCCTCATGGGTCATATAAACAACACCGAGAGTGTGAACATTTCTCATGGGAATGGAAGAAAAATACGTATGATCATGAACGTTAACAGCTCTAGAGACATGTTTTAATGTAACTTTACCGGCGATGACATCGCTTGTGGCTACGGCCAGTCTGTCCTACAGCTCTGGATAGGTCCCAAAGCTTCTTGAGCCTGTCATCATCCCAGTGTAACTTCGAAACATCAGCACAGGAGTTAATTATTATTTTTACTTCTTCTTCATTATACTTTGCTATGCAGTTGATCTTACCATCCCTAGTCCATACTCGCAATATTTTAGGATCATCCTTCATTTCTCTAACTATGTTATTTCTCTGCCTCGTAAGGTCATCTGAAATGTAGATATCTTTCAGGTGCCGGATGTTTTTTCAGTTTCTTCTTCATCTTTAAGTTGGCTCTAGTGCTTCGTTTAACACATTTAACGATACATGGAGGAGGTTGCTTGCCATTACCACGAAGTCTGTAGGAAACATTGATATCATCCTTTCCCAGGCCAGTGAGATAATCTTGTCATCAAGGTCCTCGTTTTTAGTCTCAGAAAGGCCAAAAGTTCTCACATTATCTTTCCCCAGAACTTCTAAAGGGAACATTGTTCTCACAATGTAGTGTGAACGGGAGTTTGCAATGTGGGTACTTTTCTTTAGCTTTTTTATCCCTCCGATACATAGAAGTCTAAGACACATTGGTATCGATCTCAAGGACAAATTAGAAGGAACTATGTTTTTAAACTGAAAGCATCTGCTCTTCACTTAAAATTGGAGTCAACAGTGACTTTTCTAAACAGGTCCCCTCCCAGCTTCACTGACACGTAAAAAGTTTCCCCAAATTGTTTAATAACACAACATTTTATTAACTTTGTTGGATGTTTCTCAGAAAATCTGGACGTGTCGTCCTGAAAACGGAGATTTTGATCCAGTATGTAGACCGGAAACACATCGCTAGACACTGGTAGGAAGAGAATTTCTTCAGAAGAAGATTTAAAGACACGAAAGTAAGGAAGGTAGAGGTTCATTACGTTTAAATATTTATTACATTAAAATTTCTCTCAAATCAATACAATTTTAACAGAAAATGTTCACAAAAATGACATATTGGATCATTTTCCCATATAAATATCACTCTCGACAAAATTTAAAGCATACGTTTATGTGTACCTGGTTCATTGCAGAATCAATTTTCAAACCGAACTGATATTAATTCAACCTAAGTTTTGCCACTGTTGATATCATAATAATAGTTTTAAAGACTTGTAATCTATTCAATTTCAAGAGACTTAAATGTATTCGAATAAAACACTTTAAGACCTTTGTTTGCCATTTACGTGCAGCCTATTTATAACGAATGAATAAGATATTAGTCAACTCACATGTTGTTAATCAGAAACTTCCAACTGTACTGTCAACCTAATAGAAACCCCAACTGTGTCATTTCATCAATTCTGTACAGATTTATTTTCTAAACGGTATTTCCTAAGGAAATACTCTACCCAACGTATAAGGAATTACTGCTCGATGTTTCCTTGCTACTTTAAGATGTACCGGTGGGTAGCTGCTCCAACTGGTCTCAGTTTACACTCAAATGAGAAAAAGTACATTTAAAGTGGCGGAAAGTTTCTGGAGAGCTAACGAAGTTGCATTTAGGAGTAGATTACGAAACAAGTGACCCTTGGCCATGAATTTGTTGAAATCACATTTGGAAAAAGGTGCAATCTTTTTTTTTTCATTGCTCCTGCCAGTGTTCTTACTTTCACCACTTGTAAGAAAAGTGACCTTTTAACATGATCTTTTAAGTCATTGGAACCATTACTACACGTAAACAATCAATAAACCTATTAGTGGTTAATAGAATAGAAAATTGTCCCTACAGGTAAGAGATAATAGAACATAGAAACTAGATAAAAAGCATGCATTTATGCAACTTCACCTACTTTTTAATAGTGTAAACAACAACACAATCAGTTCTTGACATCTGATGTGAAACATGAATAAATTTGTTATTCACACTACTCTGCTAGCAATGCGAGTGCTACGAAGGAGACCTGAAAGCATGGTGAAGAGAAGATTGTTTAACTAGGTGCAAAATACTCTCTACAATAAATATTCATGTAACTAGATATTCAACACGTCCGAACTGTAGAAACAAATCTGTCAAAAAAGTTTAATAACTTAATAAGTGCACACTATCTAGCGCCATTAATCTAAACTCAAAATGAAGAAGTATACATCTAAGAAAGGAGAAACATCGAATGATGTAAAGGCGAAACATTTTGGAATTACAGATGACGGTCTCTTGGCACTGATGATACCAGTTGCTTATTGATTTTCCTTATTCGTGATTGAAGTATGATTATTCTTCATTATGGTATTACTAGAAACTATGCTTGCCTCAGTTCGTCGAGCTGAGATTCCCAGCTTTTCCAGTCCGAGCCTCCTTGACCGCTGATTGGCGCCGAAGAAAGCGAAGATTAAAATCGATTGCAGAAGAAGCGACAAGTAGAAAATAGATTCAAACTCATCGACGCCTGTCAGAGGAGCGAGGTAACCGGAGAGCCAGGTGAACCCCATGAGAACAGAAATCTGCCAAGATGGTAGACGGATGAAAAAAAAATTGTTGTGATGCAATTACCGTAATTCTTGAGTGTTTTTATCCATTTTGTAAGATTAAAAAATCAAATATCTGCACGTAATTCGTACTTCTGAACGTAAGTAGAGTTGTCTGAATACATGTGTAATAAATTAAACGGGATAACCCCCTGGGAGGGGTCTTTATGAGGTGTTTTTTCCTGTACCCATATAGACCGTCCGTTTGAGGTATTGTTTTCGGAGGTGCCTGGAAAATAAAGGTTCCTTCTTTAGAGGTATCATTGTAGCAAATACCAAAAAGGTTCTTCCTATAAATTAATGTGTGATGCGGATGCAGTCGTCTATAGGGTTTCATAATAAGAGGCCACTGGCTACATCCAGTGCCACAGGGTACATACATTTGGCCTATCCGAAAGGGTAAAGTGTCATCTTAATTACATATTACGTTTGGCAAGTTTCTTTATGAAACAAATCTATGGGATTTGTGGTATACGTTAACAAGATAAACTGATTAAGGAATACCAGTGCAAACCCTTTTTACAAACAACACGAATAAGCAGAAAAGTATGAATGCAATAGCAAAATGATGTAAGTAATTGTCTAGCATATCGCATTGAAAAATGTTTTCTATTTAAGCCCTTGAGTGCTAGATTTTGATATCGCAATGTTCAAAAGCACGTGCGTTTTAAGCTTGTACTGG
Source organism: Stichopus chloronotus (assembly GCA_021234535.1). NCBI lineage: Eukaryota > Metazoa > Echinodermata > Holothuroidea > Aspidochirotida > Stichopodidae > Stichopus > Stichopus chloronotus. The sequence continues at coordinate 13,051,189 of CM037850.1, forward strand.
AATGTTGCTCAACATTACGTGTGATTATACATCCCACAGTTTTAATTTCTAAATGAAGTAAAGAATGAGCAAACACGTAAACGTTGCCATCACATTTGGTCAGACACGTGTACCCATGAAGTGTGTGCATCCGTAATAAGAATGGTGCAAAAATGGACAGTTTCTGCCGTAATGTGTACCTCAGTGATGCAATTAGTGTTTAATTCTATGTATTCCCGTCTCTGAGCTTTCAAAATTACTCTTATGTACCTTAATTGTTCAACTGTAACATATAACACCACAAACCTTGATGCAAACTATTAACTCTACGAATCGTGCTTTATCCAGAGTTGATCTCAGGTTTGCGTTTTTTGATCTCCTTTTATGATCCATGATATTTTTAACGATGAGAACGAAGAATACGAAGTTGACTGTCACCGCAACTAGTAATGGACCACTGACAACGACTAACGCAAAAATCCCACCATAAATCCAGCACGCTCTATCGTTAATCGAACCGTACACAACGGATACCGCACTTGACGCCCAGCAGATAACGCATGCTCCCTCTATCAACGTAGGCATACCCACACCGATTACCGAATACGATAACAGCCTCTCTCGATTGACACTCGCAGCCATTCGCATGTTCTTTGAAGAAAATGTCAGCCGTAGGTCGTAGGCAAGCACTGTCATCCATCCGAAGACAGACAACCAGATCCAGTGAGTTATAATGGCTACAAACGAACACAAAACTGGGATATTCTTGGCGAGGTGGCCGACAAATTCCAGGCAAATTATTCCTGTTGCCAAAGACACGACAAACATCATCACGATGACGCCGAAAGTGTTGCGCAGAGATGGTATAAAAGCATAAATAATGAACGTGAGCAGCAAGCAAATGACAGAGGCACAGCATGTGCTTTTCCACAACAATCCTCCCCTTTTGTCGGTAACAGCAAGAGAGTTGCAAAAGAAAACTTTTTCACTTGGACCAGATTCTTGCTTATTCAAAGATGTCTTGACAGTAATCCAGTAATTTTCTACAGTGTCAGTTACGAAAACACTGTCGTCTATTTCGTCGGCATTAAATTCTTTGATGACACCTTGACATCCAAGTAAAGATTCAGATTTTCCGTTAGGTGTGCACATTTGGATCAAGTCCACTCCACTTACATAACAGGTATCGTTAGTGATGTCTCTATTAAATACGAGCTCAACCACTGATATCAAATGATCCTCCCAATCGTCCTTGGTTGTGACTTTGTCGGGAACCTCCAGAGAAATGGTTTCTTCTATGTTTTCTTCGACGATCTGAGTTAACCACTGCAATCCTTCAATTTCGTTCCATCGTGTGGAAAAGTCCGGCCCTTCCGAAGAATTACTTTTGCCCCTTACTAACGCCACTTCTAGGTATTGATTCAAGAAATCGAAGAAAACACCTGATGCTTCTCTCTTGAGATGACTGCAATGGTATGAAGTTTTGTTCAATTTCATCAGTAATATGTAACGAATTGAATCACTTTTCCGACAAGCACTAGAGATGTTAAGGCATTTTCTTCCTGTTGAGAAATTTATCACCGGCACAGATAGCTTTCTCATTCCCTGTAAGCATTAGTTTTGATTGAATTGAATAACTCAGGTAGCCCAAAACCCACGGTGAGGGTGATATCTTTACATGCCTTTGGACAATCTACTACCTGTCAGTTTTGTAAGGGTCGCACTTTCTGGCTATATTACAATCAGCAAACTGAAAACGCTTCTTTCTCTGTTTCCATTCTTCTACCAGATTCATAGCTATGTTTATATACACTCTTTGCACTTCGTGTACACCTTCAAGTCCTCAAAAACGGAGCGGTTGTTGCAAAGCGCGCAGTGGCGGTTTCTGTAAATCACCCGGTATATGTCACTACGGTGGTTCGAAAAGTATCCCCCCACTTTTTTCGTCCATTTTATATTCAGTTTCACATTTTCTTCGCAATGTCGCTCGGAATCCTCTGGACACATGCTTACATCCAGTAGTGGACACCATGGGTAGAACTTCGAGGGCAGGTTACCAAGGAGGC